>CM053785.1:1097266009-1097636009 GCA_028749045.1 Cupressus sempervirens
AATCTTGCATGAACAAAAAAAATTTCATTTTAGCTGTTTGAATAAGGGTTGATTGAGAATTTCTCCTAAATAGTAATTGTTCTCTAAATTTACCCATTAATTCTTTTAAAATAGATTTTCCTATAAACTTTCAAACCCTAATCCATAGAATTCTCAGATCTACGCATGTAGAATTTAACTACCCATGACAAAATGCATACAACCAAGATATGAAAATCCTCAGAAAGCATTCAAAAGACACAAAGAAGACAGGAAGTGCAAGAAGTAGAATATCACAGGAAAAAATCACAAGTGTCTATCACAAGTGTCTACCTAGACACTGATGCTAAATCAATTCTCCTCAGAATCCGCAAAGCAAGCTCCTTCCTTCTCCAACATTCTCGGGTCCTCCAAAACACTCTCTAAGCTTTTAGGAGTGCCTGGACACTGATGCTAATTCGCTACACCATAAAAAATTGTAGAGAAGCTCCTCTTCTTAGAACCTTCTCCTTTCTAAAAATTCCTTCCTTCTCCAACATTCGCAATTCTTCTAAGAACCAAACCCGCTCGAGTGAGTAGGAGTGCTTGTAGAAGCATATGAGGATGTAGAAGCATATGAGCTTCTCGAATGCATGTAAGCTTGTCCAAACACACTAGGAGAGCCTCTATATAAAGGCTTCTAAGATGCATCTAGAATTGTCTAGAAAGAACTAGGAGACAAGCATGTAACTTCCACGACAAGAAGATAGACATGATGAGGTCTCTAGAATGTTGTAGACAACATGTGCTCAAATAATGTGCTAATTCCTAAGTGTAGACAACATGCGCATAATTAGAGTGCAAACTCTTGTGTTGTCAACATGACAGCTCCCAAGAGCTCACATACTCCTATGTGAATAAATAATGCATATTAATTTATATAATATTCACTTGAATATTTTTAAATTAATTTATTAATTTTAAATCTCATGCAGTCATTTTATTAAATCCACTTGTTTTATCTTAATATATTTTAATCACATGCACGCATCACATAATCTAGAATCTTTTAATAATTTTAATATCTTTTCCACTTTTAAATTTATTTTCTAAACTTTATTGATAAACTATATAATAATATTATTTAGCATTTAAAAAATGAACTCTAATATATTATTATTAAATTAAATATTATCACATTCCAAATTTAACTTATAACTTTTATCTCCAAATTTAAATCTTTTTATTTAATTAATTTTTCAATTAATTAAATAAAATTAAATATTAAAACATCATAATAATTTTCCATTTAATTAAATCATTAATTAAATCTTTTAATTAGACTCAATTAATAGAAAATACTCCAAGGACTCACAAAGTAAAATACAAAAATTCATCATAGCAAAACACATACAAAATCAAACCAAAAGGGTTATATCATGAAATACGTCATCCGATGTATTCGAAGGGTACTCAATTTAGAAACTTGCCCTAATTTTCAATTAGGACAAATGGCTTAAAGGGTTGGGATTTGGACTTGAGAATTTATCTCCCCTCTCTTACCATTGAGATAATGCGATAGGGTACGCTCATCTTGGCAATTCAGGGAAGTCGATACCTAGTACCTACAACCTGCATAAAACCCACACATGTACAAGTAGAATATATACTAAGCTAAATAGGCAATGGCAGGAAGTGGTGCATGGTGTTAGCATTGCATCATCAGACCTTCCTGCCTCTCCTTCAAGGTCCTTTTTGACCTACTCTTGGTTTTTTGGCCATAACTTGAGCATATAGAGGTATTTTTTTGATCCGAAAGAAGCACTGGAAAGCTGGTTCGAGATAGAGACATTAGTGTAGGTATTTGTAGGTTTTGATGCATTTTTGTTGCTTATTTTTTAGTTAAAGTTTGAAGTTGTGTTTTTGACTTCGGCATGCATATCTTTTGCGTCCCATGTCAATTTTTTGAAAACTTTATATTTATGGAAAGTTGGTTCTGTGTACTTTTTAGAAGTGTGGTCCTTTTCCTTAGTTTTTGGGCCATGCTTTTTCTATCATAGTTTTGGCATTTTTTCTATATGATGGATATCTTGAGTGTTTTAGGCCTGAGGATCATTTTTCTAGCATGGTTTAGTATGTCTTAGGTTGCACTTTGTTTTGTTGTGGCTTGTTTTTAGTTTTGATCATTTTAGCAATCATTTTGAAGCACTTTTATGTATCACACTAAGATAAAGTGTCACTTTTTCATTTTGAGGGTCATGAACATTGCTTTGAGTCAGTTGTACATGCACTATTTTTATAAAGCACCATGGGAGGATAGTTGTTTGCTATTTTAGGCATTCTCCCTTTGTCAAGTGAGTGTCCCTTCCATGACATTAGCCCATGTAGAGTCAATTTGACTATGTCTTTATAGGTGTCTGTACGTCTTTCCCTCTCTCATCATTCTTCATTCATTTGTAGGAGACTTTGGCCCACCTTTTTAGTTGCCTATCATCACACCTTGTCTGCATTAAGTGGGGGTTATGCTATTGTTGTAATGCATTCATGGTTCAATGGTTCGATAGTGTGAACTATGTATTCAGTTCTCGATCCTATGTACAAGGTGATTGCAGTGGCTGGCTATCTATGCATTTTGGTGAGATGAATCATCTACCATATAGACACACTCGATTTGTGCCTTCTTCTTCCATGGAGGTTCTTCAAATCAACAATTTAGCAGATTTGCGACTTCTTCATGCTTCAGTGATGCTCTTCATGATCACTCTTTGTTCCTATTTTAGGGGACATTTCCCTAGTTGGAGGCTTCTTCAGTTCTTCACTAGGTTCTTACCTCTTTTTGGGGGAGGGTTTTTCCCACGTGGTTTTCTCTCTTTCCCCATTTTTAGTGGTTGCATTCCTTTTCATTTATACATGGGTACCTAAAATGACCTCATTGCCAAGACCCATTCTGCATTTCATCTTAGTTTTGTGAGCTTAAGGCATTTCCCTAAGTTGTACTTAAGGGGGGTGTTAGAGTAAATAATTAATTAATTGTTAATTATTTATTCTATTGCTTAAGCTTACTTAGGTAAATGCATTCATTAATTAGTTATAGTCTAGGAGTTTTTTATAAGTTATTGACAATACGGGAGTTTGTTTTCTCCTAAGTCATACTTATCCACTCACATTGTTCGAGGACTTTCCACCTCAAGTGGATGTATGCTTAGTTGTCACACTTATCTCCTAGCATCTTCTAGCTTGTTCTGAGAGATTCCTTGAGCTTTTTATAGTCAGGCTCCCTCATTGTATTTTCATCATCAAGGCATATTGTAAATACATATTCTTCTTGTGTTTGCATATTTTCTCTCTCATGTTCATTTAGGGTTTTTTCTTTCTATACGCACTTCCTTCCTTGGCTTCTCTTTGACAAGTTTTTACATGTAGGTGATCTTAGGCATCTTTGGAGTTGGATTTCATCAACTCCAATAATCTATAGGGATAATTAAAAGATTTTCTACTAATCCTAGGGAGAATCATATTATGGTTGTAAAGAGAATAATGGGATATTTGAAAGGAATAGAGGAATATGGTCTACACTACAAGAAAAATGAGAAATTTTAATTAAGAGCCTATACTGATGCTAATTGGGATGGAAACATTGAGGATAGAAAGAACACCAGTGGAGGATCACTTTCCTTAGGCAAACAACTAGTTACATGGACTAGCAAGAAATAAAATTACACTTCACAATCTACTATTGACGCCAAATATGTTTTTGATGCTGTAAATTGTACAAACATTGTATGGATCAAATAGCTAATCAAAGGTATGAAGGAAGAGATCACTAAACTATTGCTACTTTACTGTGATAATACAAGTGTCATAAATATATCAAATAATCCTATGATGCACACAAAGACTAGGCACATTGCAATCAAGTATCATTACTTGAGAGAATTAGTTCAAGATAAAGAGGTGAAGATGGTATATGTTAACATAAAAGAGAAAATTGCTAATATCTTCAAAAAGGCATTACCTAAGGATGCTCATGAATATCTAAGAGGTAAACTAGGGGTGATACCCCTATCAAAGGCTATCTAAGTAATAAAAGGAGTGCCCTGCATTAAACAAGCTGATTTCCATATGTTACAAATTGATGTAGTGGATCCTACTTTAAGTGCTACCTAAAGTAATCAAAGAGATCGAATTACAAATGAGTCACAACTAAGGTGATAGAGGGAGAAACTAAAGAAGTTCATATTTTTATATTAAGATGACAAGTCTTTGGCATTGTTGTCAAAGAGGGAGATATACAAAGAATGAGAGATATATAGCTAATAGGGAAATATATAATACAAGAAAACTAAACAAATATGGAGAAATCCTAACTCATAGTATGAGGGATAAATTTTGATTGATGAAATAGAAAGTGTATCTATTGATTACATCTATCTAGAAAGAGGAAGATAATGTAGAGGGAGATATAAGAAGTAATTCAAAGGGAGTCGTAAGGATGACATGACCAAGTTTTGTAACCTATTCAGAAGATGGAAGTTGTTGATAGATGGAGAGATTTCAATACAGGAAATTATTTTATTTTTGATTATTAGTCATATCATTTTAACTGAGTTAGTTTGGTTGATCAGTTTGGTTTTCCATCAATTCCAAAGAGGGAGATTGTTGAAAAAGGAGATTGTTAAAAACAAATTGATACAAGTATGATAAATGTGTTTCAATCATTGTTTTTTCATTGATGTTAATCCTACTATTTTTTGGTAAGAAAACTACTTACATGATTTGATTACTATCACTTATTTGATTGATTAAGAGGATTTGATCAAAAGATGTAACAATAGCACCTAGAGGAAAGGTTGAGTTATGATATGAAAAGGAGCACAAGAACCAACTAAGATATTTGTAACATAGTGCATTGATAATCTACTGAAGGTTGCAAGGGTTGGTTACACTAACCAAGTTCAAAAGAATAAGTTAAACAATATTTGTCTACCAAGCTTGATTGAATGGATAGTAGGTGCTGAGCAAAGTTAGTGCAAGCCGAGCAAAAAATCAGTTGGAGTTGAGTAAAAGTCTATTTTAGTGTATGCTAAGAAAAATATTTGATGTTGAGTAAAGTTTAGTTGATGCCAAGCACCAATAAACTTTAGTTTGTGCTAAGTGATTTTTTAAAGGATGTTGAGCAACACAGTTTGTGTTGAGCATCAAAAGATAGTTAATGCTAAGTGTCAACATTATAAGAAAGATTGCAAATTCAATGGATCTAAGTCAACAAGTTTGTTTTCTTGGATTGTATGAACCAGGTGGAAGATAATATTGATGATCTAGTTGCACATAATTCATGGTGAACTATTTTGAGGTGAATTCAAAGATGATTAATGGAGAAGTTTCTAGAAATGAAATGGAATGTGGGGTAGATTCATTGAATCCTACCTAATTTGTCCTAACCCTAAATTAGATAATGGAGAATAAACAACAAAATATCTTTATTTCCTATTTATAGGGATGGCTAGTTAGTGTTGTAGTTTCACAATGCATGCCCCATTTTGACTAGAAATGAGGGCCCCCTACTTTATATTTTCATCTTTTTGGAATCCTAGTCTAGGGTCTAAGTCTTTTTAGGTTTTTATCTATTGTTTCTGATCAAGACTAGGTCCCAACTTGAAAATCAATATCTGAAAAATCCAAAATTTTAGAAAGAGAGATAAGTCATTTTTGCAAAGAAAAAAAGGGTGCACCAATGCACTTGATTAGGTGTGCTAGTGTGCCAAATTTAATAATATGCATGGCTGCATAGTTGTACAACACCAAGGGGTGCTAGGGACTTGGGCCTATAAAACCTATCCCCCCCAACTCTCTTCATACTTCACATTTTTCTTCCTCTCCAAACTTTGAGCTCCACAACATTGTAACTTAGCAAGTGCTCCTCCTCCACCCTCCTACCTATGCAAAAAATCAAACAAATGCTAAGACTTCAAAATAAGGTGCGCAGTAGTGCACCTCATTAGGTGCACTACTACACACCTTATTTTGCTTAGGAAAACCTTCAAAACATTAAAAAACTTAAAAATCATAAAAACAAAGCAAAACTCTAAATTGAGGTGCACAGTAGTGCACCTACTGGACACCTAATTAGGTGTGCTGATGTGCACCCTAAAAAACACAAAAGGTTGCCTAAGTCTAATGAAGTGTGCATCAACACACCCCACATTTGTTTTTGGTAAAAGGCGCATTAGGCACACCTAGTGCAATTTTTTTTTTGTTTTTTTGCATTTGAGGATTAAAGTTAGGTTTTCAACTGTTTTCAAATATTTAGGTTTTTAGAGTTTTATTCATGTCAATATTAGGGATTGAATTGAATGATATTTCATTGACTTCAGACTAATAGATGCTATTTTTGTAGATTTAATGGCATCTTCATCATCCTCCCTTGCAGTAAAGATGGCCCCAAAGCCTATAGTATTGAAGTTTCAAGGTGTTCTAACAAAATCATGGTTTCAAAATGACTACTTAGAGATTCAAGACACCAAATTAGGTCACACAAATTTGGGTACATTCTTGACATTGTGCAAAAAATGAAAAAAAGGGTCTCCGATGATTTTCACATTGATCCGATCAGAGCTTGTTAGTGTAGCATCACACTCAGTGTTAGTGTAGTCCTCGGAGATAATTATGACACTCGTAGAGAATTATGTTTCTAAAGAAAGAGTTGTCAAGAGCATAATTGGAGAGATCATCCTAGATCTTCAACCAAAGAACATTGAGAAGGTGTTCCATCTCCCAAGGGTAGATCAATTCATTAGATTAACCTATCAACAAGCCAAGAGATGGTATAAGGAACATATTGATGAAGCTTCCAAGATCATCCAGTCTTCATACCTCATTGAGAAGATGAATTTAGGGTGGAAAGTAGGAAAAATGGATGTAAAAAGAGGCTATATGAGGAAGATATTGAATATTTGATCATACTTTTGAGTAGAGTTACAGGTTTTCTGGCAGTTGGACACATGAACATTTTTATGGTGCATTTTATTGAGATGACCAAAATAGCAGAGATGTAAATTGATTGGTCCTCTATTCTTAGTGAGAACATAGGTGAGAAGCTGATGGCCATGAAGAATAATAGAAAATTTTACATGACATCATACTTGGTGTACTTGTTAGTCACAAGGGAAATGGATTATCTAGGGCTCTATAAGAAGGGTAGCATGTAGGATGCAAACACATGGCCCTACATTGTATATCCTCAATTGGTAAAGAAGAGGCTTTATGAGAAAATAAAGGAATATAGGATAGTAAATGATGCTTTCATATTCACAATAATTTGGTTCATCAAAGGAGATTATGCGAAGAGGATGTTAGAAGAAGCAATGGCTAAGATATAAGAAGTTTGAGCCTACTACATCTAATACCAAAAATTTACATGTTTGAGGATAGTAGATACAACTATCAATGCTAAGAAATGATAGGCTTATACTATTGAAGATTTCTTGACAAGTCTTGTCTACATACGACAAAGTAGGAAGACAACATACAATAACTTAGGTGTGGCCTATTGCTATAGGACTATTTAATGTGGATTAGAGGAAAGATATTTCATCTTTTGAGTGTGAATGGGATTAATATCCCTTAGAAGAATATAATTATCCTCGGCCCTACTTTGATGATATTGAAAGCGTGCAACATCTACCTAGTAAGACATTTCAGCATGAGGATGTGATTGAGGATCACTAGATGAACCCAATGGATGACTATGATATCCACATAAGGGATTATTGTAGGATGACTCTATATCTAGTAGAAAGTTATTTGAAGGTGAAGATTCCATTGAAGATTGTGCAACAAGATATGGAGGATTTTCTTAATCCATTTTTCAACAAGGACACGATTAGTGATAGGCCTATTATGAATGTTGAGATTGATAAAGAAGAGAACTTAGACATTAATCAAAAGGTGAGGCACACCATCAAATTGAAAAAGGATCGGATCAAGAGACCTTTAAAACTTGATCGAATTCCTCAAATGGTAGTCTTCCATGCTCAAGCCAACCTAGGTAAAAGTCGAGGAGCTAAGGTCATAGTGCTTACATTTACAACCCAATCACTAGTAATATTAGAGATAGTACACCAACTTTATATTCTAGTTGGATATTATAGGGCTTAGAAAGGCAAAGATAAAGGAAAGAGGAAGAGGGCTTCTCCTCAACAAGTTGAGCCAGAATAGGAAGCAACCCAAGCACCTCCACAGAGAGGAGAAGATGTGCAAGGATCAGAGAATGTGGAAGCTACACAAGCTCAAGAAAACCCTCAAGTGTCTTCAGCTCAACAAGGCCAAGGAGAAGCTGAAATATAAGTGCAAGAAGTGCCTACACAAGAGGTACAAGCCTCCCCTTCTAATCCTAAGAAAGGAAAGATCAAGACTCTAGTCAAAAGGAGACAAAAGGTGATCAAGAAAGTTGCTCCCTTCCCATCAGTCCTAGGATTTATCCTAGAAGAAGGAGAGAAAGAAGAGGATGATGAGGATGAAGAGGATAATGTACCTTTGAACTAGAGGACTAATCTTGCTAGAGCCATGGAATAAGAATGGAGAAGAACCTCCATAATCAAACCACCACCCATTCCTAAGTAGGCTCTTTAGACTACAACATCAAAAGATGAGATGCAACAATGGATAGATGAATAGGATGTTGAGGGAACTGATGTCTTTAAGATGTTGGATTTTGATTTTATGCCAGTGGGAGACAAAATTAGAGATACTCTAGCCAATCAACCTCAATAGGAGGGTTGGATTTAGTTTCCACTTGAGCCATAGGGTCTTAAAGTAGCCCCACCATCCCCAGTGCAAGTCACATTTTGTGTAGATAAGGGATCAACAACTCTTCTTCATCTAAACAATGAAGAAGAATAGATAAAATTAGGACAATAGTAAGAGCCACAACAAGTATACATCAATGAAGTTTTGGAAGAAGGACAAATAAGTGAGTATCCTCAGCAAGCTTCCCAAGACATAGAGGTGATGACTGTAGATTCCATGGATATAGAGAATCCTAGTTTGAATCTCTCACAAAAGGAGAAGACCCTAGAGAGGAGTGATAAGGGAAAGAACATAGCAAAGTAGGCCCCTCTATCCTCAAAAGGTAAATCCCTGATAAAGCATATTCCAAGATGGCTGAGAAAAGAAGTAATAAGAAATAAGAAGCAAAAATTCACCACTAAATAGGAGGATAGAATGGAATTAATTGAAGTTTTGAGGAAACTTGAGTCACCACCAAAGGATGCATGGGCATTAGCCTTTATCATGAGTTATCAAAACTAGGACTTGTTTGCACACATGGATATTCCTCCTCTACATATAGATGTTGAAGAATTGAATCCATGGGATTATCAAATTAGGGAGGTTATGCTTGGGAAACCTACCTTGGATACTACTAAGTTGATGGTTACAATAGGAGTAAAGGAGGTATTCAGGAGCTTAGAACAGGATAGGGTGGAATTGATAACACTTTGTTGACGAAATGAAATCCTAAAAGGATATCTAAGTGAAGTTTTTAGTCCCTTAGATCCTAAAAACCCTGAGGAAACTTTGAATGTAGCTATCAAAAGAAGAGATAAGGGTATGGTATAGTTGGACCCATTTTTGAGAGCTTGTCTGTAGTGGAGAGAAAGTTTTAAGGAAAAGGGTGTATAGATCATTCAAGGAAATCTAAAGCTGTTACACATTATGCAAGAGAATATGGATTGAATAGTAGCCATTTTGAATCAAGATTTTGGTCTGATGGATGAAGTACATACTTGGGGCAAGGATTTGTAGGAATTATAGAAAATTAAGGGACAAAGGTATCAGATGCTAATGGATGTATATATAGATAAGGAATTAGAAATTTTTTTTGATTGGATTGAAAAAAATGTGGATAGTAATAAAGTAATGGAGACATTACATGCAGAGATTCATAGGCTCAAGGATCAAACCCAAGAGCAAATTTTGGAAGCAGAGAGGCATTATAGTGATGCATGTTTAGACATTTTTAAGGATGATTCGAGGGAGAAGTTACTAGTTGTAGAGGTAGTAAATTCCAATTTTTTTTTGAAGAGGTTGCGAATGATGATGACATTAGGCAAGCATTTAGAATAGAGGATACACTATTAGACTTGAATGTGAAACTCAAAGGTTTTGTAGAGACTCGTATCGAGGTTGGAAATTACAAGTAGAAAGTGAAAGATAAATATGACGCCTTAGATTTACCATATGCAGTTCAAGTCACTGAGATCATTGATAAATTCAAGGAAAAATACCTAGACATAGCTCTAGTATAAAGAGGAAAAAAACCTAGAAGCCAAAATTTCAATTTTGAGAATTAGTAAAATTTTGCATTTCTGGAACTTGCTTCTAATGTGCATTGGTGTGCTAGTGCACTAGGTGTGTAGATACACTTTTTCAATGGTGCTCTAGAAGATTTTGAAGAATTTAGAGGTGTGCTGATAGTTAACTACCAGTTCTAAATTTAGAGCTTTCCATGCATTGAACATGCATTCTAACAATAGATTAACTCTGATAGACACCTAGTGAAGATGGACCTTCTATTTTTGGCACTTCCAAACACTCCTAAATTAGTTGAAGGATCTCTCTTACTTATTTTCTCATGTTTTTTTTTTTTTTTTTAAGACATGTAAAGAATCATGGATCTAATTAATAATATAAATATGGACAGAGTCCTACTATGCACCAGTTAGATAGTTAGTTTGTACATAAATAGATTTGTTTTATTAGTTTAGTAGCATATGATTGCATAAAGATATCTCTCAATCTCAACACAAATTGAGGAGAATATTTCTTATAAATTTAGGAATTTAATATGTATTCATGGCCTTTTTTATTTTGATGCAATAATATATGGTTTTGGTGCTGACATTTGGAGTGTAATGATTCTTGTCTGAATGTGTTATATTTTGTGGATGTATGTTCATGGAATGTAATTGAGACAATAGTTTTATTCTATTATTTTGATTGTGTGATTTTTTAATTTTGGTGTTTTCTATGGGTTTACAAATTCCATTGATGTACTTAGTTTGAGAAGAGATCACCATCTTGTTTCCGTTAGGATTAAACCTTAGATAGAAATAATAATTACATGCAAATATAAACCATATTAAAAAATAATAGATCACATAGAAAGGAAAACAAGACACCAAGATTTAATATGGTTCACCCAAACTTTAGGCTATGTCCACCAAACAGCAAGTGCAATATTTTACGATCTAGTGACTACAACCTAATTACAATCTGTAATCCATTACAACTCAATACCGTTGCAAGAACCAATTTTTGCATCACCTTATGAAACAATCCCTAATGCTAAACCCTTTTATACAAGTATTAAATCACTTTAAAGTTATAATTAATAATTACATGTTGACCTAAAATCTTGATAAAATAGGGCCTAATTTTTTTATCAAGTATGTATAGTACTTCTTTGATTAGTCACCACAAACTAACAATCTCCCACTTGGGAAAAAATCAATCTCGACACTAGACAATAGTGCTTGCATAGCTTTTTGTCTAGCATGAGTGCACTTGCTATGGCTTTGCAATTTGATGAAAAGTGAAACATCATACAATTACTAAATTCTCCATTGATGATTGCATTAGTGGAATTAAGGAAGCACTACTCCTACTTCCATTGGTTACCTACTAATATTTTTGAAAGCTTAATTTGTAGATGCATTCTTTCCTTAGTTTATGTTCATTAGGAATTTCACTTTTCATGTTATTTTCTAAAACCTCTTGTTACCCTATCTTCATTATTTTCTTTTACAAACACTTGGTAAATTTAGGAATTCATATAGTTACATTGTTAGATTGCATTCATTTAAAAATAGAAAAATAGAAAAATAATTTTCTTTTTGTGTGTTTTACTCTTTTAAAGTAGCAAAAAGATTCTACATCTTATCTAAAGTTATCAGAACTAGAAAAAGCCTCCTCATGAACACTCACATTTATCTTCAATTGAGCAGATTTCAATAGGTCACATGATGTCCCAGAACCTTGGAGTTGATTCCTAGATTAACTTTTCAAGAGAGGAGTTCAAAAGGATTCCCGCCATTAAGCATTGTGCAAAACAACAGGTCAATAGTTAGAAGCAAAGGTTGTCATGTGCAAGAACCTAAGGAAGACAAGGAGTCTAGGGTATTACTTCATCAAGTGACCTAAGTGAAGAGTTTGAATTGCCAAGTTAAGAAAGAAGGCTTAAGGGTATGGATGCTTGAAGGGTGAATGAGCTATCAAAGATGAAATGTGTGAAAGACAAGAAGAATGGAGGATTGAAACAAAGATTTGTAATCTACAAGTGGAATTGTAAGTTGTTATTAGATCAAGCCTTACTATTACTCTCTAATAATTGTACCAATCTAGGGTGAATCCTTTGGATTAAGGTTGACCTAATAGTCATTTGTAAATCCTTTAACTGGGTGACATTCCAAGTGAATGATCTAAAGTTCTCTAAAAAGGCTCACTCCTAATAGGGTGATTGAAATCCTTTAATAGGGTCACATTTAATAATGTGCTCTATAACCTTTAATAGGGTTGGCCTTTCATAGGGCATCACTTCAGAAGAGTGAGAAAGAGTAGCATGTTAATGGTGGTTTTTCTCAAATTGGGTTTCCATGTAAATCATTGTGTCAAGTGTGTTATTCAATCTATTATGTTTCATGATTACATTTCTACAAATTTATTTTATAGTAACCTATAAGTTTTAAGTCATTGCATAATCTTATGGATGCATGCATAATGAAAAATGTTTTATGGGTTCAATAAGCTGTGAAAAGTTTTAATTATACATCTAGACCTTAGAATAACTGATTCACCCCTACCCTCAGTTATTCTAAAGAATTCTAACAAAATATGGGTGATGCAAGATTTCCCTCACATAGAGGATTCTTGTACATTAGACACCTAGGATAATTTGAGAAGTGATTGTTAGAAACTGGAAATACTAAGAGTAATTAGTATTTCACAATATTTTTCCCAAATATGGATATCATTAACAATCTTATAACTTCCATAAATGAATAAACTGATTAAATGAAACAATAAACACAACCATAAAGTAATGCAACACATAACACCATATTTTTTTAATTAGGGAAACCCTAGCCAAGGGAATGTTAACATGAATGCTAATGATATTCCTATGGGGGATTATCCTAGCATTGTGGAGAGACAGTTAGTATGACTGTGTTTTGCGTTCATGACTATGTTTGTCATTGATATCAACATAATGTGAAACCTAAGAGAATCGCATACATAGAATAAGGATATATGGATTGATTATTAATGATGAGGTAAATAAATGTTGAGGATATGTTCTATAGTGTGTCTTGATGATGTGGACAAGTGCATTTTCAGAAAGTCAAAGATATGTGAAAGTTATTTTTGATTTACAAAAGACAGTTTGCAGATAAAGTACCTAAGAATTAGTTTCTAGTGTTTGGATTATATCTCCTCATAAGGATAAAATATTGATAAGTGATGTTAGATAGTGATAGTAGATAGTTTGATGATGATATTAGTGAGTATGCAAAGTCTAAGGTTGCACATGTGAGAAGTTGTGAAGATTGTTAACCGACTATGTTTTCTAATTATGAAAAAGATGTAATTAGTTGTATTATCATATTGAGGTCCTATTATATTAAATTTAGAATTCCTCAAGGCTGAATCAATGAACGATTTTGAGGAAATGATATAAAGGAAATTTATTTTCCTTGTGATGAAATGAGAAGTATAGTGAACTATGAAAAATAAGAATGTTATGTGAATTTGATAAATGCAAGTACAAAATCAAACAGATTATTGTGATATAAAGTTGGAGATCTAGTACTAAGATCTGAGAAGTATCTTGAAGTGGTATTGGCATAGTAAGAGGACATAGCAAGAGTTTGAGTAGTTGAGATCAATTGCATTTATATTATTTTGAAAGGAATAATATAGAAACCAGTTAGATAGTGAGTTTGATGGTCTTGCCCTTGAAATTCTTGGATTGTGGCTCCATCTGTCATCTACAACTTCTTATAGGGTTGGCACAACTCCTAATAGGGTTGGAATCTCCTAATAGAAATTCAAAGTTTCCTAATAGGGACTACTATGTAATGAATGTATTTCATTGGCTCCCAATAGAGTCCATCCTCTTACAAGGAACTTACATATTAGTACATCATTTTTTGGGAACCATCCCTACTGGAGTTTTTGCTTTGATAAAGGGTTTCTGTAGTTAACATATCTAGTATTATTGTGTATGTGTGTCTTCTTATGGTTGATGTTTATAGTGATCACATTTTTAAGGCTTAATAAATTTTATAAAATTTGTATTGGTTTGATAACTAATTCACCCCCTCCCCCAACTTATCTTGTTGGGCTTTACTTTCTATCAATTGGTTTCAGAGCATTAGGTCCTTCAAGGAAAAGTTTAATAGCTTAAGGGGGTCAATGATAGGTCATTTTAGAAAAGAAAGTCCTAAGTTTGATGGAGTAAAATATGAAAATTAGAAAGAGAAGATGAAGACACATCTTCTATGCAAGAGAAGCCCTTTTTTCATCACTTCCTAAAAAAATATATAATTAGGTAAAATCCTTAGCAGCATCTCATAAAATTTGGACAGGTTTGGAATCTACCTTTGAAGGTGATAAGCATGCTAAAATAATCATATAGCAAAATTAGATATGTTTGTTTCAAGAGGGTAAAATGATGGAAGATGAATCTATAAGAAGTTGTATTACGAGAATATTAGAAACTATTATAGGAATCAAGTCTTGTAATGAAACTAAAGATAAAGATGAGATCATATGGAGGTTCTTGAAAACTTTGACACCACCATTCAAGAAGATAGTTTAAATGATTGAAAAAGTGATACCTTGTACTAAATTTTTTTTCCAGAGAGACTCTTCTTGGAAGATTAGAAGCATTAGAAGTAAGTTTCAAATAGTTTAGAGATTTTCCTAGACTGGAAACTATCTTTAGTTCATTAAGGGTTAAGTCTTCCTTATCAAGAAGTACATTTACTAGTGGAGAGTATGCTAGCAGTAGTAGACCAAGATCTAATGATGATAGAAAGATTGAAGAAGGAATTGCCTTGCTTGTAAAGAGAGAATCTAATGGTAAGAAAATCTTTAAATGTTGGATTTGCGATGAATTTGGTCATTTTCTTCTAAATGTCCTAAAAAGAATAAAAAGTACATAAATAATCTAATTTCTAGAAGACTGAGAGAATGTTTGTATGCAAATGATGATGATGAATCTAAAGAAAATAGTGAAAGTGATGATGAGTTAGGATTTTTTGTATATGAATAAATTGGTTAAGTTCAATAGCCATGTTGGAGGAATGGTGAGAGTTGGTAACAATGTAGCTTGTCATATCAAGAGAATAAGATCTATTACTCTTTATGGGAAAACTAACATAGATGAATTTAAATTTGTCGATGGATTAAAACATAACCTATTGAGTGATGAACAACTAGTTGATAAGGGATATCAATTATAGTTCATAGAAAAGACATGCATTAATAAGGCCAAGAATGGTAAGTTGATTGGCACTGGTACAAGATCAAAATGTAATGTTTTTTAGTTGAACCCTATAGAGATGACATGTTTGCTAGCTAAAATTGATAAAAGTATGATGTGGAATATAAGTTTTTATCAAATAAATTTTGATAATATTGTGAAAGAAAGTAGTACATTTTATATTAGAGATTTACCAAAATTGTGAAGCTTGCTAATGTTGTGTGCAAGAAATCTATTCTGGCTAAGCAAAAGAAAAGTTATTTTCCTAGCAAGAAGTTTAGTACAACAAAAAATTGGAGATTTTTCATATAGAATTGAGTTGTCCCACAAGGACAAGAGGATTCTATGGTGAAAGCTACTTCATGATTATTGTTGATGACTTGACTAGGATGATGTGGGTAGCCTTTTATAAAGAAAAGTCTAAAGAATTTGATAATTTTAAGTTGTTTAAGAATAGAGTTTAGAATATGTTTAGATCAAAAATTAAATATTTAAGATCTGATAGAGGTGGAGGATTTACTTGAAATGAGTTTAACATCTTTTGTAAAGTGAATGGCATTAGGAGGCAAAAATTAATCCCTAAAACTCCTGAGTAGAATGGAATTTTTGAGAGAAGAAATAGGTCATTGCAACCTTTGGGGTTGAATTGCGATGAAATTTTTTGATGGCAGTGTAGTTTGTGGTGATTCTCATGGTTTTTTTTTTTGCAATTGTCCCCAACACCGTCATAATACTATTGTTGGCATCATAATTGTGACACTCAGGCGAGTATAAATGAAAAGAAAAGAAAGCATGACATAAATCATTTCCCATTTGTTTGATTGTGGAGAGTTACACACGAAAGAGGGTGAAGAGTTTCGAATGAGGGTGGAAAGCTCTAAATGTTGATGTGCCCTTGTGATTGGTGCATTTTTTTGTTGTTCCCTTGTGATCTCTACATTTTTTTCTCATGTCCTTGCTCTGTAATTTTGTTATCATGCCATGCTTTGTGTCCTTGCTCTACGATTTCATTATCAACAATTTTCTTGAAGGGCTATGTAAATGTTCTTTTCTTTTCCTTCTAAACATTTATCTCTTTATATTTCCTTGTAAACATGTACATCTTAGAGATCTTTTCTAAGATGCTTATTACATCTTAGAAAAATAGAAAAATTGATCTAGTTGCATACATATTCCAGAATCTGAATAATAAAATAATAAAACTCACTTGACCCATGCTAAGTGACTTACCTCAAGATCCTGCACAAAAATAATGCAAACTAAAAAAATGGGCAGAGTTTGCAAGTATTTTTACAAAGACATATCATAGTAGATATTGTTAGAAAGAAACTAGCCATAACCCAGTTAAATGTGTCTAGTTGATTTGTTGGGTTGATTACAAATTTCTATAGAACTCTCATCAGATTAGGTACAATAAAATGAACAATAAGTTGTTCCCAACTAATAGGATCAAATATAGTTTTCCAAGGTGATAAAATTGCATATGCAGATACATCACTTGCATGCCAGGTATGTAACACATTCCCCAATTTATAATGAATTGTTGGATATAAAAGCTCCATATAGTGACCCAACAATAGAAGCCAAGGATGTAACCATGCATGTATTGGAAAACTCTCCCTACAAGGATCCCAAGTATCTATTGCTCCTATTAATTTGAGCATCACTATATGATCCAAAATGTTATGAAGTACTGAAGCTAGTAGTAACTATTAGAAACTAGAGTTGTTGTTGCACAAAAAGATTAACCTATTAATGCCTGATACAACCACTAGACTTATAGAACATAGGAGGTGGTTAAACCATGTCATGAATCCCAAAGGGGAAGGCTAGTTGTTAGTCCAACAATTCTCCCTCAGTGTTGAGGAGATTCAAACCTATCACCAAGCTCTAATACCACTTGTTACAGGCTAGAGTTGTCATTGCACCAAAAGATTGACCTGTTAATGCTCGATACAACCACTAGACTTATAGAACATAGGAGGTGGTTAAAACATGTCACAAATCTTGAAGGGAAAGAATGGCGGTTAGTTAAATAGTAACTTATCCCATGTTTCTAGAAAATGTGGCATAGGTTCAAGGTCCTTTAGCTCCTAGGAATTTGTAGTAGCTATTCTCACAACTAGAAGAATAACTTTAGTGAAGAGTTGAGTTTAAGGAGTTGAAGAAGCAAGTTTTTCTTCTATGTAAATGTCATAATCACGAGGCTCATTCCCTTGTAGAAGCCTCTTCCACAATCACATTACCTCTAAACCATGAAAATGATGTTGAAGTGGTCCCCAACCTTGAAATAATCTTATAAGCAATGGATACTTGGGATCATCATAGGAAGACTATGCCAAAACTTGAAACACTCTTATAAGCAAATGAAGATGCAATACATGAAAAATTGAACAACTTATAGTCCTCCCAATAGTTGGACTATAAATTCTCAAAGACACTGGTAGGTGACTCTAATTTCATAGTACCTACCATAGCACTTTCCTAGATTCTATCTAGTGGCTCCCATAATATCCTCTATGTTTTCTAGCTATTGTTTCTATTGTGTAGTCTATTTCTAAAGTCACTCCTTCTCCTTCTCTTTCTAAAGCCACTCCTTCTCCTTCTCTCTCATGCCTTAATTTTGATTAGGAAACTTCTAAATATCTGCCTCTACCATATCTAAAATCAATTTCACATTGTATTGTAACCTTGGCATAGGTGTTTGATCATCAATAGATTTCATTTCAGAATTCAAGTTTTCAAGATTGGAACACCCTCACTTGCAGACCTCTCATGTTAAGCACTTTCTATAATGTTTCAACACCATGTTCTTGCTTTTGAGCTAATAGTTCTTCATGTGCATTTTCTTGTAAAAAATTAATTTTGTTGAACAATTGTAAACTCTTAGAAAGTGCATTATTGTTTTCATGTATGTATGTATACATATATGTATGTATGTATATATGTATGTATCTATACATATGTATATGTATTTATATATTTATATATACATATATACACACACATAGCTATGTGTCTTGTATGTATGTATATAGAGAGATCTTGTGGATTGTGGATTACAATTTATAAACAAAACAAAAAGAAAACACAACATTAATCATTCCCCATTTTTTTGATCAATTGGGAAGAACTACATGTGAAAGAGGGTGGAGAGCACCAAACAAGGGTGGAGACCTCTAAATGTTGGTGGAGATTAGTGAAGATATAGCATTTTGTTGTCATTCCCTTGTGATTTTTGCATTCCATTGCTTTAGCATACCCTTGTAATCTTCATGCCCTTTCTGTATGATTTTCTTTAAGGGGAGAAGAGGTACCTACATAGATTTTTTTAATATTTTTTCCCCATCTAAACATGTATCTCTTTATATTTCCCTCAGCAAGTGAATAGAGAAGCTTCTCTTTATGTATATGTATGAGTATATATACATATGTACACACACACACACGTGTATGTGTGTCTTCATATATATTCAAAGAGATCTTTTTAAAGGTGCTTATTAGATCTAAGTGCAACAACAAAATTGATCCAACTGCATACATATTCTAGAATTCAAATAATAAAATAATAAAATTCACTCACCTGTGCTAAGTGACTTACCTCAAAATCCTGCACAAAAATATTGTACACCGGGAAAATTGGCAGAGTTCACAAGAAATTTTACAAAAATATACCATAGCAGATATTTTTAGAAAGAAATAAGCATAACCTAGTTAAATGAGTCTAGTTTCTATGTATTTGGGTTGATTAAAAATTTATATAGAACTATCATTAGATTAGGTACAATAAAATGAACAATTATTTGTTCCAACTAGTAGGATCAAATTCAATTTTCCAAGGTGATAAAATTGCATATGTGGATGCATCACTTGCATGCTAGGCATGAAGCACATTTCCCAACTTATAATGAATGGTTGGATATAAAGGCTCCATAATTATGCAGAGTTAAGGGTGGTGAGATTCAAAACCAAGTTAATCCCACTTAAACCTATAAGGGAAGTACAAGGTTCCCTAAACCCTTTCCAAAGAAAAAGGTACACAAACAACTCCAACACCTCCCCAATGATTAGGATGGGTGTCAGGCCAAATCAAGGTGGTTTCAAAATGTTTCAACCAATTTTTGGTCCTCAAGTAACATCCAACACCCAAATCCCTAAAATTGTCCTAGAGGCCTAATTGATTTCCAAGTTGCCCTATAGCAACACAAAAGTGAACTTTCCTCTCAAAATTTCAAAAAAACTCCCCAAAAAAATGGTGGATTCAAAAACCCATTAAGCCATACTAAAACATATCGTAAGGGTTCTATGTGTTCCTTTGGACCATATCCTACTATTATAATATTATGGCTCAAAATTGCATGAAAATAGGGCAATTTAACAAAGAAACTCAATTTTAACAAAGAAAGGCAATTTAAAAAAGAAACTACAAGTTTCTTGTATTCCCAAGATCCCAAACTCTGGGGAGTCCCTCCATGTGATTTAAATGTTCCAAATCCAAAAGAAATTAGTCCCAAAACGTTTCTAACCCCAAAAGCCCCAAATTAGTCTCCTACAAACCCTCAAAGGTAGGATTTTCTAAACCTATGCCTTCCAAGCACCGTTACAATCAATTGAAGGTGGTTTCACCTTGTCTTCAACATGCCAAAGCACTTCCAATCATTAAAAACTAACTTCTAATGGCTAGAATTCCTACTATTGCTCCATAGCTATGAATTTAGTGCCCTTTACTTCACAAACTCCAATGGTGATAACCAAACCTTAGAACTTCCTATCCAAAAATTGTTAGAAATGATTTGTACATATTGTTGCAATATCATTACCTAATAATTAGACTCCTACATTTATGGAATGATCAACATTTGATGGGGGCACAATCAAAGACAAAACTTAACATAATTGGAAAGGGAAAATATTATTATTAGAAATGATATACTATTACATTTAGTAGAACAAAAATAGACTCCATGACATGACCTATGGGCTTACAATGTTATCAAATTATGGAAAAAACCCTTCTCACAGTACCCTCTCCCAAACTTTGCCAAAAACTGCCTTTATAATGCTAGAAATATCCTTAAGTACCCCAAATTAGGTTTAGGGTTAGGAATAAATTTTAGAATATGCCATTTGGAATCCATTGCCAAAATAGAACTTTCTAGAAAACATGTCAGAAGTTAGTGTAAAATTAGAAGAATCTAGAAATGGTAGTCCAAATTTTGGGAGGCATAACTTTTAATCTGGGACTCTGATTGACAAACTATTTACATTTCTAGAAAGCTCTCCAAGTTCTCTATAGCCCTATGGACTAGCTTTACTTGTCCTCCATTTTTTGGGCCTGTACAAGGCCATTTAGTGCCTCAAATTTTACTTTGAAGTGCTCTTAAGAGGTCTCCAAGAAACTTAAAACTACAATAACTTTCAAACCGTAAAGCCTTTTGACATGATTCATTTTCTGGAGTGCTTTAAATTACAAGGATAATCATCCCTCCAATATACACCGTCTAATTCATTATAATTATGGCTCAATTAAAAAATAACCTAATTTCTACATTGGCACATATCCCAAGGTGCTCAAAAAATCTATGAGAGTTGTAATCTTAATTTGACCCAAATGGTTATCCACAAATGAAAAAAAATTAAATAGAAACTAACACTAAGCATATTTTGGGTGATACAGGATTGTGCTTACACCACTGGATGCTCCTACATCAACATTTCAAGTAGAAACTCAAACTTGTTAACGAAAACAATAGAACCCTTAAAGAAGTGACAAAAAACTTGAAAGGAATGAACTTCACAAATCTAAATGCATAAGGAATTGATTAAAAAATATGCAAAAGGATTATGAGATCATAAGACTACAAGAAATAAATGATAGTCAAGCCACCATGCACCAAATGCTTGAAAAATAGAGTTTTTATTGGCCCTCTTTACACAGTCTAGACAATTGATCAATCCCAATACTGATCTCTCTATACAATGCATCAAAGTTGACTTAATAACATCCCACACAACTATCCCAACTAGTTTGGATTGGTTTCAATGCCTAGTTATGCTTAAAAATCATTAATTCTAATTTCCCCCCAAAATGGAACTAACTGTTGGGATTCAAATATGTGAATTTCCCAACTTACAATTTATTGAATAAAATAAATAATTTACCCACTAAACTTTCCTATTAGGTCCTGAAGCCTTCTAAGGAAATGATTGGCTTCAACACATGCCAATTGATTGGTTTAAACTCCTCCTTGCCTCTGGTCCATCA
Organism: Cupressus sempervirens; assembly: GCA_028749045.1. NCBI lineage: Eukaryota > Viridiplantae > Streptophyta > Pinopsida > Cupressales > Cupressaceae > Cupressus > Cupressus sempervirens. Next base: position 1,097,287,777 of record CM053785.1, read on the forward strand.
GTTCTCCTCTTTAGGGATTCTTTTATGTTCTAATGCTCTTGTGCCACATATGTTGGCCCAACAATGGAAGCCAAGGATGTAACCATGCATGTACTAGCACACTCCATACAAGGATCCCAAGTATCAACTACTACTATTAATTTGGGCATTACTATATTATCTAGAATGTTAAAAGGTACTGAAGCCAATAGTAACTTCTCCCATGTCTCTAGAAAATGTAGCACAGGTTTAGGGTCTCTTGGCTCCCATGAATTTGTAGCACCTATTCTCACTATAGTAAGAATAACTTTAGTAAAGAGTTGAGTGTAAGGAGTTGAAGAAGAAAGTTATACTTCTATGAAAATTCCATAATCACAAGGCTCATTCCCTTGTAGAAGCCTATACCACAATGACATTACCTCTAAATCATATAAAGGATGTTGAAGTGGTTCCCAACCTTGAAACACTCTTCTAATAAATGGAAAAGAAAATGTAGTTCCAATGCATATGTTACTATTATTTATGTGTGTGTGTATGTATGTATGTATGTATATACATATTTATATACATGCATATGCATATATGTGTATGTATGCATACATACATAGACATATATATGTGTCTATGTATGTATGTAGGTATGTATATTGTTGGTGTAATTAAATATTCACTAATTACACTTACTTAAACTTACTTAGGATAATGCATTGCATAATAGTTTGTGATGGAGACACTTAGGAGGTTGCACCTCAATTAAATGCATGGTGTAGGAGAATTCCACTCTAGGTGGTCATAGTTGTTATCTCATTCCACCTTTAGTGCACTTATCACACTATCATCCTAATCATTGCACATACTTCATTTCATAATGGTGGATGATCCACCTTTCATGGACATATGATTCCACCTTGTTTGGGTGATAGCTTTTCTTCTCCTTATCATTGTCTCTTATCACCTCTCCTATATAAGGAGGCCTATATATACATTTAAAATCAATCCATTGGATGTCAATCAAGTCCATTATCAATAATAGCATTCTTGCATCTTCATGTAATTGTCTTGTTAATCTCTTGTGGAAATTATCTTGGTCTTTCATTTCATCTTGGGGGTGTTGTAGTCACCTAAAACTCTAAAATGGTATTAGAGCTCTCATGGTGTGAAGACTTCTTCTCAAGAATTACAATCTTGGCTTGACTTATTGTTGGTGTAGCATTTGGCAATTTGGACATCACAATTTGGAGGAGATTTTGGGAGTCATATTTTGTGACCTTCTATTGTAGGAAAAAATTGGAGCTTGCTGGTGCAAATCAGAGGTTGGCATCATATAGAGGAGGTCCAAAAACCCCTAAATCAAATTTTGTTTCATCCAAGTCAAACATTTTAGGCCAAATCTACAACCATTTGATTTTTGAAGGTGCACTGATGATGATTAAAAAATAATAATTTTAGAGATGATTTTAAAACAACGATATCTCCCTCATATAGACTCCTTTTTTTGAGCAATTTTTTTTCTTTTTGGGGTAGAATTTCATAATCTACATAGTGGTGTAGGTGATTTTGGGTCTCTATCTCTAAATTTTTCTAAAAATCACAAATCTCATTTTTTGCAACTTTCAAGGCTCTATTTGGGCATATTTGATAACATTGTCAGGTGCAATTTTTTTGAAAGTGCATGATTTTTCCTCTACTTTCTAGATCTATAATGAGATTTCAGTGATTTGGAGTGGGCATATCACTTTCAGAAATAGGTCTTTTTTGGCTATATTTGAAATTGGTGAATATTTGGATTTCAATTTTCTTAATTGAGTCAATAATTTGAAGGACTTTATCAATTACTCACTCCATATAACTATCATGAATGGAAACAAATAGTTTCTAATTAGTTGATGAGCATTGGATTGCTTAGAATGATTCTCGAAGAGGATCTAGAACTAGCTACAAGTGTTGTAGAAAGAAGGAAATGGTTTGATAGAAGGGATAACGCACTTGGCTCTCTTAGATCTACCATCTCCAACAATTTTCTATATCATCTTGCATCTTGCACACATCCTCATGATGCCTGGACAACATTGGAAGGAATCCTTGGTAAACCTGATATAATAAGAAAATTTAAATTGGAGAATGAGCTTCTAAGTCCATGTGATTTTGACAATATTCAAGACTTTTTCTCTAAGTTCAATTCCATTAGATTGGAGCTTTCTAATTTTGGCATTACTAAAGATAATGAAAAATTGATATTATCTATTCTTTTCAAGCTAGGTCCTCAATATTCAATCTTTGTTTCCACATTCTATGCTACTATGGATACTCTTGGTAGTGCATACAAAATGCCTTCTCTTGATAAATTTGCATCTTAGCTCACAAGGGAACAAGAAAAGTTAGCACACATGGGTCAATCAAAGCCTTTCAAGCATCAAGCATTGGTTGCAAATGACTCCTCTCCAAAGGATCCCAAAGGAAAGGGAAACAAACAACACAAGCATCCTAAGCAACATGAAAAAAGTGATGACTCTCCTTTAGAACATAATATTGAATCCAAGTCCTCATCAAGAGAGGAAACATCTAGAAGAAAGAGAGACAAATGTGCTTATTACAAAAACTTAGGACATGATAAGCGTAAATGTTTCCATAAGAAGATTGATGATCTTACTCACATTCTTCAAAAGAAAAAATCTAGTTTCCCTCATCAGTGTCTTCTCCTTCTTCTCAATATCAGGCAACTTCTACATCTACATCATCATCTAAAGGCAAAAAACAAGCAATAATTGCTTCCACACATCCTAAGTAAGGTAAATGGCTTCTTGATTTAGGTGCATCACATCATATAGAATCTTTTATGGATATGTTTTCTTCTATTGAGCCTTGTACTTCTTCACCAATATTGATGGGTAATAATACATACATGAAAGTCTGTGGTAAAGGTTCTATTCCTATTGGAGAGGGTACATTTAATGATGTTCTTTATGTACCATCATTGACCACTAATATCCTTTCCATTTACCAAATTACTCATGGGCACAAGGTAAAATTGTTGAGTTCACTCCTGATTATGTCTATATTAGGAACATGGAGACTAGAGATGTCATAGCTATGGGAGTTGTTGATCATACATCATGCTTGTATTCTTTTGCACATTTTGTTGATAATGATGATGATATTCATGATGTACCTAACCCTTTATCAAGGATGAATAATTCATATGAGGAGAAGATTATAAACTTGAATCATTTTTTTTGTGAGACAAGTGTTGAACTTCCTAGTCCTCCACCTCCTACTTCTTTAGACATTAGCTCTACTATTCAACATGATGATCTTTATGCTTTAGATTTTGCAGTGTGGGATGAATTCCTGGATGCTCTTTCAAACAAGTCTCATAATGTAGATTTGGTTAATACATCTAAGGAGGTTTCTCTTTGAGATACTTCTTCACCTTCTTTAGAAATTGGATTTACAAACTCTTCATGTTCTCTTGTTTTTTCACATCTCATAGATCAGCTTGATGGTGTGACAAAATCTTTGAGCTTGGAGACACCTATTCAGTCTTCAAAGATGCATGCATGGAGACCTTTTTCCTACTTCCTCAATTTTTAAATGGAGTGGCTTCTTCATCATTTGATGTATTTATATCTTCCTAAGGAGAGACATGTTTCTTGTAGGTATTGGATTATCTCTTGTTTACAAGTACTCTTCATCTACATTGGAGCTTCTTCATTATGGGGAGGATATCATGTCTCTTTATTTCCTTCCTATGGGGGATCATTCTTTGTATATACATGTTGTATGCAATTTTTAGGGAGTCTTGAGCACTCCATCCATCTATGCATCTTATTTTCATCTCTCTTTTTGGAGGAGGGTTTCTCCCATGAGGTTTTCTCTCTTTCTCCACTTTATAAGAGATTACATTTCATGTATCACCTTGCGTATTGTACATAGCTACCAAAAATGGCCTTGTAGTTGGGACCCATCTTGCATTATGTGTTTAAGTGCATTCCCCTAAGTTTCTCTTAAGGGGGGTGTTGGTGTAATTAAATATTCACTAATTGCACTCACTTAAGCTTACTTAGGATAATTCATTGTATAGTAATTTTTGATTTAGACACTTAGAAGTTTGTACCTCAATTAAACACATGGTGTAGGAGAATTCCACTCTAGGTGGTCATAGTTGTTATCTCATTCTACCTTTAGTGCACTTATCACATTATCATCCTCATTATTGCACATACTTCATTGCATAATGGAGGATGATCCACATTTCATGGACATGTGATTCCACTTTGTGTGGGTGATAGCTTATCTTCTCCTTATAATTGTCTCTTATTGCCTCTCCTATATAATGAGGCCTATTATGTATATTTTAAATCAATCCATTGGATGCCAATCAAGTCCATTATCAATAATAACATTCTTGCATCTTCATGCAATTATCTTGCCAATCTCTTGTGGAAGTTATCTTGCTCTTTCATTTCATCCTGGGGGTTTTGTAGAGTCACCTAAAACTCTAACATATATATAGAGATAAATCTTTGAACAAATTTTTTTTGATCCACCTGCATACATATTCCAAAATTCAAATAATAAAACAATAAAACTCACTCAACCCATGCTAAGTGACTTATGTCAAGATCCTATACAAAAATAATGTAGACTAAGATAAATGGACAGAGTTTGCAAGAAATTTTACAAAAAATATCATAGTAGATATTTTTAGAAAGCAACAAGGCATAACCTAGTTAAATTGGTCTAGTTGTTGACTCGCTGGGTTGATTACAAGTTCATATAGATCTATCATCATATTAGGTACAATAAAACAAACAATCAATTGTTTCTAGCTAGTAGGATCAAATACAATTTTCCAAGGTGATAAAATTATGTATGTAGATATATGTATGTATGTATTTATTTATATATGTGTGTGTGTGTGTGTGTCTACACACACACACACATGTGTGTGTGTGTGTATATACATACATACACAAACATGTGTGTGTATATACATACATACACAAACATGTGTGTGTCTATGTATTTATGTATGTATATATAAAGAGATCTTGTGGATTATGGAGATTAGTGGAGATCTAGGATTTTGTTGATGTACCCTTGTGATTGCTACATTTCATCATTGTGCCCTTGTGATCTCTACATATCATTTTTGTGCCCTTGTGATCTTTGTATATATATGTTTGTATAAATATATTGTTGAAGTTGATGAAATATCAACACCACAACTCCCAGGAATCAACTGGATGCAAACACTTATCACAGAAAGAGAGAAGCAAAATCTATGAAGGCTAGAATTCCCAGATCCATAAATAAGACATTCTTGATGAGAAAAAAGAGAGATTTCTATTATCAAAAGTGAATCAATAAAATTAAAAATAGATCAATCCTTATAAAAGGAAATACAAATCCAAATAGGTAAAACTTAGGTTGCATGATAATAATTAATAAAATAATTATTTATTATATGCCTAAAGTTTATCTTAGTTAAACTAGAGATAATAAGTGGCTTAATAATTAAATCAAAATGATTTACTTAATAAGGCATTATCTAATTATTCTAACACCCTCCTTAAGATAAACTTAGGGATATGTAGCTAAGAACCTAGAAACTACTACTAAAAGAAGAAAACATATAGATTTGAAAGACAAGCCAAACTTCTCATAAACATAACATGGGCATGAAAATCTGGAGCTCTAATACCATGTTGAAGTTGATGAAATATCAACCTCATAGCTCCCAAGAATCACCTACATGCAAAAACCTATCATAGAGAGAAGCAAAAACTATGGAAGGTTAGAATTCCCAGATGCATAGATGAGACATTCTTGATGAGAAAAAAGAGAGATTTCTATTGTCAAAAGTGAATCAATAAAATTACAAAGAGATCAATTCTTATAAAAGGAGATCAAAACCCTAACAGGTAAAACTCACTTATCATCTCTAGTTTACTTAAGCTAAACTTTAGGCATATAATAATTAATTATTTTATTAATTATTATCATGCAACCTAGATTAGTTACCTGTTAGGGTTTAGATCTCCTTTTATAAGGATTGATCTCTTTGTAATTTTGTTGATTCACTCTTAATAATAAAAATCTCTATTTTTTCTCATCAAGAATGTCTCGTCTATGGATCTAGGAATTCTAGCCTCCATAGCTTTTTCTTCTCTCTTTCTATGATATGTGTTTGCATGTAGATGATTCTTGGGAGCTATGGGGTTGATATTTCATCAACTTCAACATGGTATTAGAGCTCTAGATCTCCATGCCCCTATTCTGTTTATGAGAATTTTGGCTTGGCTTTCAGATCTAGAGCTCTAATACCATGTTGAAGTTGATGAAAGATCAACCCCACAACTCTCAAGAATCACTTGCACAAAAATACCTATCACAGAAAGAGAGAAGCAAAAGCTATGGAGGATAGAATTCCTAGATCCATAGATGAGACACTCTTGATGAGAAAAAAGAGAGATTGATATTATTGAGAGTGAATGAATAAAATTACAAAGAGATCAATCCTTATAAAAGGAGGTCAAAAACCTAATAGGTAAAACCTAGGTTGCATGATAATAATTATTATATGCCTAAAGTTTAGCTTAAGTAAACTAGAGATAATAAGTGACTTAATAATTAAATCAAAATGATTTTATTAGTAAGGAAATATCTTACTACTCTAATATATACATACGTATATGTATATATATATGTGTATACATACATACATACACAAACATATGTGTGTGTCTATGTATGTAGATAAACAAAGAGATTTCTATATACATACATACATACATACATACATAGACACACACATATGTGTGTATGTATATAGACACATACATATACATAAAGAGTGGCTTCCCTATATATACATAAATACATAGATATACACATATGTGTGTATATGTATATATATATACACATACATATACATAAAGAAAAGCTTATCTAGTCACTTGTTGGGGGAATATAAAGTGATACATGTTTAGAAGGAAAAGAAAAGAACATTAACATAGGTACTTCTTCTCCCCTTGAAGAAAATTGCATGACATGGCAATAAAATTATAGAGAAAGGGCACTTAGATCACAAGGGCACAACAATGAAATGCAGAGATCACAAGGGCATGTCAATGAAATGGAGCAATCACAAGGGCATGAGAACATAATCCTATATCTCCACTAATCTCCAACAAGGACATGGTAACAAAATGCAAAGATCATAGGTGAATGGAAATGAAATGTAGCCATTACAAGGGCACGGTAATGAAACCTCCACTAAAATTTAGAGCTTAGAGCTCTCCACCAACGTTTAGATCTCTCAACTCTCATTTGAAGCTCTCCACCCTCTTTCACACAGAACTCTCCAAAATCAATCAAAACAAATGAGGAATGATTTATGTCATTTTTTTGGGTTTTTTATTTATAATCATGCCAGTGTTGCAATTGTGATGCAAAATTTGGTATTGCAATGATGTTGAGGACAATTGCAAAAAAAAAAAAACATGAAAATCCACAAATTACCCTGCCATCATAATTTGACCCCAAATGTTGTAGTGAGAACTTAAGTGTTTTTAAGACTTTCAGTTTGAAGATAGAAAAACTTTTGGTTGAGGTTCCTACCATTGAAAGACAACTATCTAATCTTGTGATTAAGAGTGGAGGAAGAAGAAAAAAAAATTATATTTAGATGAATTCTTGCAAAAAGTATGATTCATTTTCTCCTCTTAGTTGCAATAGCAAGTGAAGAGTTGATGTTTCTGATGATAAAATTGGTTGTAAGTTTGAACAAACTTCTAGGATGATTGATGAAGAAGATTTGTGGATTAAAAATGCACATGGGATTTATGTTTTGAATTTATTAAATTGTTAATAAGTGCTTATGGAACATCTTTTTTTTGAAACCTTGGGTGTCTAATGTAGGTGCACCCTTGGGCTATTGAAAATCTTGCATCCTTGGGCTATATTACCTTAAGCCCTACTTATAGTATCCCATTAGGAGAAGTCATAGACTCATGGCTCACTTTGATCAAGATTCCTTTTCTCTTCTCTTTAGGAACCTTAGTGATCCTATAGTTTCTCATGATCCTAATCCTTCTATGGAGAATGGCTCTTCTCATTCATCGCATGATGAGGATGAGGCTTTAAGGGTTCCTCCTAAACAAGTTCATAAGATTGCTACTACGATTGATAAAATGAATGACTGACTTCTTGAAGAGAATAAAAATAATTATACTATGGTTGCTTTTGATTCTCTTAAGAAAGTGATCTATAATGATGGACATGGATCTTTTGTGTGGTCTTACTCACATAGATCACTAGTGTTGAACCTACATTGTCTCTTTCCAAACCTATCTCTAGCATTCTTTCTTATGTTGCTCCTATTGTAACTACTTATATTCAACCATTTAATCCTCTTATTAGTAGCCTTACTATTTCTTCTCTACCTATGAGTGGTCTACCTACTTCATTTCCTATCAGAAATCCTTCATACAATAGTGTTCCTTTCACTTATCATAATCCTCCTAATATGATTCTTAATGTCTCAGCTATAGCACCTTCTATTCTAGCCAATTTTTACACTGTCGCTACTGTGTCAAATGTGTCATTACCACCTATTTCCTCTATTGATTCCACTATATCCTCTATTGATTCCACTATCATTAGTATTGCTCAAATTGTTTCTTCCTTTCAACAAAAACTTTCTTCCCATACTCAATCCAAGTTTAATGTGTCTACATGTGACATGCATAGTCCTAGACAAAAATAATGTAGACTAGGAAAAATTGGTAGAGTTCGATAGAAATTTTACAAAAATAAATCATAGTAGATAGTTTTAGAATGAGACAAGCCATAACCCAATTAAATTGGTCTAGTTTTTTATTAGCTTGGTTGATTACAAATTCCTATAGAACTATCATCATATTAGGTACAATAAATGAAAAATCAGTTGTTCCCAACCAGCAAGATCAAATATAGTTTTCCAAGGTGATAAAATTGCATATACATATGTATGTATGTATGTATGTATGTAAGTATGTGTTACCCATGAATGGTCCACAATTATATTTGGTTCATGTTCATGAAATAATTCATAAATGCTAAGAAAGAGCCATGCCTCATAGGTATTCCATCATGAGTATTGACCCTTTTAGTTTTTTGGTCTCAAGGGTCCTTCAGTTGAACAAACCGGTGAACTTGAACATTGAACACCTTTTTCAGTGTTCAAGGTTCAATGTTCATAAGGTACTTTAGTCACTAAAGAATTCAGTCATTTTTGGATCCTAATTCTCATAATCAAAATGAACATAAACATTGAACACTTTGTTCATTTGTTCAAAGTTCAAGTTCACAAGTGTGTCTTTGTTGCAGGTTAAGTTATGAGATTAATTTCCAATATTTCATGACCTTTGAACTTGAATATTGAACTACCTCATAGTTGAAGTGTTCATGTTGACCCAGTCATAAAGATGTATGCTCCCAATGCCACACGTCTTTTTAGACAACTCAATAGTGACACAAGTTGCTAAATCTATAGAAAAGATATGCATTAATGAGGATTTAAGGGAAACAATGAAAAAGTATGTTGTGGCATGTGTGTATCTTAGGTGAACTAGTAATGATCATAACTCATATCTTATCAACAATTGTTCATTTAAGTCTTGGCTTCTCATTTTAAAAGAAATTTTCCTTGTTTTCATTCCCTACTATTTTCACTTCTGGGTAAAAGGCTTGTCTTGTCTGAGTGTATGTAGTGATAGTTTGAGCTGTATCTTCCTATAAATCTACATGCACTAAGCCTAGTGAGTCCCTAATCCTTCAATTTCAAGGTGCCTTTTCCTTCTACATTTCTTTAAGTTTTTACTTTCTTTCTATTTCTTTCTATTCCATTTGTTTCTTCTTATGGTTACCCCATTTCGTCCAAAGCTCCCTGACAAGGTCAGAGAGTTAGTGCTAAGTAACATCCTCCCTAACATGGAAGATACCTTCCTCACCAATGAAGATATGAATAAACTATTGACTTGGTTCACAAACACATCACCCAACTCCATTTCCCAAAAGGTCACAGATAGTGGTCTATTGTAGGTATTTGCATTCCAAGAGGCTTTTCCTTGTCATGAATTGGTTCTAGCCTGTAGGGATACAAATGATGCTACTAATAAATACATTCACACTTTCAATGGTGAAATCCTGTTATACATGAGCAAAATTTTTGTTATGGGCACCCTAAGAATTCCTCCATGGGAGGCATATGAAGACTAGACCACCAGTTCCTCCTACACTCAATTTTCCATGAATTTCATAGAGTTGAGCAACAATATCTCTAAGAGCTGGCTCTTCAAGTCTAAAAGGGGTGGGGAGGTTCCCATCTTGTGAAACCTTTGATTAGAGAGCATATGATTCTGAAGATTAAGGGTATTATTACATTGCTAAACAGGGTGGAGGGAAATGCAAATGCCTTCTATTGGGAAAGTTGGATGTATTTCTTTGTTCAAACTATTCTAGGGGAAGATAAATACTTTGATTGGGTAGATATAATAGTGACTAGGTTGTAGGAATAACTTTCCTAGTTCTTTGGAACCTTTGGTTTTTACATGACCTCCTACTTGTTCTACATCCTACCTTGTGGCAAAGAGTGGAAGGGACTTCTACACTCAGATTGGAACTTGAGTATGCCCTTTGATGAATATTACCCATTCATATAGAAAAACAAAAGCCCTAATGGATTCAAGATAGTCTAGGACACATTTTTAGCCAAAATGGTGTTCGAGTTACAAGGGAAAGAAAACATTAGATTGACAAAAGAGGCCACTCAGTTAATCAACATTTATGGAAGTCATTTCACTTAGTTCTCTCAATTTACATATCTTAGAATTGGAGGTTATGAAGGTAAACCACTAATGCTTCCCCAATATTTCCTTGACCATATGGTGCTAATTGAGGTGTGCAGATAGTTGGTAGAAGTTGAAAAATGTTGTAAAGCAAGGAAGGGTTCAGGATGCAAAACCATTGAGCTTGGACATTACAAATGCAAAACCATCCGAGATTCTCTCAAAATAAAAAAGAAAGATCAAATCCTTGAACCTACTCTCCTAGGGAAAATCTTGATAGCTAGGAATTTTCCATGAAGTATTCTAAAATTTCCTCTTCTGACATAGACGTAACCCATTTAGAGGATTTTTGAGCCAACTATCATACCAACTTAGAAGTCAAGAAAAAACTTTGGTCTAGGTTAACTCTTTCACAAATTAAGGACTTTAATATTCCATTCAATATTTTAGGGGTAATTGAAGAGGATGAAGAAGAGGTTGTAGACCCTATCTATATTGAGAAAATCAAGGTCTAGCCCTTAAAAAAAATTGATTGGTCAGTGCCAAAGGAGGAGGATTTACACATGAGAACTTCACTTGTCCTAGCCCAAACAGAGCAATGGCTCACCAGAAAGAGCATTCGAGAATAGGAGCTCATGATTTTCAAAAGATTCAAGCTTGTTCAGGTTCACCTTTGGTTATTTCTAGTTCTAATAAAATTTCTTACTTCACCCATTGTAGGTAAGTCAAAGCTTAGTGTTGAACCTAAACATCTTGTTCAAGGTTTAGTTCACCTCCCATGTCTATCAAGTGGATGCATTCTCATAGCCAAAAGAAGTAAGAATAGTTGAAGAAATTGAACATGTCCCATGAAAAACCAACAACTATAGAGCTAGATGTAGTAGAAGAGCAAGAGGAAACAAGGGAATATCTCATTAGTGGAATGGAACAAGGTTGTCAACAAATCATAGAGGGTACTATCACATCAATTTGTATGTCTTTGAGTCCTACAGCTGTGTTATAGTCTCCTCATTCTAAGGATAATCATCCAATACCTAATTGGTTCAAGTTGTCTGTAAGCATGAAGAGAAGTTTAGTACCAGAAACCCTCCCATTTGAAGACTTGGTTAGAAAATGCTTAGGGAAGATCCCTAAAACCAAGAGGCTCAAGATAGAAACTATACTAAACATTGATGATAAAATAGGAAAGTGGGTGGTAGAGGTTATGAAGCTTACAACTGGAAAAAGCATACAAGAAATACACCTAAAGACTATGCAACAAAAAAGACTATCCTTGGTCCTACCCCAAGGGCTACTAATATGAAAATCTAGAGTGTAGGGAACACCCACATCTCTTATTGAATATGAAAAGACTAGAAGGACAAGCAGGAATTAAAACAATCTTAGTGGAAGATGGCCGAGCACATAAATGAACTACAGTGCCTTACGCTATTACAATCATCAATGTGGAGTCTCCTTTGAAAAAAAGCATCCTTGAATAGGTCAAGAGAGATTATTCAATTTCCCAAGCATATAGTGAATGGTTGAGCACTATACACACTCAAGCAACCTATTACTTTTCTCATTTTGCTAACACTAGCAAGAGGGAGGATAGGTTAACCACAACCTTAGATTTAGAAATGAATACTTGGAGAGTTTGAGAAGATAAAATGGGATGAGTACATGATTAATATCATGGAAGTTTAGGAGTTCAACATTGATAAATTCATGAAGGAAAATCTAGAGACTAAGGTGGATGTTGACTTCTTGTTCATTGCCCACACAACTTGGAATGGAAAAATATTGATGCAGGAGCATCCAGAGGTATAAGGGCAATCTTGTGTCACCTGAAAAATGTACTTAGAGTTATTTTAAGTTTCATGTCTTTACATTTTTGGACACCCATTTAGGTCAAATAAAGGTTCCAACTCTCACAGTTCAACTATCAGTGTGCTAGAAAATCCTGAAAAAATAGGAGCATGCAATTTGGCCATCATTTTGGTGACCTAGAAGGTGTGAATTGGCCAGATGAATGTAATTGTGATTTAGAGCATTCTAGAAAAAGAATCAGGTCAAAAAGCCCCACGGTTTGAAAGTTATTATAGTTTTTCGGGTTTTAGAGACCTCCTAAGAATGCTTCAAAGTTAGGTTAGGGGCATTAAATGACCTCTAAAAGGGCCAAAACAATGGGGGATGAGTGAAGATAGTCCTTAGGGCTATAGATCACTTTGAGAGCTTTCCAAAAATGTAAACAGTTTGTCAATCAGAGCTACGGTTTAAAAGTTATGCCTCCCGAAAGTTCGGTTACCATTTCTGGATTCTTCTAGATGTGCACCGACTTCTAATGCAGCTTTTGGAACCTTCTATTTGGTCAGTGGATGCCTACTGGAACTTTCTAGAATTTAGTCCTAGTCCATAACCCTTCGGGGTCTATTTAAGGAGATTTATGGCATTGTAAAAGGCAGTTTGGAGTGGAGTTTGAGAGGAGGTACTGAAAGGAGAAATTATCTCCAGATTTATGCTATTGTAAGCCCTTAGGGCATGTTTTGAAATTTATTTTCTCTGTACTATTTGTACTAGCTTATTTTCTCAGTCAATACAATTTCCCTTTTCTATTGTGTCCATTCTATTCTTGGGTTGTGTCCCCATTAAGTGGTATCAGAGCTGGTTTTCCTGAGTGTGTAGACAGAACGCCAACTATGAGGCAATTTGCACCAGGACTGTGTGGTTGTGGGTTTGAGTTAAGAAGATGCCTCCATGAAGAGAGCATGGTGGAAGGGCCAAAGCTATTAATCTTGAGGAGGTTAGAGCCCTCCAAAGGCAGGTACATGCATTGCAAGAGGAGCTCCGTAGAGGAGCAAATGTTGCTGCAAGTGACAACAATGAGGATGACAATGAAGAAGAAGTAATGGAACCAGAAGGGGAATTTGACAGGGAAGTTCTGAATCATGTAGAGGAAAGGCTTTTTAGGGCCATTACTAAGTTTGGGAAAAGACCTACAATTGAAGTGGGTGTATTTTCAGGAAATCTAAAACTAGATGAGTTGATCGATTGGATCAATGAACTGGAAGAATACTTTGAGTATGAGGATATCAAGGACCCAGATAGGGTTAAGTTTGCAAAGGCCAAACTAAAAGGCCATGCCAAAATCTGGTGGAAAGAGGTTCAATTGGAAAGAAACAGAAGAGGAAAGGAGAAGATCACAAGATGGGATCGCATGGTGGACAAATTGAAGAAGCAGTTCATTCTTGTGGACTATGAGCTTGATTTGTTTAAGAAGATGCATGGGTTAAAGCAAGCAGAAAGATCAGTCCAAGAATATACAGAGGAATTTTACTAACTCTTGATTAGAGTGGGGCATGCAGAAGCAAATAAGGAGAAGGTTGCTAGTTATATTAGTGGATTTCGACCTAGCATCCAGGAGGAATTAAGTCTGGTAAGAATGACCAACGTTGAAGAGGCATACCGGTTTTCCCTATGAGTTGAAGAGAAGCTGAATAAAAGGTTTGAATGAAGACAAAGAGGGCACGATCAAGGAGGAAGGGGAAGTGGTAGATCATCTGGAGGCCGTAATGAAACCCAAAAGAAAAATGAAGATGAGGGTACTAGCAGGAACAAGAGGAATGAGGGTTTCAACCACTCTCATGACCAAGACTTTGGAAATCAGAGAGGAAGAGGTAGAGGACGTGGACAAGGAAGAGGAGGCTTCCATGGTACCTGTTTCCATTGCAATGAAGAAGGTCATCGTGCCTTTGAATGCCCTCAATGACAAGGAAGGATAGATAGGAGAGCTGAGGGCCAAGCTAGGGTTGCTCATGTGGATGAGGATGCACAATCATCACATTCAGAGGATGCAGAAAGAGGAGAGACCTTGGTAAATGAAAGAGTCCTACTAAGTGGTGAGATTGAACCAGGACAACGAAGGAGTTTGTTCCATACCAGATGCAAGTGTGAGGATAAATGTTGTGACGTGATAACACTGATAACTTGGTATCAGAAGAGATGGTCTCTAAGCTTAAGCTGAAGAGGGAGAAACATCCCCAGCCCTATTAGATTGCTTAGGTAAAAGATGATCATAAGGTCCTAATAAGTGAACAATGTTTAGTGAAATTCAAAATTGGGAGTTACCATGATGAAGTTCTCTGTGATGTTATTTTGATGGATGTTTTCCATCTATTATTGGGTAGACCATGGCTGTTTGATAGACATGCAAAGCATTATGGACATGCAAACACATACTCTCTGACAAAGGATGGAGTTCACCACAAATTGAAGCCCATGAAAAAGGAAGGTGAAAAGGTATGTAGCAGTGCTAGGATTTGTCTTGTTGATGAAAGGAAGTTTTTAGATGGCATGAAACATCAACATATGTGCTATGCTTTGATTCCTAGGAAAGATAAAGAAGGTAGTAGTGAAATACCAGTTGAAGTTTTAGATTTACTAGGGGAGTTTGGAGATATTATCTTTGATAATGTTCCAGATGGATTGCCACCAGTAAGGCAAATCAGTCATCAGATAGATCTGATTCCAGGAGCTAGTTTTCCTAACAAGGCTGCTCACAGGATGACTCCTATTGAAATAGAGGAGCTAAATAGGCAGGTTCAAGAGTTGTTGAGGAAGGGCTTGATTTAAGAGAGCCTGAGTCCATGTGCAGTACCTGCAGTACTCACACCAAAGAAGGATGGAGAGTGGAGGATGTGTACAGATTCTTGAGCTATAAATAGGATCACCATCAAGTATCGGTTTCCTTTGCCAAGGATGGATGATATTATGGACTGCTTGAGTGGAACTTAGTACTTCACAAAGATAGATCTAAAGATTGGTTATCACCAGATACGGATTGGAGAAGGAGATGAGTGGAAAATAGCCTTCAAGACCAAGGAGGGTCTTTATGAGTGGTTAGTCATGCCCTTTGGATTGACAAATGCCCCAAGCACCTTCATGCGGCTCATGAATGAGGTACTTAAGAAGTTCTTGGGAAAATTTGTTATTGTTTATTTGGATGATATTTTAATTTTCAGCAAGACTTTGGAAGAACATTTATTGCATATTCATAGTGTCCTTGAAAGGCTAAGGGAAGAGAAATTGTTAATTAATCTGAAGAAGTGTAACTTTGCAAAAAGGGAGTTAGTCTATTTGGGGTTTGTTATATCACCTGAAGGTCTCAAAATGGATTTGGAGAAGGTAAAATCCATCTTGGAATGGCCTACTCCAAGGTCTGCTACTGAGGTAAGATCATTTCATGGTCTGGTTAGTTTTTACAGGAAGTTTATTAAGAATTTTAGTGGCATATGTGCACCCCTAACTGATACAATAAGAGGGGATAGAAAAGAGTTCAAATGGACTGCAACAGCTACGAGAAGTTTTGAATTGCTGAAGAAGAAGGTAACAGAACAGCCTGTGTTGGCACTTCCAGATTTTAGAAAGGTTTTCCAGGTGGATTGTGATGCTAGTGGCAGCGCTAATGGGGCTGTATTAAGCCAAAAAGGTAAGCCTATTGCATATTTTAGTGAAAAATTGAATGATGCAAAGAAGAAGTATTCTGTTTATGATCAAGAGTTCTATGCAATAGTTCAAGCCTTAAAGAAATGGAGGCATTATTTATTGCCAAAAGAATTTGTTTTATATACCGATCATCAGGCATTACAGTACCTAAATAGCCAAGGTAAATTGAATCAAAGGCATATTGAGTGGGTAGAGTTCTTGCAGAGTTATACATTTGTGTTGAAGCATAGAAGTGGAAAATCTAACAGGGTTGCAGATGCACTAAGTAGGAGACAGTTGTTGCTTACAGTAATGCAGGTTGAAGTAGTTGGGTTTGATGAACTCAAGAATTTGTACCCTAAGGATCCTGATTTTGCTAAAGCTTGGAAAGCTTGTAAAGAACCTGTTGCTGTAGATAGAACCAAGTGGTTAGACTATTTGATTCAGGATGGTATTTTGTTCAAAGGTAGTCAATTGTGCATTCCAAGGAGTTCCATGAGGGAAAATATAATTAAGGAGAAACATAGTGGAGGGATGGCAGGTCATTTTGGTCGAGATAAGACCATTTCCATTCTTAGAGAACATTATTTTTGGCCTCAAATTTCACAGGATGTGAAGAAGTTTGTATAGAGTTGTCAAGTTTGTCAAGTTGCTAAGGGATTCAGCCATAATACTGGACTATATCAGCCATTGCCTGTTCCATCAAGGCCATTGGAGGACATAAGTATGGATTTTGTTCTTGGATTGCCAAGGACACAAAGGGGTAATGACTCAATATTCATGGTGGTTGATAGGTTCTCCAAAATGGCACATTTCATTCCATGCCACAAAACTCATGATGATGTCCATATTGCAGACTTATTTTTCAAATAGGTGGTAAGACTACATGGTCTTCCAAGGAGTATAGTTTCTGATAGAGATACTAAATTTATGGGGTATTTTTGGAGGACATTGTGGAAAAAGTTGAGAACAGACTTGAAATTCAGTTCCACGCATCACCCACAGACTGATGGCCAAACAGAAGTGGTAAACAGAAGTCTGGGCAATTTGCTGAGATGTTTAGTTGGGGATAAGCCCAAGGGATGGGATTTTTTTCTACCACAAGTAGAGTTTGCTTATAATAACTCTATAAATAGGAGTACTGGAAAATCACCATTCCAAATTGTATATGGGAATAGCCCAAGGATTGCACCAGAATTGAGGAAGATAGAGCAAGGGGAGACGACAAGTGTTGAAGCTGAGAAATTTGCTGAACATATCAAGCGTCTACATGAGGAGGGTCAAGCACACATTACCAAGATGAATCAAGAGTATAAAGCTAGGGATGATCAAAGGAGAAGACATAAGGAATTCCAAGTAGGGGATCTATTCATGGTGCACTTACGAAAAGAAAGATTTCTAGCCAGTACTTACAACAAGCTGAAAATGAAGAAATTTTGCCCCTGCAAAATTTTGAAGAAACATGACTCAGGAAATGCATATGAGGTGGAGCTGCCAGATGGTATTCACATTTCTCCCATTTTCAACATTGCAGATTTAACAAAGTATCATGATGATGGTGCAAATGAGGAGCTGGTGTTAGAGCAAAGTCCAATTCCTGCTTCTAAGAAGGAGGAGATAGAAGACATTTTAGATCATCGTGTGGGTAGGAGTACCAGAAACAGGTAGTATGAAGAGTATTTGGTCAAATGGAAAGGATGGCCGATCGAGGACTCAACTTGGATTTCAGCAGCTGAGGTTTCCCATTTGGAATTTCCTCTACCATCCATAAAGTGACAGGGTCACTTTTCAATCTACCCTGGATGCCTGATGCAAGAGCATCCAGACGTATAAGGCCAATCCTGTGTCACCCAAAAAATGTACTTAGAGTTAGTTTCTGTTTCATGTCTACATTTTTGGATACCCATTTGGGTCAAATAAAGGTTCCAACTCTCACAGTTCAACTATCAGTGTGCTAGAAAATCTTGAAAAAATAGGAGCATGCAATTTGGCCATCATTTTGGTGACCTAGAAGGTGTGAATTGGCCAGATGAATGTAATTGTGATTTAGAGCATTCCAGAAAAAGAATTAGGTCAAAAGGCCCCACGGTTTGAAAGTTATTACAGTTTTTCAAGTTTTGGAGACCTCCTAAGAATTCTTCAAAGTCAGGTTAGGGGCATTAAATGACCTCGAAAAGGGTCAAAAAAATGGGGGATGAGCAAAGCTGGTCAATAGGTCTATACAGTGCTTTGAGAGCTTTCTAAAAATGTAAACGGTTCGTCAATTGGAGCTACAGTTCAAAAGTTATGCCTCCCAGAAGTTCGGTTACCATTTTTTATTCTTCTAGATGTGCACCGACTTCTAACGTAGCTTTTGGAACCTTCTATTTGGTCGGTGGATGCCTACTGGCACTTTCTAGAATGTACTCCTAGTCCTTAACCCTCTAGGGTCTATTTAAGGAGATTTCTGGCATTGTAAAAGGCAGTTCAGAGTGGAGTTTGAGAGGAGGTACTGAAAGGAGAAATTATCTCCAGATTTATGCTATTGTAAGCCCTTAGGGCATGTTTTGAAATTTATTTTCTCTGTACTATTTGTACTAGCTTATTTTCTCAGTCAATACAATTTTCCTTTTTTGTTGTGTCCATTATGTTCTTGGGTTGTGTCCCCATCAAATATAGTAATGGAGAAAGCACTAGATCAATGCTCTAAGCTACTAAAAGAAGTGGGTTGTCTTAAACAAATCTTAATGGACGACATAAAATGCATTGATGTGAAAATCATGGGGAATGAAGATTGTATTGAAAAATTTTCTAAAGAAGTAGAGGTGGCCTTCTTCACAAGAGTCAAGCTATTGAAAGAAACAAGTGAGGTGTCGGTTCATGATCTAACCATAGTTTCTAGGGTAGATTCTATGATGATCATTTGCACTAACCACCTAGAGGCTCAAGAAATTTTTTTGGATCACATTGGCCGAATCATGAAGATGTGGAAACTCAAGCTGGAACATTTAAGTGTTCTACAGCAGCAAGAACGTGTCAATTTCCTCATTGCTCATAAAGTGTGGAAAGAAATTGACAGCTATAGTTTTGACAATCATAGATCATAGGCCATGAATGGCATAACTGGAGCTTTCCAAAGACAAATAGATCCTTAATCTCTTTCTTTTATTTTAGTTAATACGTTATAAACTCTATTGTTTCTTTTTGCAAGAAACATTTCAACTCCCTATGTGGAGTTATTTTTGGTTGGAATTTGGAAAGTCTGAAGGGGCTATATATGTAATATTTTAACCAATCTTAAGGGTTGACTCTCTAGATTTTAGTTAGTGTTCTTGGTTAAGTAAGTACAATTAGTTTCTTTTGTGTTTATGAACAACAAGTTAATGATAATAGATACTGATCGTTTGGTTATTTATATGGTGTCTATCTAATAATCATGTGGTTATCTTTTTGGTTTATGGAGTTCATGTGAGGTTCATGCCATATAGATGTTATTTGATTGATTTTGTTGTTTTTTTTCCCTTTGGTTCATTCTAGTGAGCTTGCTCAAATTTGAGATTCCAAAGAGTGTGTTGTATGGCATATGTTTGATTATAGTTTTCATATCTGTAATGTTCTTTTATGGTTATAAAAGGATATTTACACCTTTTCTTAAGCTCTTTCTGGTTAAAACAATGACAATAATGATTCATTTGTATTAAGAGTTTTATTACAAATCATTTTAGAAGGAAGTTGTACCTTTGAACATAGAGAGTCTTTGCAATCATAAATACTCAGTTGTTGTGAATTTGTGTTTTTCTTGCAAATAAAACATAAGTAACTAGGAGGAAAAACCATTCACTAATAGTATGTATGTATATGTATATGTATGTATATGTGTGTGTGTGTGTGTGTGTGTGCGTGCGCGCGCGCGGGTGTCTGTGTGTGTGCGCGTGTGTGTGTGTGTATGTATATATATGTATGCATATAAGTATGTGTGTATATATATATGTATGTATATACATATATACATATACACATGTAGATGTATATATGTGTATATATACATACATGTACACACATATGTGTGTTTCTATGTATGTATATATGTTTATTTACAAAGAGATCTTGTGGATTGTGGAGATCAGTGGAGATCTAGGATTTTGTTTTCATGCCCTTGTGATCTCTATGTCTCATTGTTGTGCCTTTCTGATCTTTTAATATATATGTATGTATGTATGTATGTATGTATTTATACACATATATATACATATATATATGTATATATATGTGTATATATACATACATACACATACCTATGTGTGTGTCTATGTATATAAATAGAGACATCTTGTCACAACAGAAAACAATAAAACTCACTCAACATGTAGCATGGCCACAGATGCGATCGTAACACCTATTGGTAAGTATATTCCTCTTTTTCTCTCTCATTTTTCATGTGTTTATTTCACCTGAACTATTATTTCTTATGAGGAATTTTGTAATATTGGATTCATTTTATGCATGAGGTGATGAGGACATTCCTAGATGTACATGTGCTAGATGTATGGGTATCACTAAATAATTATGATGAATTGATCATTAGAAATAAACATGGACTTCCCTTGAGAATAGCATGGGGTGATGAGGATATTTTATGTACTTTAAAGATTGATCCTTTCTTAAAGATTATAGATGTTAATGTGGAATTTAGATGTTGGGGGTGGGGGGCCAAATGATCT
The DNA here is from genome assembly GCA_028749045.1 of Cupressus sempervirens. Taxonomy (NCBI): domain Eukaryota; kingdom Viridiplantae; phylum Streptophyta; class Pinopsida; order Cupressales; family Cupressaceae; genus Cupressus; species Cupressus sempervirens. The sequence continues at coordinate 1,097,308,751 of CM053785.1, forward strand.
TCCACCTTCACATGATTGGCCCTGATTAGTAGAGAATGTTAAACTATTCTCAAAACCAAGTGAAGCTCAACATTAACCTATGATTGCATAAAAACTAACTATGTGAATATCTTAGTTTCAGGAAATGCAGAAGGATGCCATAGTTCAATCTGTAATCTCAATTCATATGCATATGACATTAGGTGGAATTGAAAAAACCCAACAGGTTTGAATATTTTTTATAGGTCTTTAATTAGGTATTTTAACTTATAGACCATCACAAACATTATAACTTTGACTCTTATAGGCAAGGGTAATGTCCTCAGCATGTAAGAAATTCAAAACTTTCTATGTGTTGGCTTGTTGAGGAAATTCTCTATTCCATAGCAGCTAGAGTTCTAACATTATAATTTTAAAAAATTAACAAACCTATTAAATAAATGTAAACATGGTGGGTTTTTTCAACTCTACCTATGGTCTATGGATATAGAATGCAATTGCACATACATTCTCAATTTAGAGTGGCATTCACAAGTTTATCAAAACTTTGTCCCTTGTATAACATTTCTTATATTATTGATATTTTCATATCTAACTTGGTCATGTTACCTTTTTTGAGAATAGATTGATACAAGTATGATAAATGTGTTTCAATCATTGTTTTGTCACTGATGTCAAACCTACTACTTGCTGTTAAGAAAATTTCTTTTATGATTTATGTACTATCATTTATTTGATCAAATGAGGTAACAATAGCACCTAGAGGAAAGATTGAGTTATGATATGAAAAGGAGTATATGAATCAGTTAAGATAGTAATATTATAAAGCATTGATAATCTACTTAAGGTAGCAAATGTTGGTTACACTAATTAAGTTTAGAAGAACAAGTTAAATGAAGTTTTTCTAACAAGCTTGACAATTTTCATAGTAGGTACTGAGAAATGTTCATGCAAGTCGAGCAGAAAATAAGTTGGAGTTGAGAAAAGTCAATTTTAGTGTAAGTTGAGTAAAGTTTAGTTGATGTCAAGCACTAGTAAACTTTAGTTCATTTTGAGTAATTTTATAGAGGATGTCAAACAATGTGGTATGTGTCAAACATAAGAAATTATTTAATGCCAAGTGTTAGCATTATGAGAAAGATCAAGAATTCAATAAATCTGAGCTGACTAGATTGATTTCTTGGATTGTGTGAACTGTGTGGAAGATAAGATTGATGAGTTGGTGGGATAGAATTCAAGATAAACCATTTTGAGGTGAACTCAAAGAGGATTGAAGGAGAAGTTTCTAGAAAGGGAATGAAATGAAATAAGGGGTAGATTCATTTAATTCTACCTAATCTAACCTAACCCTAAAATAGATGATGGGGGATGAAGGGAAAAATATCTTAATTCTTTGTTTATAGAGATGGCTGGTCAAAAGCAAAGGTTGTCATGTGTGAGAACTTAAGGAAGAAAAGGAGTCTAAGGTATTTCTTTATTCAGTGACCTAAGAGAAGAGATTACATTGGCAAGAAAAGAAAGAAGGCTTAAGGGTATGGATGCTTGAAGGGTGAACAAGCTATTAGAGTTGAAGTGTGTGTAAGCCAAGCAAAATGGAGGACTAAAACAAAGATTTTTAATCTACAAGTGTGTTGTAAGTTGTTATCCGATCAAGCCTTACTGTTACTTTCTAATCATTGTATTCGTCTAGGGTAATTCCTTTGGATTAAGGTTGACCTAATAGTCATTTGTAAATCCTTTTACAAGTGGCATTCCAAGTGAATGATCTAAAGTCCTCTAACAAGGCCCACTCCTAATAGGGTGATTGAAATCAATTAACAAGGTCACATTTAACTATGTGCATTGTAACCTTTAATAAGTTTGGCCTTTCATAGGACATCACTTCAGAAGAGTGAGAATGAGTAGCATGTTACTAGTAGTTTTTCCCAAATTTAATTTTCAAGTTAAATCATTCTGTCAAATGTGTTATTGAATCTGTTATGTTTCATGTTTACATTTTTGCAAAGTTGATTTGACAATAACCTACAAGTTTTAGTGATTGTTGTTGAAAATTGGCTAATGAAGATATGTTTTTGTTGTCATTTATGGCAACAAATGATGTACATGCTTGTAGAAAACGTCAAAAATATACTTAGCTTTTGGTACTCAAAAAATTGTCTAATCATGAAATTGGTTTAAAATAGTGTATTATTTCATATGTAAAATGTTTCTAATGTCATATTATGATTACCAAAGTTTGGTAGAGAAAATATACATGTTGATGATGATGTGGTAACCTCAAACATCACTATGAATAGTATGGAAAAGAGATATTCATGTTTTACGAGTGAAATAGAACAATAGAATTAAAGGTAAAGGAATTATTTTGTTTACAAAATAATTTCTTGACCAATTAGGGCTAAAATCCTAGATGTTTACTCTAATTAGGAAAAGTATATTATGGTCTTAGCTGACCTAGTAGCAATTTGTGAAAATGCATGATATTTTTTATTGTGATAAGTGATATATGAACTTTGTGTGAAGCAATATATGTGAAGTATTTGAGAACTTAATTTTGTGATCCAAGATCGAGCTGGGGTTAGAGATCAGTCAAGAAAGAAGTTACAACACCTATATACCACAAGACTAATTACTTATTTGGGCAGTGAACTCCTCTTGTAATTGGAAGTGCATGTTTTAGCAGTGGGCTCATCTTGCATCTACTATACTACAACTCCTAAAAAGGTTGAAATCTCCTAATAGGGACTCTCTATACTGAATTTTCTCATTGAATCCTAATAAGGTCCATCCTCTAACAAGGAACATACATATCAGTATATTATCTAGTGGGTATCATCCACACCGGGGTTTTCCCTTGGCCAAGGTTTCCCTAGTTAACAAAATATGGTGTTATGAGTTATCTTTGTGCATGGTTACTATTACTATTTAGCATTACTTGTTTACTTTTTTATATATGGTTCAAATTAATAAATAATATTCAGTTGGTGACTAAATTTTGTAAATTATTGATTCACTCCTGTAAGAATCTGGAATAGCTTTGATACCATGTAAGAATTTTCTTTAGGGAAAAATGATGCCAAGATTAAGAAGATCAAGAATAGCACAAAACAGACCAATAGAGTATGATTAGAATAACAATATGAAATTCAATTGATGTACAAATACACTAGAAGTGTCTATATATAAAGGCCTCTAGAATAACAAGGAGTTAGCAATATGATAAGCCTCACAACTAAGCACATGTCCAAAGAGAGTGGATTATCCTCCATTGAGCATTAGGAGTTAGTGCGATGATGAGAGGGTAAGCCTACATAGGAATTTCACGTAAAATTATGTTGTACACACCATGTTCTTAATTAAGAGTGTGAAAAACTATGTTGTCTACATGACAACTTAGATTATTATGCAAGCTCCAGTATTGTAGACATTGTGTGCTAAAATAGAGTTTCTAACTCTTGTGTTGTCAACATGACAACTCATATGAGTACACAAACTCCCAGGTGTCTAACTTTTTTTTTTAAAGAGGGGTAAATGCTTTGACTTGGAGCTATGAACTAGTGAGGTCACAAATGGGGGACCTCATCCCCATTAGATTTGAACCTTGATGGCAAGGATAACAACTCAAAAACTTAACCATTACAACATGGCACTATTGGCTCCTAGGTGTCTAACCTAATAAATATTAAAATAATGCATTTATCCTAAGTTAATTTAAGTTTAAATAATAATTATTCACAGTAACAACCCCTCCCTATTAGTAATTCCTATTTCTAATAATTGGTTTTAGAGCACAATTACTCAAAAGAGACTTAACAGCTTGAGTAAGATCACTATGGATATGGAATAGTTGATGAAGATGTTGGATACAACTGATTAATTTTGTATTATCTTAGATGTTATAAAAATGTCATATCATTATCAGTCAGTCTAGTGAAGATAGTTTTTTGTGTCTAGCAAGTGTTCCTGTGTTTGACTAGTTCAGAAGGCAGTGTCTACTAAGTTCACTTGGGCATTAGAGGAAAGTTTACAGAAGATGATTGTTAACCTAGCTCACTTGGTTAATGAAGGAAATGTTGGATGGAACTAGTGTTAACTAAGGTCACTCGATTACTAAAGGATCTTTGAGATATTCAGTGTTAACCAAGTTCACTTGGTTAACAAAGGAAAATCATTTCTGAGTTAGTGTCTACCGAGTAGGGTTAGCTAATGAAGGATTTTCTTATTTTGGCATATTGAGTTTAATTAATTTATCTACTGGTTCTAGCTGACTGAGGTGATGAATATTAGTTTTTCTAAGTTTTATATGAGCTAACTTGATAATATGAATGATATAAGTATAAGGTCAAGTTGAGAACTTGAAAGTGTGTAAGAGTGTGAATGCATGGAAGATTTTGAATATCTAATGATGCAATAATGATGTGAATCAGAAGGACAAGGAGAATATCCTTGTAAAGTTGAAAAGATATATTTGATCAAGAAGGATCAAGGAGAAGCCAAAATAGAGATCTATAATTAGAAATTTAGTTGTATTAGAAATTAGGTCATCTCATTTTTACTCTTTAGCCATTGTAACAGTGATCTAAATCTCTTAACAAAGTTGGCTTAACAACTATTTGTAAAACTTCTAACAAGGTGGCAGTTCTATTGAATTATATAAAGACCTCTCACAAGGCCACTCGTAACAAGGTGATTAAATCCTTTAACAAGGTCACACCTAATAGTGTGTTTTGTAACCTTTAATAGGGTTGGCTCCTAACAATGCTCACTTCAAAATAGTAAAAATAATAACTAGTTGCAATTGGTGATTTTCCCAAATTAGGTCTCCACGTTAAATCTTGGTGTCAATTGTGCTCATGATATTTTCTTTTATGTGTTTGCATCTAAGTTAAAATAGTGGCAATCACAGATAACATCTAAGATTTGCATGTTAAGTACTTACCAAGCATATTCAGTATTTACCGAGTTACAACATTTTGTGTGTTTGTCGAGCATCAATAGTATTCAATTTTTAGAGTTTATTTCGTACTAACATCTAAAGGGATCTAAGATTTATTTTAGTGGTAACTGATTCACCCCTCCCCTCTCATTTACTCCTCTTATATTTTCAACAATTGGTATTAGAGATTTTGGTTCTTGTAGAGAAGGTTTCAATGACCTAAGCTTAAGATTGGGATGTCTTATAGAAGAGAGATTCCCAAGTTGAACAAGGAGAATTTTGCAGCATGTGAAGGACTTATAAGGTTACATTTGGCTACCATAAATGATTTACATTATAAATATCTTGATGCTAAATACAAGACTCCTAGCAAAAATTTATTAGTTGAAGATATTACTGAAAATAAGAATCATAACATCATGATGATTGATATTGTATCTGCTCTTAGTTATGCTAAATTCAATGAAGTAAAATATTGTAAAACAACTCATGAAATATGGAACAATTTAAAAGACATTTATGGAGGAGATGACAATGTAATAAGAGATAAGGCTAAAAATTTAAGAGGTCATTTTGATTAGATGAAAATGAGAGAAGATGAGAACATTGCAAAATATGTGGAAAGAATCAAAGGAAGTGGGAGTGCAATCAAAGTATCTGAAGGAGACATTCAAGAAAAAATAGTTGTAAGCAAGGTACTCAGAACTATTCTTACTATTTATGCAATTAGAGTATCTTCTATTCAAGAGATGAGATGTGATCCAAATAATAAAATATTTTTGGATGCTCTAGTTGGAAGATCGATATCTTTTGAGTTAGATAACTTTGATAACTATGTTCCTAGCTCAAAAGATACTGAGTCTATATTTGAAGCCAAACTCACTCAAGAAAAAGAGTACAAAATCAAAGTCTAGTCAATCAAGAAGTGAAGAAGAAGAAACAAAAGAAATCTTAGATAGTGATCTTGAAGTTTTTGGAGCCCTACTTGTAAGAAAATATTCCAAAGCTAGAGGAAAGTACAAAGGTAAAGTTCCTCTCATCTTCTTTTTTTGTGAAGAAGTTGGTCACATTGTTGTAAGGTGTCCAAATAGAGAAAACAAAGTTGAAAAGAAAAGCAATAAGCACAAAGGAAAGAAGGATTCCAAGAACTACAAGAATTACAAGGACAAAGGTAATAAATCTTGTTTTATGGCTATAGATTCTAATAATAGTGAAGATGAAATGGTATATATTGTAGTAAGAGATGAATCTAGTGATGAAGGAGATAAAATGGCACTTATCTCTCATTTTAGAAAAAATGATAAATGGATCATTGATAGTGGCTATTCACATCATATGACTGGAGAAAAAATAAAATTTGAGCACATGGAATATTTTGATGGAGGTAGTGTGAGATTTGGAAACAATGCACCTTGTAACATAAAAGGAAAAGGATGTATTTCTTTGACAAAGAAACTTATATGTGATAATGCTTATTAGGTTGAAGTACTAAATCATAATCTACTAGGTGTGGCACAGTTGAATAACATTGGATTCTTGGTAGAATTCATGGATGGAAAAGCCAAACTACTAGATGGAAAAGAAAATCTGGTTGGATCTGGAAAGAAAGCAAAAGGTAATTTATTTTATCTTAATCTCAGTGAAATTTCATGTTTTCTTTATCAAGTAGAAGAAAGATGGTTTTGGAACAAAAGATTATGTCATGTAAACTTTTATAATCTGGTTAAGATGAGAAAACATAGAAGAGTAAGAAGTATTCCTAGTTTGAAGAAGTTTGGCATGGGTCTATGCAAAAATTGCTAAATTGGTAATATGAGAAAGACTAGTTCTAAAAGCAAGAACTATTAGTCAAGATAAGTTTTAGAAATTGTGCATACAAACTTATGTGGACCTATTGGAATAGAAAGTTATAGTGGAGAATTTTTTTTCATTCTTTTTGTTGATGATTATTCTAGAATGATGACTATAATGTATCTAAAAGAAAAATTTGAAGCTTTTCAAAAATTCAAGTGGTATCTAGGAAAAGTAGAAAATGAAACTAGAAAGAGATTGAAATGTTTAAGATTAGACAGAGGTGGTGAATTCATCTCCAATGAATTCAATAATTTTTGCATTGAAAGAGGGATCAAAAGACAAGTATCAACCCTTGGCACTACTCAACATAATGGTATAGCTGAAAGAAGAAATAGATCCATCATGGATTGTGCAAGAACACTGATGATTGAAAAGAATGTTGCAATCAAATATTGGAAGGACATTATCATCATTGTAGTTCATACCTTGAATAGAGTACAGTTGAAGAAAGATTCAAATCAAACTCCTTATCAATAAGCCAATGTAAGTTACTTGAAAGTATTTAGTAGCAAATGTTATATCTTGAAAGAATCTAGAAAAGGAAAATTTGATATCAAGGGTGATGAAGTCATATTTTTATGATACTCCTACAGAAGTAAAGAATAGAAATGTTTGACTTTGTCTACTTATAAAATCATAAAAAGTGCACATGTGAGAATTGACATCTTTGAAGAAAAGAGTGAAGAAGAAAGTAGCAAAGATCTAGAGGATTACAAAAGATTTGTTTACTATGAACTTGATAGCTTTCCAAATCTATCTAAGAGAGAGGGAGCTTCATCCTCTGAGTCCCCAAAATCTCCAATAGTTACTGAGTTGTAGATAGTGAAACCTTAGTCACAGTCTAAAGGACCCAAGTCACAGTGAAAAGCTACCAAACTAGTTCAAACTGAGTCTGATGGACCCAAGTCACAGATAGTAGAGCCCAAGCTAGATACTATAGTTCATGATAAAAATAGTGGAACTTATTCCAAATCTAAAGAATGTGTGTTAGCAAGATATGTCAAAAGGCATAATGCACATGATCAGATCATTGGAGACAAATTTGATGGAACAATGACAAGAAGAAAATTAAAAGGTTCATGTTTACTTACTGAATTTGAACCTAGAAATGTTAAATATGCTTTGGATAATGAAAGTTTGGTTGAAGCAATGAATGAAGAAATAGAAAAAATAGGCAAGAACAAAACCTAGACCATCATAAATAGACCCAAGGATAAAAATGTAATTAGCACAAAATGGGTGTTTAGAAACAAGTTGCAAATGAAGATGGAAAAGTTTCTAGATTCAAAGCAAGATTGGTGTGCAAAGGCTATTCTCAAGAAGAAACTATTGATTATAGTGAAACTTTTTCCCTTGTTGCAATATTAGAAGGTGTTAGAACTCTACTAGCATATGTATTACACAAAGGATTTAAAGTGTATCAAATGGATGTTAAATTTGCATTCTTGAATGGAATTCTTGATGAGCAAGTCTATCTTGAACAACCAGAAGGTTTTGTACATATAACAAAAGAGACATGGTCTACAAATTACACAAATCATTATATGGTCTCAAGCAAGATCCTAGAACTTGGTATGAAAGACTTCATAATTACTTGTTACAGATTGGATTTCAAAGAACGAATAACAATAGTAGTCTGTATATCAAAGAAGGACCAGACAAGAAGATTGTTTTGGCAAAAATATTTATTGATGATACCTTATTCATAGGAAATAATGATTTATACAAAGCATTTTTAGAAGAAATAAGTAAATAATTTGAGATGTCTATGTTTGAAGAGATAAAATTCTTTGTTGGATTATGGATTCAATAGAACTAAAATGGTATATATATTACTCAATCCAAATATATCAAGGAGATACTAAAGAAATTTGGAATGGAAGATTCAAGACCAAATGGAACCCCTATGTCTACTAGACATAAGCTTTCCAAAAATGATGATTCAAAGGAAGTATATCAGACTATATATAGATCAATGACTAGAAAATTGTAGTCTATAGTGCATACAAGGCTTGATATTGTATTAGTAGTTGGTATGGTGGCAAGATTCTCAGTGAATCCCAAAAAAAATCACATGATAGAAATTAAGAGAATCATGAGATATCTGAAAGGTACTAAAGACTATGGCTTATGGTACAAACTTGGAGGTAATTTGGACTTAAAGGTGTTCACTAATGTTGATTGGGTAGGAAGTATTAATGATAAGAAGAGCACTAGTGGTGGAGGATTCTTTCTTGGTAAAAGACTAGTGTCTTGGACAAGCAAGAAAAAAATTGCATCTCTTAATCCACAGCAGAGGTATAATATGTGGCAGCAATAGTTAATTGTTTTAACATTATTTGGTTCAAACAACTATTAGAAGGAATGAAGATAGAGATCATAGATCTAGTAATCATACAATGTGATAATGCTAGTTCAATCAATATATCAAAGAATCTAGTGATGCATAGCAAAACAAAGCACATTGCAATAAAATATCTCTTCTTAAGAGAATTAGTGCAAGATTAGGAAGTCATATTGGAATATGTGAACACAATAGAATAGATTGTAGACATATTAACAAAGTCATTACCTAAGGATGCATTTTTGTATCTAATAGGTAAGATAGGGGTCATTCCCCTATCTAAAGCTCACTAAATAAAGTTTAGTGATGCATCAAGCAGAGCTTGTTGAAAATCAATCAGTTGGTGTAGTATTGGCAAGGACATATTGCAAATGAATTAGTACTTAAGGTACATTGATATTAACAGAGTTATTGTCTTTGTTATGTGTTATCAAAGAAGGAGACTTTTACTATCATATCTCATAAGAAATTTTAATTAGAGGAAGAAATTTGCTATAAGAGGGAGAAATATGCTATCATAGAGATGTCTATGAGAGAGAATGCACTTGGTAATATTGGAATTACAAGTGGGAAAGGAGTACACTTCTAAGAAGGGGGGGTGAATTAGAAATTTAAACTTGGAACCATAAAACTTTCACCTTTCATACATCACATGCATAATAAACTGAAATAACATATAAGGCATATGCATCAATCATGTAAACATGTAATCAAACACACACTCTTAACTCTAGATATGATTACCCAGAAACCCTCCAAATGAGAAGGTAAAACTAGGGTTGGGATGACACCCAAAAATATTTACTATTGTAGTTGCAAAGTATAGCTAATTAAGGTTATAATGGTTTGACCATGAATCATGAACTACCCTATGAAAGGTCTGCCCTGTTAAAGGCTTACAAAGACTATTAAGTCCCACCTTGTTAGAGAATTTCAACACCCTATTAAAAGTATGCCTTGTTTAAGGAGTTCTGGTCATTCACTTGGAATGCCAGCCTATTAAATTATTTGGTAAAGCCTGTTAGGACTACTCCACCTAGGAGATTTAACTAAAATCACTTGTCAAAATGTCTTAGCATAGATCTTGTTGCTGGCACTTGCTTGCCTAATAATAGATCTCCTCTATCCAATCGCTAATTCATCCTTCATGATCTAATGTATCAATGTTGTATCATTTATCCTCTATTCCTCACTTACTATTAAGTCACCTTGAATGCTCCAATTCACTCTTGCTATTAAGTCACCTTGAATGCTCTACAAACTATCTTGTTTTCTCTTCCAGTTTGATCATTCACCACTTTACAATGCTCTCAACTCTATTAAAAATTTAGGGCTTCACCCTCTTTAAGAAGAGTAAGGTGGCTTAGGGTTAGATATGAATCTATGACTAAGATTCATCTATTTTTCTATTTAAACCTTCCCCCTTTTTGATTGGTTGCATGTAATTCGCATAGTGAATCTGCATATAGATTCACCCTTATCTCTAAAGGATCAAAAACTATCCTTAGGTCAGCTGAAAAATAGTTTACATAGTTTTTTGTGCCATAACAAACAAATATGTCCAATCTATATTACCCAACATATGTAGTCTTTGATACTCGACCTACACTATGTTGACTCAGCACCTGAACTTCTCGACATCTAGTGTTTACTCGGCACTTAAATCATTTAGCATGGTCTATCTACATGGCACTTGAGTGACTTGGCACATGAGTGACTCGACAATCATTGCAATTTGGCATGGTCTAATATTTGTATGTTGTACTCGACATGTATTACTAGTTCATCATGAACTAAGTAAATGGCTTAAGTGTGTTGACACTCAATTGTCAAAACCAATCTGAGATCAACAATCTCCCCCTTTGAAATAGTGTAAAAAACACTTGAATATTCATAATTAATCTGATCTTCTCAAGTATAACATATCAATGACTCAACTTATATACAAAACTTAAAATTTTTAAAATTTTGTAATAACCTATGTACCTCAAAATGTATAACTCCCCCTAAGTTAATATGTCTATTTCGTATCCAAAATCTATTCTCCATTTTGAGTACATTTGTCTCTACTAATACTCTTTGACTTCAATGCACTTATACTCTTTATGCTGCTCTATTATTATCTTTGCATTTTTTTGCTCTCCCTTTTTGCTATCTCCCCTTTCTTCATAATTTTCCATTTGTATCTCTCCCCCTTGCTTACTTACTCTCCCCTTTTGACACTTATGTCAAATGGGCTATACACTTATAGTGTATTTGTCTAAAAAGGTTTTATGGACTTCCATGATGATTTTAAGAGCTACATCCCAGTTCTTACATGCAATATTCTATGAATTTATTTGGATAGCTAGCTTTGCTACGAGGTGTACTAGGCCATCTAGAGTAGAAAGATTGGTATCTTTCTTTAGTAGAGTTTCTACATAACCTAGTTCTTTATGGATGATTTCCATGTGTGGGGTGAGGGAGGCCTAAATATTTGTCAATTTGGCTCTTATGTTAGCCTATTCTGCTATTAACACAGCTAATTGACTCTGTGATTGAAGCAATGTATGGAAATACTTCTCACTCTAAGCTGGGGTCTTAGGTAGATGTGTGCCTAATATGTTTATATTCCTCTCTAGGCTTAGAATTCTATGTTTGGTCTCTTGGGTGAAGAGTGTGGGATCACACAATTTGGTGTACAGCGAGAAAATATCCTCAAGTACCTTCTTCACATCCTCAACCTTGGCTGCCAATGCAACTTGAGTCAGTGCTATGTCACCAGATATCTTTTCATTTACTTTTCCTTGAAATTTTCTCTCAGACCATTCTAAAAGTTTAGCAGTAGTATCTGGTCTTCATTATTATCCTTTTCCACAATATTTGATAGTTGTTCCAATAGTGGCTTGGTTTCTTCAAGAGGTGGCAAGCTAAATGCATCTAAAAAGATGTCTTTAATTTCTTGGAGAGCTTGCTTCTACCTATATTCCATCCTAAGCATTTTTGGATGCTTCTTTTTCTCTAAGGAATGTTGCAAAATGCCTATTTTTTCTAATGCCATTGTTGCATAGTCAAATTTAGGAATCACTATCTCTTCATCCAAAGTTGTATCTCCATAGTGAATTACCTTTTCAACCTTAGAAGAGCTTGAGCCTGGCACTGAGATTTGCAGGGGTATAGCTTTTGTGCTTATCTTAAGAATAACTTTTGTAGGTGAAGAGCCAGATGTTGATAAAGTTACCAATGCTTGGATGGCCTCTTGCTCATTTACCTTTAGTGATTGCTCCTGCTCTTCTGGCTTATCTTGATCTATGAAAATGACTTGTCTTGCACCTTGTGTTTGTGCTTTAAGTATAGATGAATCTATCTATCTTGTTTTTTTTGTTGTTGTCTCTTCTTCTTCTTTGGTAGTCTGCCTCTACTCAACTATGTCCACTTTAATACTTGTGTCAACTTTAATAGATGTTTATATAGTTTTTTGAATTAAAGGTTGATCACTAGTAGCTAAAGGGATGGCAAAAGGTGTTTCTTGTGGATTCACCTTATCCCTTGTAACTTCAGCTACTACATTTTGAAGTTCTTCTACACTGATCAAAATAGGATTTGCACATAATTGTGCTTGTAGTGTAGATTGATCTAGAATCTTTTTCAAATCTTTTACAGTCAATGATTAATGTTCTAAGCTGATGCATCAAAGACATCCTTGACAATGATAGTTTTTGCAGTTGTACTAATGTCATGAGGAGGATTGGCACTTGGCATTTGTGTGTCTAGCACACTTTTTTCCTCTTGCTACTATTTAGTTGTGGCCATGTTAGTATCTATCATTTTAGTCTCCTCCTCAACTTTATTTCTTTCTTCCTTTCTATCTTCATTGTCATCTTCTTTATCATAATTTTTACCCTCAAAGAGGTCCTTTTCTCCTTGTTTCATAGTAGTTAATCCATAGATTAATTTCCACATTTGAGTAGATTTCTTGACAACATCTTCAATGTTATTTTGGAGAATGCTGAAGGCTATATACTTTGGTGTGAACCTTCCTTCATATTTCTTGTTTTCTTTAGCAATCTACCCTTTTATTAGTTCTATCATTACTTGGGCAAAAGTAGTTTCCCTTATTTGCTTTTCCAAATTTAAACAATAATGCCATTTTTGCTCAACTAAATCATATAATTGCTTGGGTACTGAGTTAGAAAATTCTAATGGCGTAGTCTTAAATTTAGACATCATTGCATATAGGGCTTCTTCTACTAACTTTTTCCCCTGTTTTCCAAAATTATCAAAATTTACATTTTTAAGGCCAAATAGATCTGCATTATTTCTTGACATTTTCACACACATTTTCAAGATCAAAAAGTGGTGTATGAATTACAACTTTGAATGGGCTTAGATCATCTGATTTAGTTCTCTCTTCATCTGAGTTAGGTTATGCAATATATTTCCTTCTCTACTTCTTTTGCACTTGTTCTCCTTGTCTTGTCTGCTTGGTTTTCTCCTTGGCCTTTTCTTTGGTAGCTCTTGTGCTTTCTTTGGTGATCAGTGTTGTTGGCTTTGCTAGGCTTGGTTTAGCAACTTTCTTTTCTTTAGCCACAAGTTGTGCCTTGGCCTTTCTCTTCTTTGGCTCATCATGTGTTTGTGCTTCCTTGACTTCTTCTCCCTCAACACCTTGTATTTCCTCTTCTTCTTTATCCTAACCCATGTCTTGGGTTAATGCAAGAGGTTCTTGGGTCTATTCTTGTTCTTCCTCTTCATTCTCTTCATCTCCTTCCTCTTCTTCCTCTTTTGCACCTTCACCAAATTTAGCTTTATGTTTCTTCACTAGTTTTTACTTCTTCTTTAGTGTAGAGGCTATCTTTAATTCCATTTATACCTTTGACTTAATTATATCATAGTTTCCAAATTTTTTTTTCTATTTTGTCAACTTCCTTTGCTAGAAGTGTACTGATGGCTACTGAGGCTTCATCAACATTGATCTCATAACCTAAGGGTCTTAGCTATCTTACCCTAGGTGTAGTAGCCTATACATATGTTTAATCAATGTCTACAAGAAAATATATATCATTGTAATATTGTTCAATCAAAGAAACATGTATCCTCATCCTTTACTTCATAGACTTCTTAAAGTCTTCAAAGTAACTTGTCATGATAGTTTCAAAATTTTCTCCCATTTGTTCAATGCACTCATTTATCTGAATAACAACTGACCTATTTGTCTTCCATCCTATAGTGCCAACAGATGGGAATGTATTTTGTACATAAAAAAAAATGCAAACTAGAATTGATCTAAATTTGCACTATGCACTCTTAGTCTTCCTTACTTCTCCAATATTTTCCATTAATCGTTGTAGTTGAAGCTCAACTTGATCATAAGTGTGATCTTTCTTCATAGTTTTGTATTCAACATCTACTGCAATATAGGGTACACTATTAAATCTTTTAGATTGATAAAACTTATGAGAGATAACCCTTACTACAAATTTTATCAATGGATTTTTTATAGTGTTTATTGTCATTCCTCATTTGTTCCACTTTGCTCTTGTATTCTTCTCTATTACCTCTTTGGAATCACTCCATGGAGTCTTTGGCTAATCTAGGGTTGGGAAACCAGTAAACTTATGGATTATTCATTTGGATCTTTATTGGTCCATCTTCCAACCATAAGGATCCATTGTGTATTTGGCTCAATACTATTCTTATCCATTTTGTCTTGAATACACCAAGAAATTCTAGGGCACGCGTCAATACCTTCCTTTCAACAATTTTGAATTCTTCTTTGAAGATGTTTTTTTCACATAATCTATCATAGGCTTCCCTTATTTTCATGTCACCTATTCCTCCTATCTTATAGTTGTAACATTTTTTGACATCTTGAACCATAATAACATTTAGGGAAATCATGGACAACACACTTGAAGGATCTTGTTTGTAAGATACATCTAGAATTACTTTGAAATTTGGCTATTTCACCTTGTTACTAACTAATTAGACATTCAAGACCTCTTTCCCTTCTACATTTCTTGAGCTAGACACCATTGTGACAAACTAGGTTTCTTTTTTTGTAAATGCAAAGTATGTACCTTAGCTTATGATAAATACTATTAAAATTTTGAAGAACTCGAGTGAAATCATTGTTGAAATATTTGTAGTCACTTCAAACAAATTTTTGAATCACTTTTTGCTTTATTTTCTCTTGCTCAAATTTGAAATGACAAAAAAGAGTGAAAAGTGACCATATGCCCTTCAAAAACCCTTGCAATTAATGCTTAGTGCTTGTACAACTATAAACTTGGCATTAACTTGATTTTAGAATCATTTAGCATCTAATGATATTACCATCACTTGGTAGCTACTACAAACTCAACATCAACTAGCTAATCTAGTATCTCAACATCAACTAGCATTCCACTTGACATCCATTGAAAACTTTTCATGCTCGAAAACAACATGGAAACTTAAAAATTTAATCTTGAATTTTCAACAACATCTTGCATCTTCATTCATGCTAATGTAGTCCTTTCAATACTAAGTTCTTTTGGAACTAATGTATGATATAATACTTTAAATATCTATCCCACATACTTCTTGATTGTTCAATTTGATGAGGTGTGATCACTTGACCCATTGGGTGAAGTGATCCCTTTTCCATTTGATGTATCACAACCATATTTATTCTTCCATGTCTTATTCATCTCATTCTTGATGTGTTCAACATTTTCCTTGCCTTTGCCTTTATCAAATTCACAACTTGGTGCATTTGACCTAGTTGACAATGCTTACTAATATGACTAGTCTTCAAATAGCTAAAGCATGTGGATTGACTCAACCACCTTTTATAGTTACCACTAAAGTGAGTCCTAATACAATTCTCAGGAATATGTCCATATTCTTGACAATAGTGGCAGCTATATCTTGTATTGTAATCCAAGTTATAAGAGTTTCCATAGCTTCTTACCTTTGCTACCTTGTTTGATGACCACATGGATTTGGATCTACATTCAAAGGCTCTATGTCCATACTTTTGACAATTGTAGCAATATCCTTCAAATATTGGTGCATGCATGGTTGTGGTTCTACATTCATGTACCTAATGGCCTTGTTTTTTGCACTTATGACAATGAGTCAAGTTCTTAGGCTTAGCATTCTGATTTGTATTCTTGGTCCTACACACATTAGTAGTATGTCCTTTCTTACCACAAAAGTGACAAGTAGGTTTGGAGTTCTTACCTTTGATGTTCCTTTCTTCAACAACTTTTGATGATTCTCCTTCTTCAATGCTTGTGTAGCCTAATCCTGCTACAGCATTGTTGGATCTAGGGAATTTCAGCAATTGCTCAAAGCATTTGATGACTCATTTGGCTTGTTGAAACTTTCAACAATTTCTTTTTCTCTTTTTAGATCATTCTACAGTTTTTCATTCTACAACTTCAATGTAGTTATCTCAATGTCCTTGATATTTAACTCATGATGAGCATTCATCATTTGGCTTAAGGTATCTAATTACATGTTTGAGATCCTGGTTAGTTCTATTGACTTCTCTTCTAATCTATTTTCCATAATTCTTTTATCTTCTTCAATCATGGCTTTGTCTTCCATGGCTTTCTTCTTTTATTTAGTCACCTCACATAGTAGTATAGCTTGTGATTCTTCGTCCAACTTGAGATTTCTAATTTCTTTATCTTGGGTTCTATTCTTCTTCATTAGATCTACAACTACTGCATCAAATTCACAAGAGTTACAATCTACAAATAGATTTGTGGCATCAATCACTTTGTATTATGTGTCATTTTCTGCTATAAAAATCTCTTTCCTTCTCTTTAGGGAACTCTTCAAGGCATCTCTAGCTTCATTTAGTTGATGTAGTATAAGATGTATATCAATCTCTTAGTTATCAATAGTCTTTCGTAGCTTGTAGACTTCCATTTCAGGATCTTTCCTCTAAGTTGCAAAGCTTATTTTTTAGAGAATTTAGCTCTAATACCAATTGTTGGAATCACAAGTGGGAAAGGAGTAAACTTCTAAGAAGGGGTGGGGGGGGGGGGGGGGGGGGGTGGGGGTGAATCAAGAGTTTAAACTTGGACCCATAAAAATTTCCTTTCATACATCACATGCATAATAAACTAAAATAACATATAAGGCATATGCATCAATCATGTAAACATGTAATCAAACACACACACTTAACTCCAGATATGATTACCAAAAATCCTTCCAAATGAGAAGGTAAAATTGGGGTGGGCATGATGCCCACAAATCTTTACTACTGTAGTTGTAAAGTGTATCCAATTAAGGTTACAATGGTTTGACCATGAATCATGATCTCCCTCATGAAAGGCCTTCATTGTTAAAGGCTTACAAAGACTATTAAGTCCCACCTTGTTAGAGGATTTCAACATCCTTGTTAAAAGTGTGCCTTGTTAAAGGACTTTTGGTCATTCAGTTGGAATTCCATCTTGTTAAAGGATTTGGTAAAGCATGTTAGGACTACTCCACCTAGGAGATTTTACTAATCACCTATCAAAATGTCTCAGCATAGATCTTGTGGTTGGCACTCACATGCCCAATAATAGATCACCTCTATCCAATCTCTAATTAATCCTTCACAATATAATGTATCAATGATGTATCTTCTATCCTTTTTTCTTCACTGAATTGATTCTTCAATTCACTCTTACTACTAAGTCACCTTGAATGCTCTACAAACTATCTTATTCTCCTCCAATTCGATCATTCAAGACTTTGTAGTGCTCTCTACTCTATTAAAAATTTAGGACTTCATCCTCCTTATGAAGACTAAGGTGGTTTAGGGTTAGATATGAATCTATGGTTGAGATTCAACCATTTTTCCTTTTAAACCTTCCCATTGCTTGATTGGATGCATTTAATTTGCATAGGGAATCTAGATATGGATTTTTCCTTATCTCTAAAGGATCAAAAACTATCCTTAGGTCAGCTGAAAAATAGTTTACATAGTTGTTTGTGCCATAAAAAAAAAAGTCCAATCTATGTTACTTGGCATATGTAGTCTTTGATGCTTGACATACACCATTTTGACTTGGCACCTGAACTACTTGGCATCTACTATTTACTTGGCACTTGAATCACTCAACATGGTCTATTTGCTCATCACTTGAGTAACTCAACACACATTACAACTCAGCATGGTCTAGTATTTACATGTTGTACTTGACATGTATTACTAGAAACATGAACTAAGTAAATGACTTAAGTGTGTTGACAATCAATTCTCAAAACCAATCTAAGATCAACAAGTAATCGTTGCTGATAGAATTTTTATGATAGAGGGAGAAATTGAAGATAGAAAGAGTTCGTACTGATAGAGAAAGTTCTCATCGATAAAAATTCCATTGTGTTATGACATATTGTGTTGCCACCAATGACAAAGAGGGAGATTATTGGATACAATTGATTAATTGTGTATTTTCTTTGATGTTACACAAATGTCATATCATTATCAGTCAGTGCATACTAAGCTCACTTGGGTAGCGAAGATAGTTTTATGTATCTATCGAGTGTTCCTATGTTTGCTTAGTTTAGAAAGTAGTGTCTATCGAGTTCACTCGAATGTCAAAGGAAAGTTTATAAAAGATGAGTGTTAATCAAGCTCACTTAGTTACCAAAGGATCTTCACAAATTCGTAGTGTTAACTAAGTTCACTTGGTTAACACAGGAAAATCATTTCTGAGCTAGTGCCTATTAAATAGGGTCAGCTAACAAAGGATTTTCTTATTTTGGCATATTGAGTTGGTTCTAGCTGACTGAGGTGATGATTATTAGTTATTCTAAGTTGTATATGAGCTAACTTGACAATTTGAATGATATAAGTTCAAGTTGAGAATTTGTAAGTGTGTAAGAGTGTGAATACATGGAGGATTTTTGATGGGGACACAACCCAAGAACAGAATGGACATAATAGAAAAGGGAAATTGTATTAACTGAAAAATAAGCTAGTACATTCAGTACAGAGAAAATAAACTTCAAAACATGCCCTAAGGGCTTACAATAGCATAAATGTGGAGATAATTTCTCCTTTCAGTACCTCCTCTCAAACTCCACTCCGAACTACCTTTTACAATGCCAGAAGTCTCCTTAAATAGACCCCGGAGGGTTAAGGACTAGGAGAACATTCTAGAAAGTGCTAGTAGGCATCCACCAACCAAATAGAAGGTTCCAGAAGCTACATTAGAAGTTGGCGCAAATCTAGAAGAATCCAAAAATGGTCATCAAACTTTTGGGAGGCATAACTTTTGAACCGTAGCTCTGATTGACAAACCGTTTACATTTTTGGAAAGCTCTCGAAGCGCTCTATAGCCCTATGGACCAGCTTTGCTCATCCCCCATTTTTCAGCCCTTTTCAAGGTCATTTAATGCCCCTAACCTGACTTTGAAGCATTCTTAGGAGGTCTCCAAAACTTGAAAAACTGCAATAACTTTCAAACCATGGGGCCTTTTGACTTGATTCTTTTTCTGGAATGCTCTAAATTACAATTACATTCATCTGGCCAATTCACACCTTCTAGTTTACCAAAATGATGGCTTAATTACATACTCCTATTTTTTTGAGATTTACTAGCACACTGATAGTGGAACTGTGAGAGTTGGAACCTTTATTTGACCCAAATAAGTATCCAAAAATGAAAACACATGAAACACAAACTAAGTCTAAGTATATTTTTTTTGGGTGACACAAGATTGCCCTTATACCTCTGGATGCTCCTGCGTCAATTTTGAAGATCTAATGATGCAGTAAGGAAGTGAATTAGAAGAATAAGAATAATATCCTTGTGAAGATGAAAAGATATATTCAATTTGGAAGGATCAGGTACAAGCCAAAATAGAGATCTATGATCATCAATTTAGTTGCATCAGAAATTAGGTCATCTCATTGTTACTCTCTAGCCATTGTAGCAGTGATCTAAATCTCTTAACAGAGTTGACTTAATGGCTATTTGTAAAACTTCTAACAAGATAGTAGTTCTATTGAAAATTATAAAGACCTCTCATAAGGTCAGTCCTAATAGGGTAATTAAATTCTTTAACAGGGTCACACCAGAAATTTTGTTTTGTAACCTTTAATAGGTTGGCTCCTAATAGGGCTCACCTCAAAAGAGTGAAAACTATAACTAGTTGCAATTGGTGGTTTTTCCAAATTGGGTCTCCACATTAAATGTTAGTGTCAATTGTGTTCATTCTATTTCATTTTATGTGTTTGCATCTATGTTAAAATAATGGTAATCATAGATAATATCTAAGATTTTCATGTTAAGTACTTACCAAGCATATTTAGTATTTACCAAGTTACAACATTTTATTTGTGTTTGTCGAGCATCAGCAGTATTTAGTTTCTAGAGTTTATTTTGTACTAACATCTAAAGGGATCTGGGATTTATTTTAGTGGTAACTAATTCGTCCCTCTCCTCTTAGTTACTCCTCTTATATTTCCAACAGAAGAACCTTGAAGAGGCACTTGAAGAAATTGATCTCTTTACTAATGAAAGAGATAAGCTAAAAGATAAATATGAAGACTCCAGAGTATATATTGGACAATTGAAGGATGAGATTAAACATCCCAAATCCAAGCTTGAATATCCTAAATCTAAAACTAGTGATGATGATTATTTAAAACTAAAGACATAGTATAAGATCTTGAAGCATAAATTTATGATTACCAATCTAAAGTTGAATATGATTTGAAGACTAAAAATTTAGATCTTAGAGGAAGTCTAATAAAGAAGACATCTGAGTTTGACACATTAAAAGAAGATCATGAAGAACTTCATAATTATGACACTATTGTGAAAGGTGAACTAACTTAGTGCAAGAAACAACTTTAAAAGCTTTATTCTAGCAGAGAAAAGCTTGATGGTTCAATATCTATACAAAGACCTACCTATGATAAGACTGGTCTTGGTTATTTATTTAACATGTCTATAAAGAAACCTAAAAATAGATCAAATTTGAAAGAAAAATAAAAATCTAATGATAAGATTAAATCCATTAAATCATCTAATAGACCTAAAGAAGTTGGATAAGACAAGGAAACTATGAAATTGGATGAACCTAAGCAAGTGGAATCTCCTTAGGAAACTAGGTATGAATTTAGAGGTAAGTTTTTTTCATGTAATGAAATAGGACATATGAAAAGAGATTGTACAAATAAGTCACTTAATCATGTTACAAATTTTTATTGTCATAATTGTCATGGTATGGGTCATAGAGAAATTGATTGTAGGAAACCTAAATATGATAATGACAAAAGTAATAGTAGAATGTATAGAAATACTAACCCTGCTGATAGAAGAAGATCTAATGAAGAAAGAAGGAAAATATTGTGTTATAAGTGTATCAACTTTGGACACATAGTCTGAAATTTTCATGCACCTATTGATCAGTAAAACCCTAGTATGTCAGTTATGCAACAACTTCGGACATATAACAAAGTATTATAGAATGGACATAAACTTAGGAGATAGAAGGAACAATGGAATAAACTTTAGAAATAGAAGGAATGAAGGAAGAAATATTAGAGATGATAGAAGGAATCATGAAAGAAACTCAAGAACTAGTAGAGATAATGAAGATCAAAGAAATGTAGTTCATGAATTTTGAAAAGAACTTAATGATGTATTTGTGAAGGGATTTAATATTTCTGAAGAAAAGTTTGATGATGTAGAGATAGGAAGGTTAAAGTCAATAATCGAGTTTGATTCAACTAAGTTGAATTAATGTTGTTCATTGCACTAGAATTTGAAACTTCATTTAGATATCAAACTAGAGATAGTGATGGTTGGAAAAGGTGTATCAAGATAAGTTTAGACCATAGCTAAGATTTCTTGCAAATTGGAGCTTATCGAAACTTGTTATGAAGGAATTAAGAGTTACTATTGTACAAAGAAAGCTAATTCTATAGAAGAAGATGAAAATAATGTTTTTATAGAGAATTCCATGGAGAAAATATTCTTGGAGCATTGTCATGATGATAGGAAACTATGGTAAACCTAAGGTAGCATTTGGAGATCGAACAAAGATTTCAAGTAGATATTTTTTTTTGGAATGAAATTGATAGCTTTTTCATGTTTTTCAAGTATGAAATTAATGCATGTTTGAATTGAATAAATAAAATGGAGTATAGGACTTGATTACCACTTCATTGCAATCACATTAGAAGCATAGAGTACTCAAAAGCAACCTAACAAGGCAATTTTGAACTAAACCTTATTTTGGAAAGAGGTAATTTGTCATTTCTCTATAGAATTTCTTTGATAAAATTTATATTGGATAGAATCATGGATATTTCAGTTGTTCATAATGTTGAGAATGAGAGATTGAAATTAGAGGTTATTTCCATGAAATCCATAGAAGGTAACCCTAATTCAACATTATCCATTACTTTGAACAATGTAGTGTATTTGGAAGACGTAGGAATTAATATTAACAACAAGTTTGAAACTATTGGAAGCAAGTATATGAACAAAGACATGGAAATTGTCTTGAACCATGATATGTTAATAAAGCCTAGATTTGAACATTTGAGAGAATTAGGCCTTTTCAAATATCATTTCTATCATGAACTTGATACTAAGGAATGGACACAGATTATATTAAGTAGAATTAATGGTGGAAAATTATTAATGAAAGATAATGTAGTTGACATTTTAGCTGACCTTATTCAAGAGGTAACTGGTGTGACTGAACAAGGTAGTGTACCTATAGGTGAGAAACTTGTTAAGAAAAAGGTTGAGAGCTACACAAAAGTAGTTTATAATAGGAAGGCCATGGTGATCAACACCATTAAACAAGATGGTGTAAAATTCCTAAGATGAATAATTGCCTACTCTATATGTGCAAGTTCTAAAATTGATGAATTATTAGCAGGATTCATCTATGCAGCTTATAAGATTTGTGTTGAGAAAGAACAAGTTAACCTAAGTGAAATTCTAAGAATACAACTCCTTGAAAACTTAGAGAAGATCAAGAGTACAAGGAATCACATGTTTAGATTTCAGTTATTGATTGAAATCATATATTCTTTCTTGTACTTAAGAGATTTCCATTCTTATTAGTTATAGAGATTATGAGTAGTGAGAGATTTACTATGGAAAATATTACAGATGTATGCAGAAGACATCCAACAAACAAAATCTTGGACAATGGAGATTTGATCATGAAGACATTTTAGAATGTGATGAAACAAAGATTCAAAATTGCACCTGCAATTGTAGAAATATTCAAAGATGATATATGTGTTATGGTTGATACAGATTTAACTCATATTCAAGTAGTAGAACCTCATGAAACATTCCTTGATCCCTTAGGTTATGAGTTAAGAGATGATGTAGGAATTGGATATATTGGTCTATTGTTGAACTCTGAGAAGGACCAAGCTGAGTATAGATTTGGGACATATGAAGAAATTACCCAGTCAACTCATCAAACATCTTTAGAGAAAGTGTCTCATAAGAAGATTGAGAAAATAATGAAGAAAGCTCTAATAGAGGCTGGTTTGACAAAAAGTGAGTCACAAGCAATTCGACAGACAATGAAACAAGGAATAATGTATGTGTAACCATTATTAGTTGGGCAGCCATTTGGTGTGTCTATTATAGAGATACCTTTAGAACAAAGCATTTTATATGCTGTAGTATCAGCTAAACAACCAAGTGAGCCAAAGAGAAAATTATGGAGATTAGTGGAAGCTGTGACTATTAGGACTAAAAGAGTTAAGCAATAGGCTACTAGACTAGGTAAAAGACAAAAGTCATTGTTGACAATTGTGGAATGCAGTGAAGAAGAAGAAGTTAAATAGGTAGAGAAAGTTATTGTTTCTAAATAGAAAACAAGAAAAGCTAGGCAACCTTGGAAGCCAAAGGTTGAAAAGATAAACTCAACCATTGCAAATGAATATAAATTTGTTTAGATGAAAAAATTCTATGATCTATATAATGATATTGAAAAAGATTAGATTGATATCTCTACTATAAGATATATAATTGCCAATAATCTAAAACTTAAGGATATTTAAGATACAATAAATTAGAAAGTCTATGACAGAATTATAGAAAAGAAAGCACCAACTCAGGAAGATGATATAGAACTTCAAAAGTCTATGATAAAAATAATATGCAAGATAGATGATGAGGAAGAAGTCAAGAAAATTTTGAACAATCTGGCACCCTATATTTGAAACAACAAGGTGAGACCATTTCTATTTATGGTAGGAGAGAAGGATAAAATAAGGAGTGAAATAATGACAACTATCAGTAAAATGATGACAGAGTCAAAGGCAGCACTTACTCTAGCACCTAAAACCTTTGAAGTGTTAGTATGTGGTGACAATATGTAGATTGACCAGACCAATATTACTATTAACATTGATGACACTAACCCTTTTGAGAGTTTTGAATAGCCTGAATCTTAGGTTGAGGTTATTTAGGATTAGTTAAAACAAATTGAAGAGGAAAAAAGGCTATTAGAGTTAGAAAAGAAAAAAATAGATGAAGCCAAGAAAAAATTTCTTGAAGAAGAAATGAAAAGAATAGAGGAGGAATAAAAGAAAAGGAGAGTAGAGGAAGAAAGAAAGAAAAGAATATGGGAGGAAGAAAAGAAAAAGAAGGAAATAAAAGAAAAAGAAGAGAGAAGAGTTAAAGAGGTAGTATAGAAGAAGCAAAGGGAAGATGAAACTAAACCATCTAGTTTGTCTACTCCACTTTCATTCGCTAGTCCAATAAGTGATGATGATGATAAAAATAACTTGATCTCATCTCTAAAAAAACTCATTAAGAAGAACATGAAAGTAAAGAGGTTACAAAGAACCTTAATGGAGGTAACTGGTAGATTACACAATACTCTAGTAGTCAAGCATATAGAGATAGATCCCAAATAGAGGGCACAAGTAGTGTAACGTAGTGCAAGGTAGGAGAATCCAAAAAGGAGATGTCCTAGCCCCAAAAATATAAGCACATAGTGGAAATGCAATAGCAAGAAACAATAATACAAGATCTGATACCAACTTCACAATAATTGTTCATAAATATAACTAATTACATGCAATGTGTTAGGTAGTAAGGCCTTTTTTGTTACAACCAAATATAAAGCAAGTAATAGTTTTGAAAGATCCCTAAAGATCCAACTCAAACCCTAGCTAGTTTAGATCCACACTCTGGAAGAACCCTCCAAGGAAGATCTCAACTTGTGCTCGCAAGCCCACCAAGCAATCTCCTTATTTTCCAAGCTGCAACTACTAGCTCTTCTCCAAATTCGCTCCTCTACCACCTCCTCTTCTCCATGATGGATGAATAATTCCTAAAGACTTCCCCAAAACCCATAATTATAAGCCAAAAGTTGTCCCAGAATACAAATTAAACACAAATACATAAATTAAATGCTACAAGTTGGCCTACAACAACAATTAAATGCCCAAAATTGATATTTGAGTAAAATCACAATATCTCCTAGCTATAATTGAATTAGAACTCATTATTTGAGCCATAGGTAGTAATTTAGGTCCTCTATAACCAATTAAATATGAAAAGGTTGATTCCCCAAAGAAAAGTGTGCATTCATCCTAAAAGTCATGTACAAAAAATTGTCGTGTGAAATTGCTAGAAATTGATACTCGAAGAGAATTTCCACATCTCCCAAACTATAATGAATTAGGACTTGTGCTATTAATTAGAGATAGAAATAAATGCTATCTTCAATCCTTGAAGTGCATAAACTCTCATTCATCATTCCATAACTCTCACAATAGGCACCCAGGAACCATCAAACATAGTTCCAACAACAAGGTAAAAATAGTTCAAATTCCAACTCAATCCATCCAATCTCTATGAAATCATGAGGAAAGGTTTTACAATGTGTCTCCTACACATCCCTAACAATTAAAAGTATAGATCCACCAAAATCCAAGCTCAGTGCTCCTGCATTAGACTCCCCAAGTAAACAGAAAAGTGTGTCCCACACTTTGATGCCTAAAGAAAGAGCAACAACCATCTTCATCTTCACCAAAGGCTTTCACTCAAATAGGGACAAGAAAAACAATATATTCATCATCCACATCTATATCATTATGTTAAACACCAAAATCTCAACCATTTGTTCAGCACGCTCACACCCAAGAACAAACTAAACATAATGCTTCAAAAACAAACCTTCTCCACATCAAGAAGTAGTGAATCCATACCAGCAACAACAAACCCCACATCAACAACACCAAACTGCACTTCAAAAACAAAAAAATACACATCAGTAGAAACATTTAGATCTCCATCAACACATGCCAAACTCATAACACCAAAAATCTCATTGCTCACAACAACATTCTTTTCAATACATAACTCACCACCAACAACAAGTGGATCATCCATGACTGAGTGCTCTACAATTTCCATGTCAAAATTAGCCAACTGATCATGAAAAACAACCTCTATCCCAACATCAAAAAGGATAGGAATATTTTCAATAAAAACCTCCAATTTCTCTACAAGTTCTTTATGAGACTCCACAATCTGATCAACAAAACCAACCTCAACCTTGCTATGTCATCTTCTCTCACAAACAAGTCTCTTAACCGACCAAAAAACTCTCTTCCAGATTGGTAGACTCTAACTCCATAAACATTTACTGAATGCCTTCCTCATCCTTCCTTATCTTGATTAGGTAAACTAGTTTCAAACTAAGCAACCACCTTCTTACTTTGATCAGCCAAAATAGCTTCAAATTGAGCAGACATCTTAGAAAAATTCCTCTCCACCACATCATGGAGATTTGCAATTATCTCAAGGTCTAATCCTCTTAGAGCCATCTCCCAAGATCTTCATAAACCCTCTAAGACAAATCCATCCCATGCTCCTTGGGAAAAAAAATGATTTTTTTGCAAATTAGATCACAAATTACCTCCTTGCATGAATAATTAGGAACCACATCACAAGTCTAGGACCACAGATTTGTAATCGACAAACTCTCTATGATCATGTCTCAACAAGATCAGTCTTCAATATTTGTATCCATTGATCCATCTATAAGACCTTTACAATTGCAAGTTAGAACCATGATTTTCCATCTCACAACCAAGAGATATAAGATTGCAAAAAGAAAATCCACCACTAGATCAAGATCAAATCAGATATACTTCTCCACCCAAGTCTTGGTACAAATTGCCACAACTTTAATGATCTGTCTACACACTCAGGAACAACCTTGGCCCTAACACCACATGATGTAGTGCAAGGTAGGAAAATCCCAAAGGTAGATGTCCTAGCCCCAAAAATATAACCACATAGCAGAAATATGAAAGCAAGAAACAATAATACAAGATCTGATACCAACTTACAATAATTGTTCATAAATATAACTGATTACATGCAATGTGACAGGCTATAAGGATTTTGGTTATACCTAAATACAAATAAAGTAATAGTTTTTCAAGATACCTCAAGATCCAATCTAAAACCTAGCTAGTCTAGATCCACACTCTGGTAGAAATCTCCAAAGAATATCTCAACTTGTGCTCACAAGCCCACCAAGCAATCTCCTTGTTTTCCAAGTCGTAGCTACTAGTTCCTCTCCAAATTTGCTCCTCTGCGACCTCCTCTTCTCCAAAATGGATAAATAATGCCTAAAGACTTCCCCACAACCCCTAATTATACCAATATAGCCATAGGTTGGCCCATAACACAAATTAAATACATATACATAAATGAAATGCCACAAGTTAGCCTGCAACAATAATTAAATGCCCAAAATCAATATCTGAGTAAAATTGTGATATCTCCTAGGTCCAACTAAATTAAAACTTGTAACTCATACCTTACATCCTATACAACCCCTTAAATTCATAAAGGCTAATTACACAAGGAAAAGTGCACATTCATCTTGAAAGTCATGCATAGAAAACTATCATGCGAAACTGCCAGAAATTGATACTCAAGGAGAATTGTCATATCTCCCAAACTATAATGAATTAAGACTCTAACTATTAACTAGAGATATTAATCTAGGTCCTATTCTATTCCTAAAGTTTTAAGCTTCTCATTCATCATGAAAAATTAGTTACACCTCTTGCAATGGGCACTGAGAAACTAGAAAACACAGTTCCTACAACAAGGTAAAAATAGTTCAAATTTCAACTCAATCCATCCAATCTCTACGAAATCATGAGGAAATGTTCCCCAATGTGTCTCCAACACATCCCTAACCATGAAAATCATAGCTTCACCAAAATCCAATCTCAATGCTCCAGCATCATAGTGTTAAAATCTTTTGATGAAGAATTTACAAATTTGTTGAAATTTGTAGAGTCAAAGGCCTAGATTTTTCATGATGCTAATATATTTAGCACCATTTTTGTCAAAATATCAAGAATGATTTGTTAAGTATTGATACTTGTATCAAGGAAGTTTAGAAATTTAAAAAAGATGGAAAGGTATTATACATTTAGTGTACCCTATCTCATAAGTTGACTAACGATTTTGATAGCAAGATTGAAGGAAAGTTGAGTGAGCTAGAAGCTCTAACAAGCCAAATACAACAACCTTCAAACAAACTTTATGACTTTGAAGGACAAGCGGCCAGTGTTCATAGTAATATTAGGAAATTGGAACATGAGAAAGAATTTTTTTTGAATATATTGTCAAAATTCAAAGAGTCTATTATTTTGAAGATATCTATTATTGAGAGACAGTTGGAGGAGTGTGTCAAAGCCAAGGAAACCTATTCAAATTTCTTATACTCCAATCTGAATGTAGTGGAAATTGCAACATATGCCCTATATGAAATTCTCACTTCTGTTAAATAGCCAAGGACACTTGGGTAAAAGGTTTGAATAGTCTTAAGGGAATTTTTTATGATTCCATGAAGATGTTATCAGCCTAAGGCAAATGAACAGAGTTTTTGACAATAGATGAATAGTTTTTGACAATTTTTCACATTTTGACCTTTGTCATTCATGTCAAAGGGGGAGAAGATGCATACAAAAATTGTAGGTAAGATAAGGTATGAAATCATATCGAAAGGGGGAGCATGTGTAAGTTGTAATCAATTGTAAAAGATGATTAATGTATTATTACTATAATGTTTTGGACAAATTTTTGATACTTAGCCAATTTTCCCTATCTTTTTGCCATCAATGCTAAAGGGGGAGATTGTTGACAATTGGCTAATGAAGATATGTTATTTTTTCATTTATAGAAAAACATAATGTACATGCTTGTAGAAAACCTTAGAAATAAGGATACTTAGCTTTTGGTACTCGAAAAATTGTCTAAGTATGAAATTGGTTTATAATAGTGTATTGTTTTATATGTAAATTTTTTTTGATGTCACATTATGATTAGAAAAGTTAGATGAAGAAAATATACATGTTTATGATTATGTGTTTAACCTTGGACATCAGTACATAGAGTACAAAAAAGAGATATTCACATTTTACCATTGAAACAAAACAAAAAAAATTAATGGTAAAGGAATTATTTTATTTACAAAATAATTACTTGACCAATTAGGGCCGATGTCCTAGATGTTTACTCTAAGTTGGAAAAGTATATTGTGGTCTTAGCCAACCTAGCAACAATTTGTGAAAAGGAACGATATTTATACAAAAGACATCTTGTGAAATCAAGTGTGATGTAGTGTGCATTTTTTATTGTGATAAGTGATATGTGAACTTTGTGTGAAGCAATATATGTGAAGTATTTGAGAGCCTAATTTCATGATATAAGATTGAGCGAAGGTCCATGATCAGTCAACAAAGGAGTTACAACATCTATATACCACAAGACTAATTATTTGTTTGTGCAGCGAGCTCCTCTTGTAATTGGAAGTGCATGTTTGGGCAGTGGGCTCATCATGTTGTAGGGCCCATTTTCTGTTGCACCAAAAGCCATGACTATTAGTGAACATGGAACACCACATAATTAACCACCTGTGGGCAGGGGAGCACATCGCATCACCCAAAAGTCTCCCCCTCGATGCGCATACCAGGTTCTTATGCAGGTCGGGAAGGCATCAGGGAGATTTGAACCTATAACCAGGCCAAAACCAGGCTTTGATACCAATTGTAGGGCCCATTTTCCATTTCACCAAAAGCCATGACTATTAGTGAACATGGAACACCACATAATTAACCACCTGTGGGCAGGGGAGCACATCACATCACCCAACACATGCATCTACTGTGCTACAACTTGTTCCTAACATGTATTCAAAGTCTCCTAATAGGGACTCTCAATACTAAATTTTCTTATTGACTCCTAATAGGGTCCATCCTCTAATAAGGAACATATACATCAATATATTATCTTTTGGGTATCATCCCTACCAAGGTTTTCCCTTGGCCAGGGATTCCCTAGTTAACAAAATATGCTGTTATGAGTTATCTTTGTGCATGAATACTATTACTATTCAACATTACTTGTTTACTTTCTTATGCATGGTTCAAAGTAATAAACAATATTTAGTTGGCAACTAAAGTTTGTAAATTATTGATTCACCCCCCATCTCAATAATTCCTATTTCTAACAATTGCATAATATAATGGATGCATGCATGATGAAAGTATTTAATGGATATGGGTTCACTAAGATGTGAAAAGTTTTATTTGTACATCAAGACCTTGGATAACTAATTCATTAGAGCCATCTACTTAAGCAGACTAGTTTGAAGGTATTAGAAGTAAAAATATCAAGATGTCAAAAGGAGAGGT
This sequence comes from Cupressus sempervirens, assembly GCA_028749045.1. NCBI lineage: Eukaryota > Viridiplantae > Streptophyta > Pinopsida > Cupressales > Cupressaceae > Cupressus > Cupressus sempervirens. The sequence continues at coordinate 1,097,339,561 of CM053785.1, forward strand.
ACCAAAGCTTAATAGAGATAACTTTCTTGCATGGAAAATTTTGATGAAGCTAAACTTAGGAGGTCTTGGAGATCATGCACAATCTACCATTATTGTTGAGCATGTTGATCCTACTAGAGCCCTAACTATTGAAGATCTAAAAAAGAAGAAAGAACGCAACTAGACAATGTTGGAGATTGCCTCTTCCTTAAGCTATGTTGAGTTTGGTGATATCAAAGGTTGTGACAATGCAAAGAAAATGTGGGATGCTCTACATTCTATCTATGAAGGTGACAAGAATGTTCTAAGAGACAAAGTTGAAAGTCTCAAAAGTAAGTTCAATGATATGAGAATGCATGAAGGTGAAAGTATTGCTCAATATTGCTCTAGGATAAAAGATGTTGTTAATGCAATAAGATAAGCTACTGGTGAAATAGATGATGATACTATTCTAAGAAAAGTGTTGAGAGCACCTATGTCCATCTATGCTATTAGAGTTTTTGTAATACAAAAACTGAGATGTATGCTAGGGAATGATCTAACTCTTGAAGGTTTGGTAGGTAGGCTCACTACTTTTGAGATATCTAATTTTGATAATTACAAACCTATTGATGTTGAATCTACTTTCAAAGATAAGCTAACATTTAAGGAATCTAATGAGAAGAAGAAGAAAAGGAAAAAATATGTGTCTAGTGATAGTGATACAGATGAGGAAGATGTAGATCAACTTGAAGCACTACTAGCAAGGAGATTTCACAGAGGTAAAGGAAAGTTCAAAGGTAAGTTACCCATCATGTGTTTCAATTACAATGAAGTTGGTCATATTGTTGTTAGATGTCTAGAGAAAAAGAATTATATAGGTGGTGAAAAGTACAAAAGTAGAAGAGATGAAGACAACAAAGATTACAAAGACAAAGGCAGGAAGTCTTGCTACACTACTAAAGAGGAAACAAAAGATGCATCTAAAAACCATGATGATGAAGTTTTGTATGTTGCAATGAAGGATGAATATAATGAATATGAGGCAACTACATTGGTGGCTTGTGTGAACAAGAATTATGGATGGATCATTGACAATGGGTGTTCACATCACATGACTAGAGATAAAAGTAAGTTCAATAGCTTGAATTATTATGATGGAAATAGTGTAAGGTTTGGTAATGATGCACCATGTATAATGAAAGGAAAAGGTTCCATCAAGATCACATAAAATATTTTATGTGACAATGCTTACTATGTTGAAGGACTTAACTATAATTTGTTGAGTGTGTCACAATTGAATAATTCAAGATGCAAGGCTGAGTTTTAAGACAAGATTGCTAAGATATATGATATTGATGGAAAAATGATTGGAAAAGGTGATCAAACTAGAGGTAATCTATTCTACCTTGATATAGAGGATGCTACTTATTTAATTTTAGAATTTGATGATGTTTGGCTAGGGCGCAAGAGGTTATGTCATGTTAATTTTGATAACTTGGTTAGTATTAGTAACATGAAAAGAGTTAGAGGTTTACCTAAGATGAAGAATCTTGACAATATATTTTGCATATAATGTTAGTTAGGAAAAATGACAAAGTCAAGTTTTAAGAGTAAGACTCATGCTTCTAAAGGACTATTAGAGATTGTTCATACTAACTTGTGTGGATCAATTGAAGTGCAAAGTTGCAAAGGAGATAAGTACATTATGGTCCTGCTTGATGATTATTCTACAATGATGACTATTATATTTTTGAAATACAAATTTTATGATTTTCAAATGTTTAAGTGGTACTTAGTAAGAGTTTATAAGAAAAAAAAATTCTAAAATTTTTGAGATCTATTAGAGGAGGATAATTTACATCAAATGAGTTTGAGATGTTTTGTAATGATAGAGGAATCAAATAATAAAAATATACTCCTAGAAGCCTTCTACAAGATGGATTTTTTGAAAGGAGGAACAAATATATAATGGACTATACTAGGACACTCATGATGAAGAAAAATGTTGCTTTTTCAGTAATGGAGAGAAGCTATAAGTATAGCTATCTATACCTTGAACCATGTGCAAGTCAAGAAAGGTACTAATTCAACACCTTTTAAACTATGGTATGGATACTCACTCAATATAAAATATTTTAAGGTATTTGGAAGCAAGTGTTATATTCTCAAAGATTTAAGGAATGTTAAACTAGATGCAAAAAATGAAGAAGGTATATTTCTTGGTTATTCCATAAGAAGTAAAGATTATAAGTATTTAAATACAAATACTACCAAAGTTGTGGAAAGTGCAAATGTGAAATATGATGAATATACAGAAGTATATGAGGCTAAACCTATGAAGGAACCAGAAGAGTATAAATAATTTTTATACTTTTAATGAAGGTATGCCTTCTATTGAAGATGTTGTCAATCAAGTTGCAAACCGACAAAAAAGTTTCAAAAACTACCAAGTCACATACTTGAATGCTACATTCCATTTAGGAACCGAGCTACACTTGAGTGCCGAGTTACAAGATGAAGTTGATGAAGATTTTGATTATGAGATTAGTGTACATGAAAGAGATGTTGAACCACATGACAAAGATACAAATAGTGATTCAGAAGTTCAGAGACCAAATGAAGAAGCCAGAGCTGAACCACGATTGTCTAAGTTGTTGGAAATTTGATTGAAAAGCTCATTGTTGAAGATCAAAGAGGGAGATTGTTGTTAAAAGAATGTTTTCAATCATTGTTTTGTCATTGATGTCAAACTTTCTATTTGTAGGAATGACATTCTCTTATAAGATCCAAGTACTATCACTTAGTTGATTGATGAAGAGGATTTGATCAACAAGATGTAACAACAATACCTAAGGGAAAGGTTGAGTTATGATGATGTAATGAAGTGAAAGGAACAATTAAGACAATGGTTAAATAATGTATTGATAACATTCTCAAAGATACATAGGTTGGTCACACTTAGAAACATTGGAGGAAGAAGTTGTAACAAGGTTGACTGCAAAGCTTAAACTAACATCATTAGTGGGTGCTGAGAAAGTTAGTTGAAGCCAAGAAAATTCTTAGTTGGAGCCGAGTAACAAGAAATTTCTAGAATGTGCTAAGTGATCTTCAGGTGCCGAGCATCAAGAAAAATACAGTTGATGACGAGTAACATAGTATATGCTAAGCACTAGTATTTTAGTAGTGCCAACCTATTGCATTATTTCAAATGATGGAGATTTTCCAAATCTAAGATGACAAAGTGGTTACCTTGAATTTTGTGAACAAGTTGGAAGATAAGGATGATGAGCTGGTGGTACAAAATTCTATGCAAATTATTTTTGAGTGAACTCTAAAGGATCATTCAAGAAGTTTCTAGAGAAAACAAAATATGGGTTAGATGCAATGAATCCTACCTAATCCATATGAATTGAAATTAAAGAATGGAAGAATCAAGTAGGAAAAAGGACTCCAAGACTTATATTTAAGAAGTCATAGACCAAGAAGAAAATAATGATGATACTATTGCTACTGAAGAGCCAAATTTGTGAAGTGGTTGAATGATGGGGACACAACCCAAGAACAAAATGGAACCAATAGAAAGGGAAAATTATATTAACTAAGAAAATAATCTAGTACAAATAGTGTAGAGAAAATAAGCTTCAAAACATGCCCTACGGGCTTACAATAGCATAAATCTGGAGATAATTTCTCCTTTTAGTACCTCCTCTCAAACTCCACTCTGAACTGCCTTTTACAATGCCAAAAATCTCCTTAAATAGACCCCACAGGGTTAAGGACTAGGAGTACATTCTAAAAAGTGCTAGTAGGCATCCACCGACCAAATAGAAGGTTCCGAAAGCTGCATTAGAAGTCAGTGCAAATCTAGAAGAATCTAGAAACGGTAACTGAACTTCCGGGAGGCATAACTTTTGAACTGTAGCTCCGATTGACGAACCACTCTATAGCCCTATGGACAAGCTTCGCTCATCCCCCATTTTTTGACCCTTTTTGAGGTCATTTAATGCCCCTAACCTGACTTCGAAGCATTCTTAGGGGGTCTCCAAAATCTGAAAAACTGCAATAACTTTCAAACCGTGGGGCCTTTTGACCTGATTCTTTTTCTGGAATGCTCTAAATCACAATTATATTCATTTGGCCAATTCACACCTTCTAGGTCACCAAAATGATGGCCAAATTGCATGCTCCTATTTTTTTGGGATTTTCAAACACACTGATAGTGGAATTGTGAGAGTTGGATCCTTTATTTGACCCAAATGGGTATCCAAAAATGTAAAGACATGAAACAGAAACTAAGTCTAAGTACATTTTTTTGGGTGACACAGGATTGCCCTTATACCTCTGGATGCTCCTGCATCAGACACCTAGGGTAGATTGAAAAGTGACCCTGTCACTTGATGGATGGTAGAGGAAATCCCAAATGGGAAACCTCAACTGTTGAAATCCAAGTTGAGTCCTCGATTGGCCGTCCTTTCCATTTGACCAAATACTCTTCATACTGCCTATTTTTGGTACTCCTACCCACATGATGATCTAGAATGTCTTCTATCTCCTCCTTCTTAGAAGCAAGAATTGGACATGGCTCTAACACTAGCTCATCATCTGCACCATCATCATGATACTCTGTTAAATCTAAAATGTTGAAAATAGGAGAAATCTGAATACCATCTGGCAGCTCCACTTCATATGCATTTCCTGAGTCATGTTTCTTCAAAATTTTGCTGGGGCCAAATTTCTTCATTTTCAGCTTGTTGTAAGTACCAGCTAGAAATCTTTCTTTTCGTAAGTGTACCATGACTAAATCTCCTACTTGGAATTCCTTATGTCTTCTCCTTTGATCAGCCCTAGCTTTATACTCTTGATTCATCTTGGTTATGTGTGCCTGAACCTCCTCATGTAGACGCTTGATATGTTTAGCAAATTCCTTAGCTTCAACACTTGTCCTCTCTCCTTGTTCTATCTTCCTCAGCTCTGGTGCAGTCCTTGGGCTATTCCCATATACAATTTGGAATGATGATTTTCCAGTACTCCTATTTATAGAGTTACTATAAGCAAACTCTGCCTGTGGTAGAATCAAATCCCATCCCTTGGGCTTATCCCCAACTAAACATCTCAGCAAATTTCCTAGACTTCTGTTTACCACTTCTGTTTGGCCATCAGTCTGCGGGTGATACGTAGAACTGAATTTCAAGTCTGTTCTCAACTTTTTCCATAATGTCCTCTAGAAATACCCCACAAATTTAGTGTCTCTGTCAGAAACTATACTCCTTGGAAGACCATGTAGTCTTACCACCTCTTTGAAAAATAAGTCTGCAATATGGACAACATCATGAGTTTTGTGGCATGGAATGAAATGTGCCATTTTGGAGAACCTATCAACCACCACGAATACTGAGTCATTACCGCTTTGTGTCCTTGGCAATCCAAGAACAAAATCCATACTTATGTCCTCCCATGGCCTTGATGGAATAGGCAATGGCTGGTATAGACCAGTATTGTGACTAAACCCCTTGGAAACTTGACAAACCTGGCAACTTTGTACAAACTTCTTCACATCTTGTGAAATTTGAGGCCAAAAATAATGTTCTCTAAGAATGACAATGGTCTTATCTCGACCAAAATGTCCTGCCATCCCTCCACTATGTTTCTCCTTAATCAGATTTTCCCTCATGGAACTCCTTGGAATGCACAATTGACTACCTTTGAACAACATGCCATCCTGAATCAAATAATCTAACCACTTGGTTCTATCTACAGCAACAGGATCTTTACAAGCTTTCCATGCTTCAGCAATAAATAGTGCCTCCATTTCTTTAAGGCCTGAAATATTGCATAGAACTCTTGATCATAAACATAATACTTCTTCTTTGCATCATTCAATTTTTTACTAAAATATCCAATAGGCTTACCTTCTTGGCTTAATACAGCCCCAATAGCGCTACCACTAGCATCACAATCCACCCGGAACACTTTTCTAAAATTTGGAAGTGCCAACACAAGCTGTTCAGTCACCTTCTTCTTTAGCAATTCAAAACTTCTCGTAGTTGCTGCAATCCATTTGAACTCTTTTCTATCCCCTCTTATTGTATCAGTTAGGGGTGAACATATGCCACTGAAATTCTTAATAAACTTCCTGTAAAAACTAACCAGACCATGAAATGATCTTACCTCAGTAGCAGACCTTGGAGTAGGCCATTCCAAGATGGCTTTTACCTTCTTTGGATCCATTTTAAGACCTTTAGGTGATATAACAAACCCCAAATAGACTAACTCCCTCTTTGCAAAGACACACTTCTTTAGGTTGATTAACAGTTTCTCTTCCCTTAGCCTTTCAAGGACACTACAAATATGCAGTAAGTGTTCTTCCAAAGTCTTGTTAAAAATTAAAATATCATCCAAATAGACAATAAAAAATTTTCCCAAGAACTTCTTGAGTACCTCATTCATGAGCCGCATGAAGGTGCTTGGGGCATTCGTCAATCCAAAGGGCATGACTAACAACTCATAAAGACCCTCCTTGGTCTTGAAGGCTGTTTTCCACTCATCTCCTTCTTGAATCCATATCTGATGATAGCCACTCTTTAGATCTATCTTTGTGAAGTACTAAGCTCCACTCAAGCAGTCCATAACTCAATAGCTCCTGAACCTATCTATTTAGCTCCTTTGTTTTAGTAGGAGTCATCCTATGAGCAGCCTTGTTAGGCAAACTAGCTCCTGGAATCAAATCTATCTGATGACTGATTTGCCTTACTGGTGGCAATCCATCTGAAACATTATCAGAGATAATATCTCTAAATTCCCCTAGTAAATCTGAAACTTCAAATGGTATTTCACTACTACCTTCTTTATCTTTCCTAGGAATCAAAGCATAGCACATATGTTGATGTTTCATGCCATCTAAAAACTTCCTTCCATCAACAAGAAAAATCCTAGCACTGCTACATACCTTTTCACCTTCCTTTTTCATGGGCTTCAATTTGTGGCAAACTCCATCCTTTGTCAGAGAGTATGTGTTTGCATGTCCATCATGTATTGCATGTCTATCAAACTACCATGGTCTACCCAACAATAGATGGCAAACATCCATTGAAATAACATCACAGAGAACTTCATCATGGTAACTCCCAATTTTGAATTTTACTAAACATTGTTCACTTACCAGGACCTTATGATCATCTTTTACCCAAGAAATCCGATAGGGCTGGGGATGTTTCTCCCTCTTGAGCTTCAGCTTGGAGACCATCTCTTCTGATACCAAGTTATCAGTGCTACCACCATCAATGATCACGTCACAAAATTTATCCTCACACTTGCATCTGGTACGAAACAAACTCCTTCATTGTCCTAGTTCATTCTCACCACTTAGTAGGACACTTTCATTTACCAAGGTCTCTCCTCTTTCTGCATCCTTTGAATGTGATGATTGTGCATCCTCATCCACATGAGCAACCCTAGCTTGGCCCTCAGCTCTCCTATCTGTCCTTCCTTGTCATTGAGGGCATTCAAAGGCACAATGACCTTCTTCATTGCAATGGAAACAGGTTCCATAGAAGGCTCCTCTTCCTTGTCCACGTCCTCTACCTCTTCCTCTTTGATTTCCAAAGTCTTGATCATGGGGGCGGTTGAAACCCTCATTCCTGGTTTCCGCTAGTACCCACATCTTCATTTTTCTTTTTGGTTTCATTGCGGCCTCCAGATGATCTACCGCTTCCCCTTCCTCCTTGACCGCACCCTCTTTGTCTTCCTTCAAACCTTTTATTCAGCTTTTCTTCAACTCGTAGGAAAAACTGGTATGCCTCTTCAACGCTGGTCATTCTTACCAGACTTAATTCCTCCTGGATGCTAGGTCACAACCCATTGATATAATGAGCAACCTTCTCCTTATTCGCTTCTACATGCCTCACTCTAATCAAGAGTCGGTAAAACTCCTCTCTATATTCTTGGACTGATCTTCTTGCTTGCTTTAACCCATGCATCTTCTTAAACAGATCAAGCTCGTAGTCCATAGGAATGAACTGCTTCTTCAATTTGTCCACCATGCGATCCCATCTTGTGATCTTCTCCTTTCCTCTTCTGTTTCTTTCCAATTGAACCTCTTGCCACCAGATTTTGGCATGGCCTTTCAGTTTAGCCTTTGCAAACTTAACCCTATTTGGGTCCCTGATATCCTCATACTCAAAGTATTCTTCCAGTTCATTGATCCAATTGATCAACTCATCTAGTTTCAGATTTCCTGAAAATACACCCACTTCAATTGTAGGTCTTTTCCCAAACTTAGTAATGGCCCTAAAAAGCCTTTCCTCTACAGGATTTAGAACTTCCTCGTCAACTTCCTCTTCTGGTCCCATTACTTCTTCTTCATTGTCATCCTCACTGTTGTCACCTATGGCAATATTTGCTCCTCTACGAAGCTCCTCTTGCAATGCCTGCACCTGCCTTTGGAGGGCTCTAACCTCCTCAGGATTAATAGCTCTGGCCCTTCCACCATGCTCTCTTCATGGAGGCATCTTCTAACTCAAACCCACAACCACACAGCCCTAGTGCAAACTGCCTCACAGTCGGCGCTCTGTCTACACACTCATGAAAACCAGCTCTGATACCACTTGATGGGGACACAACCCAAGAACAAAATGGAACCAACAGAAAGGGAAAATTATATTAACTAAGAAAATAAGCTAGTACAAATAGTGCAGAGAAAATAAACTTCAAAACATGCCCTACAGGCTTACAATAGCATAAATCTAGAGATAATTTCTCCTTTTAGTACCTCCTCTCAAACTCCACTCCGAACTGCCTTTTACAATGCCAAAAATCTCCTTAAATAGACCTCGGAGGGTTAAGGACTAGGAGTACATTCTAGAAAGTTCTAGTGGGCATCCACCGACCAAATAGAAGGTTCTGAAAGCTGCATTAGAAGTCAGTGCAAATCTAGAAGAATCTAGAAACGGTAACTGAACTTTCGGGAGGCATAACTTTTGAACTGTAGCTCTGATTGACGAACCATTTACATTTTTGGAAAGATCTTGAAGCGCTCTATAGCCCTATGGACAAGCTTCACTCATCCCCCATTTTTTGACCCTTTTCGAGGTCATTTAATGCCCCTAACCTGACTTCGAAGCATTCTTAGGGGGTCTCCAAAACTTGAAAAACTGCAATAACTTTCAAACCGTGGGGCCTTTTGACCTGATTCTTTTTTTGGAATGCTCTAAATCACGTTTATATTCATCTAGCCAATTCACACCTTCTAGGTCACCAAAATGATGGCCAAATTGCATGCTCCTATTTTTTTGGGATTTTCAAACACACTGATAGTGGAACTGTGAGAGTTGGAACCTTTATTTGACCCAAATGAGTATCCAAAAATGTAAAGACATGAAACATAAACTAAGTCTAAGTACATTTTTCTGGGTGACATAGGATTGCCCTTATACCTCTGGATGCTCCTGTATCATTGAAAGGGTGTCAAGGAGGAGACATCTAGGAGAAGGAAAAGCATAGAGGCTCTACTTCTACAAGTGATCATGAAGAGATGATTGCACTGGTACATTGAGTATGGAGAGTCAAGGAGGGAAAGCTCTCAGAGTTGTAGTGATTGAAGGCTAGGCAATGGTATGAGCTGAGAAGTGATATGAAATCTACAAGTTAAGATGTATATTGTAGTCAAGTCAAAGATTTTATAATATCGACGAGTCTAAAAAATGCCTTTATTTTGTTATGTTTAAGATACTTTGTGATACTCCATTTATCCTTTTTTTAACACTTATAAGCATATATTTGATAAACCTTTGATGATTTATGGGTTAGAAAAACTATGTCATCTTTTGCCTAAATTATATCTAATATGCAGTATTTCATATAAATATCCAAATGTGTGTTCTTATTCTTGAATTTAGTTTGATGGATGTTTATTTGCAAATATGTCTTATATCATAACTAACTTGATGATAAGGATTAAAGGATGAGCAAAAGAATTCAGAAGTTGGTTGCTGACAGCATTCAAGGAGAAATCAACATCAAGGAACAACCATGAAAAGGAAGTTATAAGCACTCCAGGAAACATGTCAGTGAATAAGGAGGAGCTTTTACAAGCCATTGCCTTCTCTGCATTTACATTGTAACAAGCGGATGCTAAGACTTCATTGCTCCCTCCTCAATTTCGTTATCCTTCCTTTTCACTTTCAGTTGTTCCTCTATATTCTCTCCTACAGACTTAACTTAAGACGGTTACTTTTCTGTTATGTAATAAAGAGTAGATTCCCTATATATGTCAGGATCGACTTTTGTGTGTGAAGTTTTGGTTTTTGATATATTTTATCAAGTAAGAGAGAACACTGATTCATAGTTTGTTGCAGTTCTATTTTTCAATTCTGAATCATGTAATGGCTGATTAATGAAATGAATTAGTTCTCTTTAGCTTCTATCCTGCATTGGTAGATTAGAGAAGCCAACCAAGGGGGCCCACTTGGAGGGTAGATTAGATTAGGATAGAATAGATTCATTTTACTAGTGTTAGTAGTATTTTAAGTAAAACGTAGCTAGTTAATTCCTTCTTGTAGCATCACACTTCATGAACATTCCTGCATCATCTGCGAGAATAGTCTAGTGAATGAGTCAAGATGGAATCTCTGTTATCTTGTAATTGTGTTTTCAACATTCATAGATTCAGTATTTTCCTTTCCACAGTAGTAGTGTAGTTTCTTTCCTTTGCATTTTTACTTTGCTACAGCACAAGCATAATGACTCATCAAAGTACCTAGTGCACATTCTGTGCCAACCATTTCAAGTATACATCCTTGGGTTGACAATCTAAATGCACCTCATGGTAGGGGAAATGTAGTCCTTAGCTTGAATAGACTATTCCTAAGCTAGGTCTAGCACATGACTATGGAACACCTATTGTGAGGCGGTTCATTTTTGGCACTATTGCTGAGGATGGTGTCAAGCTAGGAGCATTTTTGAGTCATAGTTTTTAGATTAAGTTCTTTTTACCAGTGTGAAAATTTTAGTTGCATCCATCGAAGAGGAAGACGACGAGATGAATATGGCAGATTTCTTCCACAAGGATCTATTAATTTGAATGAAGAAGTTGAAGAAGAAGTTGAGTTGTCCTTTGAAGACACAAGTCATGTTTTCCCCACAGTATCATCATCAAGAGCTGAATCCCTAGATATATTTGGTCTCCAACCTTTCACTGAAATATTGACCAGTCTTCTTGATAACACTACCTTGAATCCACCAATTGTTAATCATCCAGTGCCTAACATTCCTTTTTAGCAACAACCTCATAATCCAGTCCCACCAGTCATGGCACAACCCACTTTTCCATTTCCACTTCCAAGTCTCATAACCAATGCCAATCTCAAGAATATACCTCCCACGGCTCTTTTGAAGTTCTATGGCCTTGCAATTGAAGACCCTGATACCTTCTTGTTTGAGTTTGACATCCTTTGTCATAGTTTCAACTACAACACTGATGCCCATAAGCTTAAATTATTTCCAGCCACGTTGAAAGAATCAGCTTTACAATGGTTCATGGGCTTAGGAGCCAATGTAGCTGCGAATTGGGATGAAATGCAAGCCTTGTTTTTGGAAAAATATAAAGAATATTGCAAAGCATCTAGCACAAGAGGAGATGATATCTTTAGGATATCATAGAAGGAGGAAGAGACATTAGAAGACTATGTTTCTCAATTTTTATATACACTACAAAAGAATCCTCAGCACACATTGTCTGAAGATTCCCAAAAACTAGTCTTTCTAAGAGGAGTGAATGAAGATTGTTTGGAAGAATTGGACCTGATGGCCGGTGGAGACCTATATCAAGCTCAATGGGATGACCTCAAAAGATATGTCAGAACTACTCAAGGTCAACCATGAAGAAAGGTTGAGGACCCCATTCTATGGTTACAAAAGGAATTAGTCAAGGCATTTCAAAACTTGAAATATCCAATTTGTTGTCAGATTTCAAACAAGACATCATTAATGATGTCACTACACAGTTGTATACAATGACTGCAAAGAAGAAGCAAGTAGAGGTTGAGTTACAACTAGTTGAGTTTTGTCCTCATTTCTGAAAGCAAAAGAAGGATTGCCACTATAAATTGGTTGCAAGCATGGAGAACCAGCATCTTCCAACTGGATATGTAAAGATAGATGGGGATGATGAGCAAGTATTCTTTGTTTCTCAACACCGACCATGGGATCAACATCATGGTATGCCTCAAGACCCCTTCCAAAATTCAAATTCATATGGTAATAAATGGCAAGGTCCTCCACAAAACCAACCCAATTGGAATAATGTTGGGAAAAATAACCCATAATAGTCTCAATGGTATCAAAATTCCCAACAACCCTGGCCTAACTAGCAGAATAACCAATGGCCCCAGAACTAGCAGAACTAATGGCAACCACCCCAAGGGAATTGGCCATCTCCAAATCAATCGAAGAGATCTCAACAATGACCTAACCAAAATACTAGTGCTCCATAATTACCCCCTCCAGCTCAACAACTTGCTTTAATGTCACCACCTGCAAATAGTGGACCTCAAAAGCAAACACAACTACCTGCACGATCTTAGCCAAATCCAAATAGTCAACCACAACAACCCATGTATAGTGCTGATACCCAATAGTACTCTTCTTATGCCCTAGATGTTGCATATATACATTTGAGATCTGGAACGACCTTACCAGCACCAAAGCCACCTCTTATAACTGAAGTATCAGACTCTCCTGCGGCATCAGAACCTTTGGTTGATGAACCTGTTGACCCAACTAATGTTACCATACCAATACTAGTTCAACTAGTAGTAGAGTCTCCTTTTCCAGACCAACTAATACAAAAGAAACCTGAACAAAGCAAGGAACAACCCTTTGACATTGTTAATCAATTGAAGAATATGCATGTCCAAATACCTTTGTTTCAAGCTATTAAGGACATTCTCGCTTATGGAAAAGCTATAAGGGAAGCTTGTCTAAAGAAACCTGGAAGGAAGAAGAAGGATCCTACCATAGTTCATGTTATTGGACACTTAGCTGATATCATGTTAGGAAGAGTGATTTCACCAAAATATTCTAACCCAGGGAGTCCAGTAGTAAGTGTCAGCATAAATGGTCAATTTGTTAAAAATGCCTTAATAGATTTGGGAGCTGCTATAAATGTGATGACTAAAGACACTATGAAGAAGTTACAAATAGAAGGATTAAGGCCCACACCAACTATTCTGTAGCTTGCAGATAGTTCCACTATCATTCCTGATGGAATGATAGAAAATATTGTTGTGACCTTAGATTCCCTAGAATATCCTATAGACTTCATGATTTTGTCCCCTAAAGTAAACCTATCTGGTTATCTTGTCATTCTAGGTAGACCATGGTTGGCCATAGCTGATGTAAACATAAATTGCAGATTAGGGAATATGACCATATCAAATGGCCAAGCAACCGAGCAATTTGATCTATATCCTCCTGCACAACCATTACCAGATTTGAGTACATCTTTTTGGCAAGATTTAGGAGATGAAGAAGAAGAGATAAATTCCATAGTACAACTTATGATGTTACATAGGAAATCTTTTCTAAAGTTGCAAGAAGAAGATTTAGTAATCTAGAGCATCCTTACCAACACTTGTGTGGTAGGAAAAGATGTGTCTGAAAGCTCTGTATTAGAACTGATTACATATGAGGAGTGTGATACAAGTTGTACTTTACTTAAGGAAACTAAAAATCTTTTTTCACTACTTCCCTTTGAATTAGAAGGAAGCCCAATCTCTAAAATTGCTACGACAGAATCCACTATTCTTGTTGAACTGAGTAAAGGCCATAAATTGCATGTTAACCCCAAATTGACATCTGTACAGATGGAAGAATTAAAAGAATTGCTTCAGAAGCATGAGAATACTTTTTCTTGGGATTATGGTGATATGAAAGGATTAAGCCCTACACTATATACCCATAGGATATACATTAATGAAGGTTGTCTACCAGTTCGTCAACCTCAGAGGAGGATAAATCCAATCCTCAGAGAAATAGTCAAAACAAAATTGCAAAAACTGCTTGATGCTGGCTTTATCTATCCTATATCTGATAGTAAATGGATATCATCACTGGTTATAGTACCTAAGAAAGGAGGAAAATGGAGAATTTGTGTAGATTATAGGGAGTTGAATAAGGCTACTAAAAAGGATCATTTTACTTTACCCTTCATAGATCAAGTTTTGGATACACTAGCTGGAAAGAAGTACTCCTTTTTAGATGGATATAATGGCTATAATCAAATTAGTATTGCTCCTAAAAACCAAGACAAAACTACATTTACCTGTCGATGGGGTACTTTTGCATACTCTATTTTACCATTTGGTCTTTGTAACGCTCCTGCAACATTTCAACGGGCTATAATTAGTATTTTTGCTGATATATCGCATGATTGTATGGAAATCTATATGGATGAATTTACAACATTTGGAGTTACTTTTGAAGAAGCAATGATAAATCTTGAAAAAGTTTTGGTAAGATGTCAAGAACATAATTTGGCACTAAATAGTGAAAAGTGTTTCATGCTCATGCAAGAGGGTGTAGTACTCGGTCATTTCATATCTACTGTAGGTATACAAGTAGACCTAGCTAAAATTGAGGTAATTCAAACATTACCCATACCCACTAAATTAAAAGATATCAGATCTTTTTTGGGACATGCTAGATATTACAGGCATTTTATAAAAGACTTTAGTAAAATAGCCAGTCCCTTGTACAAGTTTCTCACCAAAGAAGCTGAATTCGATTGGACACCTAAGTGTGATAAATCTTTCCTGTAGCTTAAGAAAATTTTGACCACAGCCTCAATTTTACAAGGCCCTGATTGGAACCTACCTTTTCACATATATACAAATGCTTTTGATTATGCCATAGGTGTAGTTTTAGCACAGAAATGCTCAAATCTTGAGAATGCCATTTATTATATCAGTAAGAGTCTTCATGGCCCAGAACTGAATTACACAGTGATTGAAAAAGAATTTTTAGTAGTATTTTATGCTCTAAATAAATTTTAGCATTAAATCACAAGTTATCCTATCTATGTTCATAGTAATCATGCAGCAATCAAATATCTCATGAACAAACCTGCTATAACTGGTAGGTTAGCAAGATGGTTACTGTTGCTACAAGAATTTGACATAACCATAGTGGATAAGCCTAGAAAACCAAATGTCATAGCTGATTATTTGTCAAGAATCAATCATCATGATACTGATACTACTCTGGTAGATGATGCATTTCTAGATGAACATTTGTTTCATATTGTTGTTAAAGTTCCATGGTATGCAGATATTGCTAACTACATTGTAGCTAATAAGACACCAGCACATTTTTCTTATAAGGAGAGAAAGCTGCTCATATAGAAAAGCTTCCATTTCTCATGGATAGATAATTTTCTATTCTATACTAGACCTAATCAAGTTATGTGCAGATGTGTAAGAGAAGATGAGACATATGATATTTTGCATGCATGTCATAATGAGCCATGCAGAGGACATTTTGTAGCCAAAAGAATAGCTTTCAAAATCATAGCCATTGGTTACTATTGGCCTACCCTTCATAAAGATGCAATCAATTATACAAGGAAGTGTGACCAATGCCAAAGAATGGGTCACCCAACCAAAATAGATGAAATGCCTCTAAATCTTCAAGTGGTGTTAACACCATTTGACAAATGGGGAATGGACTTCATCGGTCCTATTGATCCTCCATCCAATGGGAAGTCTTATATTCTGGTTTGTACTGACTACCTAACCAAATGGGTTGAGGTTAAGGCTATGAAGCATTCCCATAATGAAAAAGTTGTCAAATTCCTGTATGAAGAGATTTTTACACGCTATGGAGTTCTTAAAGAATTGGTTACTGATCAAGGTACACAGTTTACTTCCAACCTAATTTTAGAGTTGATGAAATAGTATAACATCAAGCATCACAGATCCAGTCCTTATCATCCACAAGCCAATGGATAAGAAGAACTTACCAACCGTGAGCTAGAAAATATTCTAACTAAAAAAGTCCATTTGCATCATTGGGATTGGACCAGCCAGTTACAAGAAGTTGTTTGGGCTTATAGAACAACTTGGAAAATCACTACCAGATTCACACCATTTGAGCTTTTGTATGGGAAAGTGGCAATGCTTCCAATTGAATTTGAATACAAGACTTTAAGAACAACGTTGACCTTAGATATTGATCGTCCTACAACACAAAGAGAATGCCTCCTGCATCTTAATTCTTTGGATGAAATGAACAAGACCACTTTAGAACACACTAAACTGGTGCAAAAATAGAGAAAACACTAGCATGATTCTCATATCCTCAACAAATAGTTCAAAGCTGGTGACTGGGCATTATTGTATGATCCTCACTTTAAGGATATGCCAAGGAAGCCGCAGACACGATGGTTAGGACCATATCAAATCATCCATATCTTTGACAATGGAACAATTCAACTAACCACAATTGATGATGTGCCTTTCAAAATATTGATCAACGGTCATTGACTTGATCTTTACAAACAACCTCAAACAAAAGCCGACTTTATGCAATAGTTCGAACAACCAGGTCCAACAACAACTCAAGTATCTCTTCCTATAGTAGAAGGTGAAAACCTTCTGCTTGCTCCTATTCAACATTAATTCGAATTTGCATGTATATAATAATAACTTTATGTTCGCATAAAGTCCATTTTCTTTTTATGATATTTCTTTCCATTCATATCTTAATCTTTCATCCACCCACCCCACTCTATTTCTTAATCTTCCATCCACTCACTTTCTACATAATTAAGTTTTTGTGTTTTCAATCAAATCTGCACATGCTGATGGATGCTGCCATTTACATTATTTTTGCCACCTTTTTTTTGGAGCATGTGAAAATACACTTTGCAAGTATAAACATTTTCAAACTATTATTCATTTATAAGTTTGCAGATTTTGTTAATTATATATAATACTGCATAGTCTCTATAATTACGGCACATTCCATTCCCTCACCCATACTAGTCTAACAAGTGAGGACACTTATTGTAAAATTAGCAGGGGGCAGGGGAGTGTCATACTATCCAATGACATACTTGATTAACTGTGATGATTTTCTAAAATCTTGGCATTACCCTTTATTAATGAGAACTTTTTGCCATAAGTATGCCATGTCAAGTGTTGTACTCCCACTTTTTGAATAATTTTTTTTAAAATTTTTCGTGCTAAGCCATGATGTGACCCATTTAAAAATTTTTGGCATTTGAACCATGTTTTCGGACGATTTCCACACAAACTCATGATTTACTTTTACCTAAAGTTTAATTATGGCACATAACAATTGGTTATGGAAATTAATGTTCCCAAAAAGAAGTGGTGAAGCGTTTAAGAAATAACATAGAGTCTTGAAGTTTGCATTCAGAAAGGGAGAGAGAAACGGAGTAGTAGAAGAAGTATCAAGAAATAGGAAGAGGTTTACAAAGAAGAGAGCCAGTTGAGCACATTTTGTTGCTCTCTGATGTAGAAGCAGTAAGAAGATTCAATGCATGCGGGTGGTTAGGTTATTGTTTGAATTTAATAGCATA
The DNA here is from genome assembly GCA_028749045.1 of Cupressus sempervirens. Classification (NCBI taxonomy): domain Eukaryota; kingdom Viridiplantae; phylum Streptophyta; class Pinopsida; order Cupressales; family Cupressaceae; genus Cupressus; species Cupressus sempervirens. The sequence continues at coordinate 1,097,357,118 of CM053785.1, forward strand.
TGATGAAGAAGCAGCTGTAGAATTAATCAGGACATTTGATGAAGGTGAAGCTTTTGTGTGGGGTTTGATAGTAATTGCAATACAAGAATGAATTGCAGAAGTAACAGGGTTACCTTTTGTTGGAGAGCATTATCCGAGCTCGCATGACGCTAGGTCAGCAAGAGCCCAGTTCACTACCTCACATGACCCTCAATTGGATGTTACAAAGCAAGGGTGCAAGAGATTATCTTTGCTGCCTCCATACCCTGAGCTAGCAATGCATGTCATCAAGTATTTTACTTGTGAAAACATATTTTCTCACTTACATGCACACCATTTTAAGTTTCTTAGTTGTATAAGGCACAATATTGCTGTGAATCTTCCAAATTTTTTGTATAATATGCTCTGTATTAGTGCGGAAGAGACTCAAAAAGGGAAAGATAATTTTGTCACTCACCATGCCTGATTAAGTTGTTAATAGAAAGGTCTCTTAAGGATGTATCCCCTTTGACATGGGATGACTTTGTGAAATTTAAAACCCTACAACCCCAAGTTGACCTTAGTGGACGACAGGGTGAGGAAAACATAGTTCCCAATAGTGAGCTTGCAGAAAAAAATATTGAGGGAGCTGAAACAGAAAATGCATAAGGGATTAAACCAGAATTTGCTTCCATTCAAAAGAATGTGCCTCCACCTGAACAGGACATTTCTAAACCCACTACTAGTAAAGCTAAAAGGAAACGGAAGTCACTAGAAGAAACTGCTGCTCAACAAAAACCTAGTCCTGCAATTAAGCAACAGAAGAAAACAAAGAAGGTTCCTACAGCAACTAATCCTTCAGCAGTGACACCGAAACAGAAAAGTAGGCAAAAGACAGTAGTACAAGAAGAGACTCCTTTGCAGAGAAGCCTTAAAATGAGAGGGAAGATTTTTAAAGATCCTATATTGTCTAAAGCACCTACTCCAGAGTCTCCTGTGTAGATAATTTTTGACCATTCTCCCCTTCACACTGAGATGACAAAAGCTTCTGGTAATCCTCCTGTAGCATGTGAGCAAGAAATTAATGAAACCTTAATGAATTTACCAGGTGTTTCAAGCCATGAAAATGAAATAGTTCCTGAATGTCATGATTTGAATACTGCCTTAGTCCCATATAAGTCAACATGGATCAATAGTTTGGTGGAACATCTATGGCAGGAATAGAAAAAGAAAAAGGATTATGAAGAGGATAACAGTGCCATCACCTTGCAAAAAATTCTTTTTCAATTATATGGACAACATTTATTTGCTATGAAAAGAGGAGAAGAAAAGAATGAGCAAGATCATAACATCACAAAATGAGGAGATTGAAGAATTGAAAGAATAGCTAGAAAGACAGAAACAACGCATGGAACATGCACTTAAATTAGCTAATCAAGCTCTTGCTTGCAAACCACCTCCTCGAGTATATGCTTTTTGTTTGGAAGAACAATATCTTTTGTTTCAATTGATGTTAACCCTTAGAAATGTAAATGCAGAATTCAAAACCGCACAAGAGTTTTATGGGCTGTATCAATTCTTACCACCATGGCAGCAAAATCTATTGTGTGAGTTGTATATTCATAATTTTGTCATTCCTGCAGAAACTGAATGGACTCCTTTGCTCTATATAGGAGATGTGCATTTGAAAGATTTTATGTCATGGATCTCTAATGAGGCGAATTATGACAGACAACTGGTTAATTACAGAGATGAGGAGAGAACAAAACTTTTACCCTTGAGGGTAGAAAGTAAACAACCAGAAGAAATGCTTCGAGACTAGTTTACATTAACCTATGGGAAGAGTAATGCAGAAGTTAGAAAGAAGGTATTTTCTGCTAGAGCCAAAGTGTATGCTGAATATAAAAACTTGCCCTACTTTGCATTCCAAAGAGCTATGACTGGAGTAGGAAGTAGATGGGCACGGTTACCTGATTCTCTCAAGAAATCAGAGCCGCATAGTCCTATTAATTTGGAAGCAATGCTATATAGAGTTCCAAAATATTTAGAACTAGGAAAGCAACTAAGGCCAGAGCTATGGTGTCCTTTGACCATGCAACCTCCAATGCTTTTATGGCCCCTGTATGATATTCATGCTGACAAACTTGATAAGTTGCAGGAAGACCATAGGCGAGAAGTATGGGAAAGGACTAGAAGATTTTATTACACCTTCAAGAGCAACAGAAAGGGAAAGAAAGAAGTTGGGGAGCTCAGATCTTTGACAAAGAAGTGTAATGCTTGAGGACAAGCATTAGTTTAGTAGGGGGCAGATGATGAGTCTAAAAAATGCCTTTATTTTGTTATGTTTAAGATACTTTGTGATACTCTATTTATCTTTGTTTTAACACTTATAAGCCTATGTTTGATAAACCTTTGATGATTTATGGGGTAGAAAAACTATGTCATCTTTTGCCTAAATTATATCTAATATGCAATATTTCATATAAATATCCAAATGTGTGTTCTTATGCTTAAATTTAGTTTGATGGATGTTTATTTGCAAATATGTCTTATATCATAACTAACCTGATGATAAGGATTAAAGGATGAGCGGAAGAATTTAGAAGTTGGTTGCCGACAGCATTCAAGGAGAAATGAGCATCAAGGAACAACCACAAAAAGGAAGTTATAACCACTCCAGGAAACATGGCAGCAAATAAGGAGGAGCTTTTACAAGCCATTGCCTTCTCTACATTTACGTTGTAACAAGCGGATGCTGAGACTTCATTGCTTCCTCCTCGATTTCGTTATCCTTCCTTTCTGCTTTTAGTTGTTCTCCTATATTCTCTCCTGTAGACTTAACTTAGGACAGTTACTTTTCTATTATGTAATAAAGACTAGATTCTCTATATATGTCGGGATCAACTCCTGTGTGTGAAGTTTTGGTTTTTGACAAGTTTTATCAAGTAAGAGAGAACACTGATTCATAGTTTGTTGCAGTTGTGTTTTACAATTCTGAATCATGTAATGACTAATTAATGAAATGAATTAGTTCTCTTTAGCTTCTATCCTGCATTGGTAGATTAGAGAAGCCAACCAAGGGGGCCCACTTGGAAGGTGTATTAGATTAGGATATAATATATTCATTTTACTAGCATTAGTAGTATTTTAAGTAAGACTTAGCTAGTTAATTCCTTCTTGTAGCATCACACTTCATGAACATTCTTGTAGCATCTGCGAGAATAGTCTAGTGGATGAGTCAAGATGGAATCTTTGTTATCTTGTCATTGTGTTTTCAACATTCATAGATTCATTATTTTTCTTTCCACAGCAGTAGTGTAGTTTCCTTCTTTTGCATTTTCACTTTCCTGCAGCATAAGCATAATGACTCATCAAAGTACCTAGTGCACATACTGTGCCAACCATTTCAATTATACGTCCTTGGGTTGACAATCTAAATGCACCTCATGGTAGGGGAGAAGTAGTCCTTAGCTTGAATAAATTATTCATAAGCCAGGCCTAGCGAATGACTATGGAACACCTATTGTGAGGCGGTTCAAATGCTCTCTATCAATTGTATTAGATATGAAAAATCCTATGGACTTAAGTTGGTTTAATAGCCATTTGTAAATCCTTTAATAGGGTGGCATTCCAAGTGAATGTTCTAAAGTCCTCTAACAAGGTCACATTTAATAGTGTGTTATAAGCCTTTAATAGGGTAGGCCTTTCACATGACATCACTTCAAAAGAGTGAGAATGGAGTAGCATGCTACTGGTGGTTTTTCTCAAATTGGGTTTTCAGATAAATCATTGTATTATGTGTTGATTTCTTATGTGTTATGCTTGCATGTTGATTTATAGTAACTTGTTGATCAGAAAAGTTAAAACTTGGATGAATAAATGATAGAATGGGCTCACTATACTTAGCGAAAAGTTTGAATAGGACATTTGGACCTTGAATAACTGATTCACCCCCCCTCTTAGTTATTATAAAGCAATTTTAACATAAGTATGTCAAGAGACATCATCCTACTACACAAATCATTAGAGATAAAGATGCTAGACCAATGATAAGGAACAAGTTGAGATATGGACTCGAGTAAAGCCATGAAAGAAGATATTGAAAAAATTGAGAAAAAAAAGACATGGACTCTAGTTCTTAAACCAAAAGATAAAAATGTGATTGGTACCAAGTGGGTATATAGAAACAAGTTAGATGAAAATAGTGAAGTCAAAAGGAACAAGGAAAGATTAGTTTGTAAAAGACATTCACAATAAGAAGGGATTGACTATGGAGAAACAATTACTCTTGTTGCAAGATTATGAGTAAGAACTATGCTTGCTTACTTTGCATACAAAGGTTTTGAAGTTTATCAAATGGATGTTAAGACTGTATTTCTAAATGGTATACTAGGGGAAGATGTTTATATAGAACAACCAGAAGAATTTGTTGATGTTGACAACAAAAACATGGTATGTAGACTACACAAAGCACTATATGGTTTGAAGCAAGCACCAAGAGCATAGTATGAAAGGCTTCATAATTATCTTGTAAAGATTGTATTTGAGAGGACTGATGATAAAAACAATCTGTACTTGAAGACAAAGAAAGGCAAAGGTATTTTGTTATCTTAATTTTATTTTGATGATATCATATTTGGAGGTCAAAATAATTTATGTAATGCTTTTGCAAATGAAATGAAGAAAGAATTTGAGATGTCTATGTTTGGAGAGATCAAGTTCTTTGTGGGTTTGCAAGTACATTGGATGAAATATGGTATATACATCACTCAGTCAAAGTATGTAAAGGAGATACTAAAAACTTTTGAATTGGCGGATTTCAAGCTAGTAAGTACACCTATGGTGATAGGACATAAATTGTCAGAATATAATGATTAAGTTGAGGTGAATCAGACATTATACATGTTTGTGATTGGAAAATTACAATATGTAGTTCACAATAGACCTGATGTTGCATTATCTGTAGGGATAGTTGGAAGATTCTCTACTAATCCTAGGGAGAATCATTTGATGGTCATTAAGAGAATAATGAGATATATGAAAGGAACAAAAGAATATGGTCTATACTCCAAGAAAAATGAGAAATTTGAATTGAGAACCTACATTGATGTTGATTGGGATGGATATTGATGATAAAAAGAGCACCAGTGGAGGATCAATTTTCTTAGGCAAAAGGTTGGTTACATGGATTAGCAAGAAACAAAATTGCATTCCTCAATCTACTGGTGAAGCTGAATATGTTGTTGCTGTAGTAAATTGTACAAACATTGTATGGATCAAATGGCTACTTAAAGGTATGAAGGAAGAAATCACTAAACCTGTGATACTTTATTGTGATAATAAAGGAGCTATAAATATATCAAAGAATCTTGTGATGCATACAAAATCTAAGCACATTGCAATCAAGTATCATTAGTTGAGAGAATTAGTTCAAGATAAAGAGGTGGAGATGAAATATGTTAACACAAAAGAGAAAATAGATGACATCTTCACAAAATAATTATCTAAGGATGCTCATGAGTATTTAAGAGGTAAACTAGGGGTGATACCCCTATCAAAGGCTATTTAAAAAGTATGAGGAGTGCCCTACATCAAACAAGTTGATTGATATATGTTACACATTGATGCAGTCGATCTTACTTTAGGATTTGCCAAAAGTAATCAAAGAGTTGGAGCTGCAAATCAATCACATGCAAGGTGACAGAGGGAGAAACTAAAAATATTCATATCTCCATATGAAGATGACAAGTCTTTGGCATTATGGTCAAAGAGGGAGAAAGAAAGAAACATGGAATATCTACTTAGAGAGAGAAATTGTACCTACTGATTATATCTACTAGGAAAGAGGGAGATGATGTTTAGGGAGATATAAGAAGTAATCAAGAGGGTTTCATAAGGATGAGTTGATTGATTGTCTGTTGATCATAATAGAATTTTGTAAACTATTTAGAAGATGAAAGATATTGATAGAGGGAGAGATTTCAATAGAAGGAATTATTTTCTTTTTGGTATTTTTTTTGTCATGCTGATTAAGTCTGGTCAATTTGGTTTACCATCAATTCCAAAGATGGAGATTGTTGAAAATAGATTGATACAAGTATGATATATGTGTTTCAATCATTGTTTTGTCACTATTCCCAAACTTGCTACTTGCTGGTAAGATAATTGCTTATATGATTTAAGTACTATCATTTATTTGATTGATGAAGAGGATTTGATCAAATGAGGTAACAATAGCACTTAGAAGAAAGGTTGAGTTATGATATGGAAAGGAGTATAAGAATCAGTTAAAAAAGTGATATTATAATGCCATGATAATCTACTTAAGGTTGCAAAGGTTGGTTACAATGATTAAGTTTAGAAGAACAAGTTAAATGAACTTTTTCTACCAATCTTGACAATCTACATAATAGGTGCTAAGAAAAGTTAGTGCAAGCCAAGAAAAAAATTAGTTGGAGCCAAGAAAAATCAATTTTAGTGTAAGCTGAGTAAAGTTTAGTTGATGTCAAGTACTAGTAAACTTTAGTTCATGTCAAGTGATTTGATAGAGGATGTCAAGCAATGCAGTATGTGTTGAGCATCAAAAGTTAGTTAATGCCAAGTGTTAGCATTATGAGATAGATCAAGAATTTGATGAATCTGAGATGACAAGTTTGATTTCTTGGATTGTGTAAACAATGTGGGAGATAAGATTGATGAGGTGGTGGTATAGAATTCAAAATAAACTATTTTGAAGTGAATTCAAAGAGGATTGAAGGAGAAGTTTTTGGAAAGGGAATGCAATGAAATGAGGGGTAGATTCATTGAATCCTACCTAATTTGACCTAACCCTAAAATGGATGATGGAGGATGAAAGGAAAATGATCTTAATTATCTATTGATAGAGATGGATAGTTAGAAATAAAGGTTGTCATCTGTGAGAACCTAACAAAGACAAGGAGTCTAGGGTAGTGCTTCATTCAATGACATAAGAAAAGAGATTGTATTAGAAGGCAAAGAAAGAAGGCTTAAGGGTATGGATTCTTGAAGGGTGAACAAGCTATCAGAGCTAAAGTGTGTGTAAGCCAAGCAAAATAGAGGACTAAAATAGAAATATATAATCTGCAAGTGTGTTGTAAGTTATTATCAGATCAAACCTTATTGTTACTTTCTAACCATTATATCAGTCTAGGGTAAACCCTTTGGATTAAGGTTGACCTAAAAGTCATTTTAAAATCCTTTAACCGATTGACATTCCAAGTGAATGATCTAAAATTCACTAACAAGGCTCACTCCTAACAGGGTGATTGAAATCCTTTAACCAAGTCACATTTAATAGTGTGCATTGTAACCTTTAATTGGGTTGGCCTTGTTGGTCTAGTTTTTCACATCTAAAAATTTGTTGCATTTTATGGTGAAAACTCATTTGATTCATGATTTTAGAGGTAGTGTGTGTTAAAACTAGTTTTCCTTAGATAAAAATCTTAAGTTTCATGGAACTCTTAATTTTATGCCCTAGTTTTCAAAAAGTAGGAGAACATTGCATCTCTTGCATGGTAAGGAGTTATAAAATATTGTTGATCTATTAGAAAATGTAGCCATTAAGCCTATGGATGTATCATTTGCTGGAATTTCATAGAATAAAGTACAAAACTAGCTAATAATTCCTAATAATATAAAACATTGGCAAGTTTTTGAGGATGATAAAGATATTCTAATTTCTTTTCAAATGAGGACAAATATTGTGGTCAAGAACTTGATTGTAGTGCTCTAATTGAGACAATAGACAAGAAAGAGACAATCTTTGGCCAAGAAATCTTACAACTGAAAACTAACAAAGTACTCGATGGATTGGCAGTTTTAGAAAGTATGTTTAACAAGCAAGACAAAGTGAGGTTAGGGGTCAAAGATCACTGACCACAAAAACTTGAAGAAATAAATGTTGGTACCTTTGAAACTCCAAAAAAGCTTTATAAAGGTCAAAATTTATTTGCTAGAATTAGGAAACCTTTAATTAATTTGCTAATAAAATATAGACATATTTTTCCATGGTCATATGATGACCTCAAATCCTATAGAGAAGATTTTTTTTAGCATGTCATACCACTTAAGGAGAATGTCAAACCTTTCAGCCAAAAGTAGAGGGTAGTAAACCCCACCTTAGCTCTCAAAATGCAAGAAGAATGAATGAATCTAAGGGATATAGGAATAATTAAGCCAATTACACAATCTACTTGAGAATCAAATTTAGTGTTAGTCAGAAAGAAAAATGGAGATATAAGGCTTTGTGTGGATTTCAAAAACCTGAATATTGCTTCTTTGAAAGATAACTATGGTTTTCTTAATATGGAAGTCATGCCACAACAAGTGACTAGTTCAGAACTAATTTCCATGATGGATGGATTTTCATGTTATAACCAAGTTCTTATGAGTGAAAAGGAGTAGTTCAAAACAACCTTTACTACTCCATGGGGCACTTGTGTTTATGTAAGAATGCCTTTCAGTTTAATTAATGCAAAAGAAATGTTTCAGAGAGCCATGGATGTAGCTTTCCATGAATACATTGATAAGTTTATGGTAGTATATCAAGATGATCTTACAACATTTTTGAAGAAGGTTGAAGACCACTGTAAACACTTGGAGAATTTTTTTATTAAAGCTTTAGCATATGGAGTCTCTCTAAACCCAAAGAAATGCATGTTTGGAGTATTAGAAGGAAGATTTTTAGGTCACATAGTATCAAAAGATGTGGTAAAGATTGACCCTAGAAGAGTACCAGCCATTGATAAAATTACCAAGCCAAAGAATGTAAAGGGAATACAATGCTTTTTGGGGCAAGTAAATTTTCTAAGAAGATTTGTTACTAATTACACTAAGATTAGTAGGCCAATATCTAAAATACTCAAAAAAGGAACTATTATTAGTTGGGATGGTGAGTCTTCTAAAGCTTTTTAGGAAATCAAGACTGCCATAAAAAATGCACTAGTCCTTAGGATTCTTGATTATGCAAAGCCTATGCATATATTTTCCTTTGCATCTTTTCATACTGTGGTAGCAATTCTATTGTAGAAAAATGAGGAAGGGTATGAGCAACCTATTCTAAGGAAACTTATGAGAAAGAATATAACCATTTCCACATAACCCATAATAGATCTAAAATAAATATGTAGTTGAAATCCACATGCAAGAGAATAGACAACATACCAACAAAAATGTGACATCAGATATACCTTGGGAAACCCTCATTAACGGAAAAAATTTAGCCTCCAAAAGCATCCATCACCATGTATTATTCAACAAAAAGACCATTGCAATATAACCATGGGAGCCTTCAAAGCCATAGCCACGATGAAGAAATCCATGTAAACAAGCATGAATCCACACATCCCATGCCATGCTTCCAACCTTCACAAGTGCTTCCTTGGCTAACCTATCAAGTGTTGTCTTGCTCGACCCTTGCCTTTTTTCTTTCTCCTTCTCACACCAACAACTACCCTTGTGGTTGCTTATATAGTAGCAAGTCCGACGAAACCACTAAGTGGTATTACATAAACCATGTGCTAAAATCTATTAGGAATAAAGAGTCTCAACCTTGGATAATTCCTATTCTTATCATTTGTTTTGTAAAACTATTTTTTGCAAATAATGTAATTAAGTGTGAGTGTACATGTCTAGTTGGCATGTTAATGTGTCACTCCAATTGCATGTCTCAGCATCTTGAATAGTGTGTAAGGAGAGCATGATTGAAATCATTATGAAAAATTCCTATGACATGTCAGAGCTATCTTTGGAAGATATGATGATGGGTGAAACTGCGAAGACATGTGGAAATTGATCATTGATTACTATACACTCGAGTCTCCATCTAGCATGTAGGGTTTAGGGCATCACCCCAATTTTTTTTTGGGTTCCTCCTTTTTTGGAGAATGGTAAAAACCCTAATGCGGTTCTATTTTGGAAGTTTCCCTAAAATGGAAAGTGCATGATATAAGTGACTTTAGGGTTATAGATATGAGATAGTGAAAGTGTATTGTCAGTAGTGTTTTGTTGTGATTGGATTTGTCTTTCATGTCTTGAAAGAACTTGCATTGTAATTGTGTTGTAACCTTTGTGTTGAAGATAATACATTGTGCAGGTTTTGGAGGGGTGGGGTTGTTTTATCGAAAGGTTTTTCCCCACTAGCATATCTTTGTGTTTGTGTTTTCTTTCTCTATCTATTTTCTATATTCATGATTGACTACAATATTGTTGTTTACATAATATTGAATATGAAATTGTAGGGATTTAAATAGAATTTTTACAATACTTTCCTTAAGGGATTATTTTAGGAAGTTGTTTCTGCACCTGAGTTTCCTTACAAGTGGTATAAAAGCTTGATCAACTTTTGATCCTAGTTTTTGGGTAGGGTTTTTTGAGCTAATCTCAAGTTGAGCGGGAGTTTTTGTGTAGAGCATTCTGAATCTTATTTGTAGATTAAGATGGCTAGTTCATCATATGGAAAAATGGAGGTGGAGAAATTTAATGGTAGTAATTTTGAGTTGTGGAAACTCAAGAAGGAAGACTTTCTTGAAGATCGTGATCTATAGGAGGTGGGTTCACTTGATATGAGACCCATAGCAATATCTCAAGTAGATTGGGATCTCAAGGATTGAAAAGCTAATGGTCTCATTAGACTCTTTCTAGCTAATTCATTTCTCCTAAATGTTCTTGATGAAAAGACCACAAATAGTTTGTGGACATTGCTTGGGTTTGTTTATTAGGTCAAATCTTTGGTGAACCAGTTGTTCCTAAGGAAGAATTTGTATTCTCTAAGAATGGAGAAAGGATGATCTATTGTAGATCATCTAAATACTTTTAATTTATTGATTGCATAGTAGACATCATCTGCTATCAAGATAGAGGGGGAGGATTGATGTATGAACCTATTATGTTCCTTGTTAGATTCATGGGACCATCTTGTGATGGCTCTTGCAAGTACTTTAGTCACTTTCAGAATGGATGATGTGGTGTCTTCACTATTATCTAAGGAGACACGAAGAAAGTCTTTAGATTTGGCTAAGGAAGATCTTGATGTTTACTATAGATCCAAAAATAGAGGGAAGCAAAATGACAATAGGTCTAGAAAGGGTAGATTCAAATCCTATGGAAAATCAAAGACTCCTAGAAGGTCCAGGGAAAAATGTTGGAACTGTGATAAGATGGGGCACTTTTATAAAGATTATGAAGAGCTAAAGAAGAAGAAGGCCATAGATTTAGGTTTAGAAAAATATCAAGAAGATGGTGATGCTTTCATTATAGCCTTGGAAGCACACACATCTGATGATGTTTGGTTGATAGACTTGGGTGCTTCTTTCCACATGACCTATCATCAAAGTTGGTTCTCAAAGTATGAAGTTTTCAATGGTGGAAATGTGTACTTGGATGATGATTCTCACCTAAAGATAGTTGGATGAGGATAGGTCACTATCAAATTCCATAATGGATGAGTAAAGGGGATCAATGGGATAATGCACATCCCTGTTTTGGCATGAAACCTATTATCTATAAGTATGCTAAATGATGTAGGTGTGCAAGTTTTTTTTGTCTAAAGATGGATGTAAGATGATGAGAGGAGCTATGGTGCTTGTTGTACTAGGAAAGGTACTCTTTTTCAACTTGATGCATACATTTCTTAGTGTAATAGATCTTCTATTTTGAAGAAGAGAGCAACTATAACTTCATCCTCACCATTTGAATGAGTAGTAAAGAAGACTATAGTTATTGGTTTCGATGGTAGTGCAGCATGTGTACCTAAGGGTGCAAACACATTGGAAGGCAAGTTTACTCTAGAAAAGATAATTTTGTGGCATATGAGATTTTTCCATATTGGTGAGAAGGGTCTTAGAACCCTAAAAAACAAGATCCTTGTTCAGGGGTTAAATGATTCTAATCTTGAGTTTAACTTTTGTGAACATTGTGTCTATGGTAAACAAAATTGTGTTCAGTTTTACTCTAGTTCTCAAAAATCTTCTAATGTTTTGGATCTTATACATTATGATGTATTTGGTCCTATAAAAGTTCCTTCAACCTCCAATTCTATATTTTTTGTATCATTCATAGATTATTATAGTAGAAGGACATGGATTTATTTCCTAAAATGTAAGACACAAGACTTTAGTTAGTTCAAGGAATGTAAAGCTTTTGTAGAGAATCAAACTAGTAAAAAGATTAAGTGTGTGAGAATTGACAATGGTGGTGATTTTTTCTTAGTAGAGTTTAAATAATTCTATAAAGAATGAGGTAGTGAGAGGCATAAGACAAATCCTTATACCCCATAGCAGAATGGAGTTGCAGAAAGAATGAATAGGACACTGATGGAGAAGGCTAGGAGTATGCTTAGTGGAGCTAGTCTTGAACAAATGTTTTGGGTTGAAGTTGTGGCCACTGCTTTCTATCTGGTTAATAGATCTCCTACATCAGCCCTTGTTGGTAAGACACCCATTGAGGTGTGGTCTGGTAAGAAGCCTTCAATTAGAGATCTTTGTGTTTTTGGTTGTGAAGCTTATACACATGTTCCAAAGGAGAAAAGATCTAAGTTGGAAAAAAAAAATTCAAATGTATTTTCATTGGATACAATGTTGGTGTGAAAGTATACAAGCTTTGGGACCCCAATATTAAATAATTACATGAAATATTATCACAATGTTATAATACAACTCATTAAGAGTATCCCATGAGAATCTCTACATGTTGCATGTCCATCTTGGTGAAACATTACATAATAAAATAAAATAATACAATATAACAATATTATGCAATGTGTGCAACACCCATTATCTCAACAATCTCCCACTTGTTATCTACATTGCATAAGGTCAATCTATAGCCACTTAAATGAACAAGGGAAACATCCCTCTTAGCACATCCACCATAATGGATCAAAGTACATAATGTGCTCCATCCTAGTACCCACAACAAAATCAAAGTATCCAACATCTCAAACATGAATGATCTCACCTCCTATTATGCCACTACTATCAAACATATATAGAAGCCATGCAAAGAGAAAATCACCCAACGTGTCACATTAGAAGATCATAAAATAGTGTACCAACTAAAATTCCAAGCACAAAAAAATATGATCCATAAGTAATCACATGTATCCTTAGTTGTCAAAATATCCATAGCTGAAATAGCACCCACAACAAGTGCCAAACCCATCCAACTATCCATACCTCCAAAGGTATACCAAGTGAATCTCACATCATCAACATATCTAATCTATAACCTACAATCACAAGCCTCAAGAGAAATACCTACCACATATATACCAAGAATCTCCCACTACAAAAGATAATGTCAAATCTATAACCAATCCACTCACAACATCTCAAAGAAGTGAATCGATGTAGTCTCAAGGACATCCACAATGCATAAACCATTAACCTATAAGAAAAACTCTTGTAAAATATCTCCAACAATCTACCAAGCTCTACACAACCAATAGAGGAAAGAGATAAAGGAATAACCACATCATCTCTCACATGACATACATGAGCACAAACCAGTGATCATAATCTCTAACCAATCTCAAATTCAATGTAAGTGAAATTGAACATCTAGGAAGATAACAAGGACCAAAGAGAAACCATGCAAATCATAACCTATAGATCATGTCCTTTTACACATGCCTCTAGATGTAAACTATGCAAATATGATTTCGTCTATAAAACCCCAATTAAGAAGCCTCAACAACACCCAAACTATACTATATAACTAATTATGGATGTAAGCCTCTCATAAGAAGATTAAACTCATAAACCATTCCTAAACCAAGGAATATGCCCAATATAAAACCATCTCCTGAACTTAACCAGCATAACAACATATGCAAAAGGAAATAGACAATGCTACACCATCTCTCAAATGAACCCTCTAGAACTAACTCATGTACCATAGCTCAAGATCCATATCCATGAAAGACAAGCATAAACGTAATGCACCTGAGAGAAATAATGGGATATACCTCTCAAGTAGAAAAAACCACCGAGTAGACCAAGAGTGGGGAATGAGAATGCTCATCAAGATATTCAAGTATCCAACCAAGAATCAACTAGGAAAAATCTCCTCTCAAGTCCACATCAAGTGAATTCTAGTACAGACCATTGCATCAAAACTGTGAGGTGCTAGTGAAGGCCACCCACTAGGATCATAACATCCCACCATGCTCCTCAGTCTAGACTTTGGGTTGGATGTGAACCCATATGGTGGGCTCTCCCTTGGCTATATGAGCCCCAAATGAACACTACAATTTAGGTCTTTCCACCTACCTTGAGACTCAAACTTGGTTGGAGGCTCTGATACCACATGATATGAACCATTACATCAAAACCCCCAAGGTGCTAGTGAAGGCCACCCACTAGGATCATAAAAAGTTCCCATCGGACTTCCTGCTGAAATCATCAATTGTCCCAACAAATGCATCTCTAATCCAAGAGTAATCAACATCACCACTATCTCTAAGTATCCATGAGCACCTATAACTAATCAATCCATGCTAAGTCCAAATCCAACATAGCAATATCATGAAGTATCTAGCATATGATCAATGTACTCAATACCAAGAAACTAAACCAAGATCAATGTAAAAGTTCCAACCACGGTCTCAAGAACATAAACATGACAATATGATCTAAACCATCTCAACCATAGAAATAACATGCTCCATATGAACATACTATAACATTTTACAACTCTAAACACGTATCAAGAGTATATTATGACATAATAATGAAACCATTCTAATACCAAGGATAACATGTCAAATGAAATCATAAACCACACCTTTACCAAGAACCCCATTAGTCCTTAAGATGCAACCATCTCCACACACCATGAAGAAAAAATCATCTCCACATACCATGAGGAACTATCTCCATACATACAATGTCATAAACTCAAAATTTTACCATAGTTAATATATGTCATAAACTATTTAGATCAATGTATCACCAAATAAATCATGCCAAACTTGCACAAAATCTAAACCAATGTGTAGAGCTCTCCAAGAACTTTTCATTGACTACTCAAAGTCCAAAATCTAACTTTGTATGCCCAAGTTGTGCCCTAATCTATGCTCATATAAATAATATCTAATTTTTAGGCTCTTAAAACCTAAAAAAAATCAAAATCATAGAACCAAACCTACACCAAATTATAGTGCTTTGAATTACCATTTCAATGCCTATAAGAAGTCTAAAATCTGATATCCTAAGAGAAAGTTATGGTCATTTTACTAAGACAACCTTTTTACCATTTTCA
Source organism: Cupressus sempervirens (assembly GCA_028749045.1). Classification (NCBI taxonomy): domain Eukaryota; kingdom Viridiplantae; phylum Streptophyta; class Pinopsida; order Cupressales; family Cupressaceae; genus Cupressus; species Cupressus sempervirens. Next base: position 1,097,372,355 of record CM053785.1, read on the forward strand.
GTGCAATTTTTTATTTTTGTGACAAAATTTTTTGATGGGATTAAATTTGATGTTCATCACGGGCTAAAACTAAAAAACTCTTTCATTTCCTCTAAACATGGCCAAACTAGGGCATATTATATATCAAAATTTATGAAACATTGACTTGAATCCAATGGTGAGGTTTGTTTTTACCTAGGAGGTCATTTTTGTAAGATACCCCTAAAACCCTCATTTAAATGAAACATTGAAAAATCCCATTTGTCCAACAATTTCACATGCCCAAAATCTACCAATACCCATCATAACAGAAAACCCAAAAGCCTTAGATCTATAATAAACAACTCATATATCTTGCCCTTTCTTTTATCATCCCATGTATTCCAATGGATTCAATATAGGGTTACAATAATAAAACCATAGCTCTAATAGCACTTGTAAGGAAACTTGCAAGAAAATATATAACCATTTCGATATAACCCATAATAAATCTAAAATAAATATGTAATTAAAATCCACACTTAAGAGAATAGACAATATACCCATAAAAATGTGACACAAGATATACCTTGGGAAACCCTGATTGAGGGAAAAAAACCTAGCCTTCAAAAGCATTCATCACCATGTATTATTAAGAAAAAACACCATTGCAATACAACCATGGAAGCCTTCAAATCCATAACCACAACTAAACAATCCATGTGAACAAGCATGAATACACACATCCCATGTCATGCTTCAAACCTTCATAAGTATTCCCTTAGCTAACCTGTCCAGTGTTGTCTTGCTCAACTCTTGCCTTTTTTCCTTCTCCATCTCACACCAACAACTACCCTTGTGGTTATTTATATAGTAGCAAGTCCCACAAAACCACTAAGTGGTATTTCATAAACTATGTGCTAAAACCATGAGCTACCTAACCCATTGACCCCACATTTAATATTGAAAACTTAATTCTTTTCCCCAATATTAAATAATTAAATGAAATATTATCACAATGTTACAATACAACTCATCAAGTATATCCCATGTGAATCTTTACGTGTTGCATGTCCATCTAGGTGCAACATTACATAATAAAATAAAATTATACAATATAACAATATTATGCAATGTGTGCAACACCCATTATCTCATCACCTATTTCATTTTTTAGTAAGTCCCTTTAACCCACATAATTGAAATATGAGATAAATGAAAAGTAGGCTTATGCCTTAGTAAAAGTTGTCAAAGCCTTCATATGTTATCTTTTAGGTTTCATTTTTACAACATTTGTACTAAGTGTAGCTATTAAGGATATTTTCTCTCAACAAGATGTGTTTGGTAGAAGGTGTTATTGGATTAATAGAATTCAAGAGTTCAACATTGAATCCAAATTACTAATTGGTGAGGGGTTAAAATTTATCAAAACTCACGGCTCAATCAAACTTGGATGCCAATCAAATAAAAATGGTAGCAAATGATTTAAGGTCAGATCTATGTGAGATGGATCATTGTGAGTGGTACACCAATGGCATATACTATTTGCAACACATGGAAGATCCACCCCACTTGAAAAACAATGAAAAGAGAAGTACAAAATTACATGTGATTAGATACATAATTGTTAACAATAATCTATGGTGAAGGAATTTTGAAGGAGTATTGCTGAAGTCCATTGATAAGGAAAAATATAAGGAGATACTAAATGATATGCATTTAGGAGTATGTGGAGGGCACTATATGGCTAAGACTATTGCTCACATAATGAGAGCTAGATTTTGGTGGCCTACTCTTTTCAAAGATGTACAACTACTTGTCAAAAAATGTGATGCATGTCAGAGGTTTGCAGGCAAGATAAAACTTTCTAGAAATAGCCCTCTGAAACAAGTTGAAGTTTAAGCACCTTTTCAGCAATGAGGTATGGACTTCATACATAAAATCTCCCATAAGTCAAGTACCAATTACTCATAGATCTTGGTAGCTATAGATTATTTTACAAAATGGGTGGAAGCCATTCCTACAAGAAATGCTACCAGCAAAGTAGTGAATAATTTCTTTTAAATAATATCATAACAAGGTTTGGGTGCCCTCAAAAGATTCTAATCGATAATGCAATTTGTTTTAGATTAGAAAAAATTATGAAATTATGTGATAAATATGGCATAATTAGGTCAACATCCTCACCTTATCATCCATAAGAAAATGGACAACTTGAATCTACAAATAGGAGCTTGTTAAAAGTCATAAAAAAAACTTTGGATGAGAACAAAAAGGCATGGGTTTCCGAGTTATAGATGGCACTATGGGTTGACAGGGTAACAATAAAGAAAGAAATAGGTGTTGCACCTTTTGATCTTGTGTATAAAATCCTAATGTATAGTGAAGATGTCATTGATGATATGCAAGAAAGAATGGATGAGTTAGTAGGATTGACAGAGACCAGGAAAGAATCCCCCCTCAAGAATGAAAATTTATAGTTATGGGCCAAATTGTTGTATGATAGAAACACAGTAGTTAAAAAGTTTGGACCAGAAGACCTAATTTTGATGTGGAATGCTAGGATTGAAGACAAAGGTAAACATGGCAAGTTTGATCCTATATGGTTGGGTCCTTATTTAGTTTATGCTACATGGAGAGAAGATTATTATATTTTGAAAGATTTTTTAGGTAATATTCTTGAACTACCAATTTATGGACAACTCTTGAAGAGGTTTTTTTCCTAAAAAATAATTGTTTTCCATGAATAATAGTGTAGGTTCTCTAAATTTTCTATACATTCTATAAATTCTTGTGAGTCTTTGTACAATGTTTTTGCCTATGTCATTTCTCTCTTAGATTTGTCAAGAAATTGGTCAATTATGTGGTCTACTTCTTCCAGGGATTTTAAGCCCTCGCATGAATCTGCATATTCATCATCTCTAGATAGAGTCATTGTTGGCCTAGTTTTTCACATCCAAAAATTTGTTGCATTTTATAGATAAAGCCCATTTGATTCATAATTTTAGAGGTAGTGTATGTTAAAATAGGTTTTCCCTAGATAAAAACCTTAAGTTTCATGAAACCCTTACTTTTATTCCCTAGTTTTCAAGAAGTAGGAGAACAGTGCTTTATTTCAAAAATATGCAAGAAGCCTTTTGCTTTAAAAAAATATTTTTCCATTTTCTCCATGTTTATTTTTTAAATACTTTCCCAAAAATTATTTTATTATTATCCTTTGTTTTAAACCATGGTTTTAACCTAAATTTGACTTGCCCATGTTCTTTTGAATATTTTTAAACTTTGGTATGGTGTATCTTACCAAACTATTGATTAGAATAAGATCAACGATAAGAACTTTACCACAATATATAAGTGAATGAATGTTATGGAATGTGAGGAAGTGCCTATGTGACACATAGTACGGGTGATGTTAGTTCCTTCATGACCCAAAAAAGGTATACTTTTTAGTACATTTTAGGGTTGTCAGATTATTGTTAGGACATGATGGAAAGTTTGAGCTATTTCATTGGATAAATTGGGTGACTCGACCATTTTTTTTAAAAAGGAATTTTTTTTATCATTGATAGTTTGAGGATTGATGGTGAGTTCTTTCCTCCAATATTAAGATGAGTAAAGTTTAGAAATACGAGGAAGCACCTCATTGACATGTGTATTTTCTAAGGTCACCTCTGTTGTGGGCTGCCAAGTTGAAAATGTTTCAGAAAACATGGTAGGTCAACTCAATTTCATTAGGTACTACTAATGATTATTTTTAAACAAGTTGAACTATCCATCATCTGAAGATCGATGGTGACAACTTTTCTACTTTATGAAGATGCTTGAGTTTTAAAGAAGGTGGGGAAGAGCCTTCATGAAGTGTGGCCAAGTTGAGTTAGTCATTCTAGAAGTTACCAAATAATGCTGAGGTGTACCACATGCCACATGTTTTATGATGAGTTTTTGAGTAGTCTACATCTCTATTGAGTTAGAGGATGATTGTGTAGTGCATCCAAAATATTAAAGGCAAGTGCATTAAATACCAAAGTTTTTCATGATCGTCGATCTCATGAAGATCAACAATTGACACTTTCCCAAAATTTAAAATTGCTTGAACTTTAGCGAATCTAGGGAAGTGCATTGTTGAAGCATGGCTAGTTTCAAAAAAGGTTAATGTAGTCATTTGGTTTTAAAGCTAAGTCATCCAATTTGTGAAGATTGACGGTTGAATTTTAAATTCCACGATGCAAGATGAAATATGAATATTGGGGCATTAATTCTAATCAATATTGTTTTTTGTGAGGTTAATTTTGCAATAAGGATTTTGATTTTCCATTATTGAACACTAAAGTTGGAGAATTCTCACAAAGCAAAGATTTTTAGAGTTAAAGGAGAATTTTTCTGAGAGTTTTGATTTGCTACTAATGATTGTTAGAAGAGATAAACAAGAAAATTAGGTAAATATCCAAATTTATAGAAAATTGAGAAAGAACTTTCATAGTAAGATAATTATTCAAAATGCCTCCATGAAGGGATTTCTTAGGAAAAGTGGATTACCTAAAAAGAGTTATGCATGATGATTTTTTAGAGAAAATGCCACAATTCATAAATGAACTTGTTAGAGGGAAAGAATTCATACCAAAGAACCCTAGGTTATTGATCGGCTAGGGTTAAGAGATGTTTAAGTATCTATCAGGGGTTTAGAGCTTTTTTGTAAATGGTTTGCAGAAAGAAGACTTTATACTCCTCTAAATATTGTACAAGAATTTGACATTGGCAAGTTAATTATCCCAGGATTTTTCTTTAATGATGACTTGCTTGTAGTAATGTCAAAGAAATATGATCTAATAACTAGGATAGTGAAGAATGACATTCATGATAGTATTTTTAGGGTTTACCAGAATTGATCAAAGAGGTTTCCAAATTAAACCCTAACCATGTAGTTCATGAGAAGATAGATATGGAAGACCTCGAAGATAGGTATGATACACAAAAAGTATATTTAAGGGGAGCACCACTACATGAACATTCTTCTAAGATAGGAAAATTACCCTTGGTTACTCCAAATACTCCATAACCATTGTTGAGAAAATATTTCAACCCCAGAGCACAAGCATTGCATTTCTCTCTCTACAAGATATTTGGCATGGATGAACAAGACTATATCCTAGGCTCTATTGTTTTCATCATTGCTCAAACCCTTTAGTATGGTATCAGTTCTATCTTTTATTTTGCTACTCTCTTGACATAAGAGATTCATGCTAGGTTAATGGGTATTACAAAGGCTAAAGTTGATAAGCCTGTCTATTGGTACTCCATGTTAATGTACATATGTTTGTATAAGGTAGTTACCTTTTTCTCTGAAGAAATGAAATTGGAATTGGAAAGAGATAAGCTCCCTATCTAATTATGGAGTGTAGATATGACATGGGAGCTGATTGATGCAAGCTTTGTTAGATTTGATACCTATTTTGCCTCTTGGCTTAGGATGTTACTTGTTGGAGATATCCCTAGGATACCTCAATCACTATTAGAGCTGATAAAGGATCATGCAAAAGGATTGAAGGTAAGCCACAATTGGTAAGATATCATCCCATATATAGTGTCTACTATATTAAGAGTTTATGGTTTTCTTGGAAAACCACATGTGTTATCCTATCAATTGCCTTTAAAGGTGGGAATTGTTGAGCTTTTGTGGTAGGTAGGATCAGTGGAAGAAAGAGATTTGTTGGGAAAATCTAAAGGTACTTTCTTTCCATAAATTATTGTTGTGCAGAATTTTATTTTTGTCAAAAAGGAATGGAGGCACTTAGAAAAGTTCTTAGAAAAGTTCTTAGAAAAATATCGTATGGATTAATCCCATTCTCATTTTATAGACCTAGAGGGATTTTATGAATTATTTAGAGAAAGAAAAAATGCCAAAGCCTAGAGGTACATTGTATACTTTAATAAGGATATAGTTAGAAATAGGTTTTCATTATAGCAGCAGGAAGTTAGGAAAGAGAAATAGAAAGTATATAGCAAAGTTCTTGATTTTATAAATGCTTTTGAGCTAGACTATGATCCCCTTGCCGATAGAAAATACTAGGGTGCAAAACTAGATATGTTGATGGATAATATTGTTGGATTCATGCAAACTTTGAATGAGAAGAAGGAAATATTGACCCAGGAAAATCCTAATAAGGCCATTGAGGTAGAAAAAAATTGGCAAGTAAGATGATTTTGAACCTAGGGTAGTATACATTTCATAGAAAAGTCAGGTATTTAGTGGAAACAAGTGTACAATCTATACCACAATAAAAAAGACAACTTTCTAAAAGCCCACTTGCTACACCTGCTCCTAAGAAATAAAAATCAAAATAGGGATCCTCCTCTAAGATTGAAGAATAATCCCCTACCCAAACCCCTCTCCAAATAGATGATGAAGCATCCTTGAGAGAACACCTGAGACAAATGGGAAGGGAGAGGGATATTATAATCAAAACAATGGATATAGAAGGAGTACCTAAGTAGCCTCCTATTCCAATATTAGCTCTTACTGTGGAAGACTATAGAGGTAAGGAAATAGATCTTGTAGTTGCACAGGCCTCCAAGAAATTTATTAATGATGAGAGTTTTGTGAAGTCAAGAGCAGTCACTCAATTTTTGTGGAGAAAAAGAATAAGCAATTTTGTGAAGTGCAAAAGACTTAAAAAAAAGCAACCTGGCAAGCATGACTATGAGATTGAGGAGGAGATTAAGGCTAGTTTTATTGAAGAATTTTCCCAAATAACTCCTGAAGGGAGTAGATAGCTACTAAAGGATTTTGGAGTTTTGTTATTGCCAGAATGGGATATTACAAATGCCATGATTTTTTATACAATAAAGAAATCAAATTACACCCAGTTTAGAAGTAAGGAGGAAATCTTGCATGCCCATAAGGGAATAAAATATAGTGATGACCATCAAACCTTAGTAATTTGATCTATCCAAAAGAGAGACAAAGGCAGAATGCAAAAATTTTTAGACTTTGAACACACAGGTAGCCTTATTGTTTATAGGGTAGATGAAGTGGATAGTGAGAAGGTATACCAAATGACCAAAGAAATGGTGGATTTTGGAGTTGTTGTTTATGCAAAGGAAAAGAACGAATTATTGGAACTTAATGCTAGATTTGAAGAGGTGCTAAAAGCCTATGAGGAAAGAGGAAATGTAATACATTAATTTGAGTCTCAAATGGTTCAAATGGATAAGAAATTGCGAAAGAGAAAAGATGGAGATTTAAGCCAACCCAGGATTACTTATCCTCATCCTTCGGTTGAACATTTCAAGTCAAATCCCCTTGTAGAAATACTAGATACCCCATAGAGACCTCAATTCTATACAACCAAAGATTTTGAAGAAGAAAAGGACAAATCATGGGCATTGCATGTGGGATTGGATATCCAATATGAGCAAAAAGTAAGAAAAACAATTATATATCTACTAGGAAAGATTGACTAGCCTACATTTTATGAAAAAATTTCAAGATTAATGAATATATGGAATGAGCTAAAAAGTAATGAGGTTACTTTAAAGCCACTTGTGAATAAATAAAATAATAGGGACAAGGATGTCACTCTTTTTTGTTTCTTATTCATTAGTTTGTCTTTTGAGAAAATAGAAAAAGCCTTTGACATGACTAATGACCTCTTTGATTTTGATGATAAAAGAATTGCATTGCAAAACATAATCATAAAATATAAATTTAAAGAGAAGGAAGAATGGACCAAAGAATTGGATGTTTTGATATCCCTTAAATTCAATAGGGTTATAAATGAAAAGGGGCATGCATGGTTGCCAAAAACAACTGAGGAAGTTGTTAAAGTTCAAATATTCTTTGATTCTTTTAAAGAGGAGTTTGTTGAAATAAATAAACTAGGAGAATATGTTCTAAAGAAGCAACAAGAAATATTGAATTTTAATTGGCCAGATGACACACTTTTCAACAACTGGATGATAGATCTTATCCAATTCAAATAGTTAGTATTTGATGAAACTAATGAAAATGAGGACAACCAAGATAAACTATAAATAATTGATGGATTAGTTAAAGTAGAAGAGGAAAAGGATAAATAATCAACTATAGTAAAAAGTATAAAAGTTATAATTGATGACTTGGTAGCAAAAGAGTCAAGTGTAATTATTGACTTTTCAGTTCATGATGACTTGGATGCATAACTATGAGTTGGAATCAACTTTCAAGTATCAAAACTTGGTCCATCATAGGTAAATCCAATCGTCACACAATCTGAGGAATGACAATTGCATCAAGACCAATTATAATGTTGAACTCCTCAACTATAAAAAGTCACAATAGAAGTGGTCTCACAAAGAATTTTTCATGATGTAAACATTCTATTGCACTAAATTTTTTCTTTTATGATAGTAACCTCTTTGTAATATCTTTCTATCTTAAGGAAAGTTGTCATTCTTCTCTAAGCCTGAAGCTTGTTGCATCTCATGCTATATAAATGAGGTCCCAAGGCTAGAGAAAGGGTCTGAACTCTTTTGTAGTTTTTAGTTTTACTAGGCTTACGTTCAGTCGAGTATTCTTGACGTTAGTTTTGGTGATTTATTTCTTCTTTGCAAATCTAAGAATACATTAATATTTAAGGATCATGTTGTCTTGTCCTAAGTTATTCTAAGTTTTACATCAGTGTTGTGTGATTTTCAAAGAAAATTAATACAAATGAGAATTACCACCATATCCATTTTCTCTAAGTCTTGTCTCCATTGTTATTAACTAGTTATCTTGAACCTATGTGAGAAAACCTTATTCAATTTAATGCAACTAGGATAGGTTGCAAATAAGTTTGTTGGAAATTTGATTGAAAAGTTCATTCTTGTTGAAGATCAAAGATGAAGACTGTTGTAAAAGAATGTTTCAATCATTGTTTTTCCATTGATGTCAAACCTACTATTTGTAGGAATGATATTTTCTTATAATATTCAAGCACTCTCACTTAGTTGATTGATGAAGAGGATTTGATCAACAAGATGTAACAAGAGCACCTAAGGGAAAGGTTGAGTTATGATGTTGTAATGAAGTGCAAGAATTAGCTAAGATAATGGTTAAGTAGTGTATTGATAACATACTCAAAGATATAGAGGATGGTCACATTTAAACATATTGAAAAAAAGTTGTAACAAAGTTGACTGCAAAGCTTTAACCTTGATCATTAGAAGAAGCCAAGAAAATTAGTTGAAGTTGAGCAAATTCTTAGTAGAAGTCAAGTAATAGACATTTTTAGTTAGTGTCGAGTGATCTTCTAGTGACGAGTAAAAGATCAGGTGCTAAGCATCAACAAAAAATTTTAGTTAGTGTTGAGTAATCTTTAGGTGCCAAGCATCGGGAAAATAATAGTTGGTGCCAAGTAACACAGTATGTGCCGAGCACTAGTATTTCAATAGTGTTGAGTTGCTGCATTATTTCAAATAATGAAGATTTTCCTAATCCAAGCTGACTTAGTAGTTACATTGAATTTTGTGAACAAGTTGGAGGATAAGGATGATGAGTTGTTGGCACAGAATACTATGTAAACTATTTTTGGGCAAATATTAATGGATTATTCAAGAAGCTTCTAGAGGAAACAAAATATGGGTTAGATGCAATGAATCCTACCTAATCCATGCAAATTGAAATTGAAGAAAAAGATGAATTGAGTAGGAAAAGGAACTCCAAGACTTCTATTTAAGAAGTCATAACCAAGAAGAGGGGAGTTGCTAATACTGTTGCTGCAGAAGTGTCAAATCTATGAAGTGATTGAAAGAGTGTCAAGAAGGAGAAGGAAGAGCACAAAGGCTTGGTTTCTACAAGTGGTTATGAAGAGATGATTGCAATGGTAAATTGAGTATGGAAACTCAAGAAGACAAAGCTTGAAAGATAAGGCAAGCAATTAAGAGTTGTAGAGATAGAAGGCTAGGCAAGGGTATGAGCAGAGAAGTGATATGAAATCTACAAGAAAGTTGTATGTTGTAGTCAGGTCAAGATTTTCTCATACTCTCTAGCAATTGTATTAGTTCTAAAAATCTTATGGACTTAGTTTGGCCTAACAACCATTTGTAAATCCTTTAACAAGGTGACATTCCAAGTGAATATTTTAAAGTTCTTTTACCAAGCCCACTTCTAATAGGGTGGTTAAATCCTCTAACGAGGTCACATTTAATAGTGTGTGTTGTAAGCCTTTAATAGGGCATCACTTTAGAAGGGTGAGAATTGAGTAGCATGTTACTAGTGGTTTTTTCCAATTGGGTTTCCATGTAAATCAGTGTCATGTGTTGATTTCCTCTGTGTTATACTTGCATGATGATTTATAGTAACTTGCTAATTAGAGAAGTTAAAGTTTGAATGAATGAATGATTGAATGGATTTACCATACTTAGATTAAGACTTAAAAGGGACATATAGACCTTGAACAACTGATTCACCCTCCTCTCTCAGTTATTCTAAAGAAATTCTAACAATTGGTATCAGAGCCTTCTGTTGATTTAGTTTCAAGGTACTAGATGCAAGAAGATCAAGATGTCCAAGAGAGAAGTTCCCAAGCTTAACAAAGACAACTTTTTTGCATGGAAGAGTTTGATGAAATTGCAGCTTGGATCAATAGGTGACTATGCACAAACTTTAATTGGAATAGAACATGTACCTCAAGCAAGACCTCTTACTGTAGATGATTTGAACAAAAAGAAGGAGCACAATCAAGCAATGTTGGAAATTTCCTCTGCACTTAACTATGTCAAATATGATGATGTCAAAGACTATGACATTGCGTTCAAGATGTGGAAAACCCTATCAAAAATCTATGGAGGAGATTAGAATGTCCAGAGAGAAAAGAGAGAAAGCCTAAGAGGGAAGTTTGATGACATGAAGATGGAGGAAGGTGAAAATGCTACTTAGTATGCTGCAAGAATAAAAGAAGTGGTGAGTGCAATAAGAAGTCTAAGTGGTCAACTAGAAGAAGAAACATCCATTAGAAAATACTTGAGAACTCTGCTCCCTATCTATGCTATAAGAGTTTCATCCATTCAAGAGCTAAGGTGTGTACAAGGAAACACACTAACTTTTGAAGGAATAGTTGGAAGACTGACTGCATTTGAGCTATCCAATTTTGATAATTACAGACCAGAGAACCTTGAATCTACTTTCAAGGAAAAAATTACAATAAAAGATATTGAGAAGGACACATCAAGAAAAAGAAGAAGAAAAGGAAAACATGCATCATAAAAAGCTGTTTCTAATCGCAAATCAGCGAATTTTTTTTTAAAAACTTACATTTTCAGAAAGGTTTTTCAATTCTAATAGGGGTTCTTTCTTTTTGTTTTGAATTTTGAGGTCATATTAAGGATCAAAAATGCGATTTAATAAATTTGGCCTGTTTTGACAAAATCGATCTCTAGGGAGCAAATGAAGAGATTTTTTTGAATTTCTTACATTTTTGAAAGGCTCTCTGATTTTTAGTAGGGGTCTCTTCTTTTCATTTCTGTTTTTGGATCCGAAATCATAGCAAACAAGTCCAATCTTGTTGACTAGGTCAAAACCAAAGAGTAAAAATGAGAGCATTTGTGATTAACTTGCACTTTCTTTGCATGTACTTGGTTGGAAGATAAATTGGATTTTTGAGGCAACTCACCACTTTTTATTGCAGATTTTTATGTTATTTCACACTAACTTTTGGTGCTAACAAGTTGTGATTATAGGTTGCCATCCTTATGAAAAAAATAAATTGAAACATTGCATAAAAAGAATGCATGTCAAAGCTTCAAATGCACAAGGGCTACTAACGATTGTTTGCAGGGCTGCCCAAAGCATAAAAACCCAAAATTTCTTGCTTTTTTGTTTTCATGTGTGGCATTGAATAATTGTTCATTTTTCATAGGCACATAAAACTTGTGATTGAAGTCTTTTGGTAATAGGAGAGTATGCTCTTCACCCTTGTGGTGAATCAGAAATCTTGACTTGCCATTTGGTTTCAAAAGCAAGGGGTAACAGAATCTTCTTGGCGTGTTTGGGAGAAAATGATTGGAATAGGAGAGTATGCTCTTCACCCTTATGGTGAATCAGAAATCTTGACTTTCAAAAGTTGATCCACTCTTTGTGTAGTTTAGAATCCTTTAGAGGGCCTGCTCTCGGACAACTTGAGAGGAACGACCCAAGTGGGGACAAGCCAATTACCTGGCTCTTCCAACCCACTATAAACTCAAGGCTACCAAGGACACAAAACTTTGGTAGACGTAGTGTTTGTCTTCGCCTAGTGTGATTGCTTATGGGATTTCGACCATAGGGAGATCACTAGACAAGAATGCTTAAGGTACTCTTGTGATCGTGAGATCGGTTACTCATCGCAAGGTGAGGTGTTCCATAATTGGGAGCAAGAGGAACACTATGAACGGAAGCCCGATCTAAAAACTCTAAGTTAGTAACTACCTTTTTTTAGCCGCTCAACTTCTTGGTGCAAGGATCGATCCTAGTGGACTACCCGGATCACCCCAAGATTTACACTCACCATATGTGTTCCCTTGGTTGTGCTTATGGCACTTCCATGAAAAAGCCAATATCTCTTATGGGCAACCACTTGGTGTGAGGTGAAGGAGCATCAAGCGTGGGCCAAGTTGTTGAGTAATGAACCATGTCCTTTAGGTAGATATTGCTTGATGTGTTCTCGAATGTGGTATACCTGTGGAAATCTTTGGAACATACACATGATGATAGTTATACGACTTTCTTTTAAGACCTCACATATGCTTGTATCATGCAAGGTTGCTTTGTCCCTTGCTTGATTGTTTGAAGACTACTCCATGTGTCACTATCTTGCTTGGAAAGAAATTTCTTTTGAACATCAAACTTGCTATGCTATCAACTATTGTCAAACTTTATCAACCAAGTCAAAACATCAAATGCAAACATTTTCTTGTGTTGCTTGCTAAGGGGAGTCTCATCATTTGATTTTTATTTTCTATGTCTCTAGTTCTTGAACATGCTTAAAGTGACTCTTTGGTCTTGGTGCTCTTGGTCTTTCTATCTTCATGGTCTACGCATGCTTTTTAGTTATCCTTTTGCTAAAATGGTTGCCTTGATTTCTTGACTACACTCTTGGGTTGGAGAGTTGTTCACTTGTCACCCTGCTTGCTCTATCTATTTGGCTATTTGGGCATCTTGCCTAGCTATTGACTTGAGTCATTCATGTCGTAAGTTTCTTGGACATATTGTTTGACAAGTCACTTTAATCTCTCTCTACTATCTTGGCAAGTGAACACTCTACCTCCTATAGTTTCAACATACAGTTATCTTCTAGGCTCTTTTATGCTTGGCTTTGCATCTAAAACTATGGGATCTAAACCTTGTGCTACCAAACTTCAACTGAATCTAGATGATCATGATATTCTCCATGTCACTAAAGAGTTTCAAGATCTATATGCACAATACAACGAACTAGAAGAGACAAATGATCTTTCTTACCTTCATCTCTCTAAGCGCATGATAGAAATGAAGTCTAAACTTGAGAAAAGGTTGGAGGAGAAGATTGCATCATTACATGAATCTTCCTTAAGGTCTTTACATGCATGTGAGTCACCTTCTTTGAGGTCATCCTCTTCTTCTAGGTCTACATACTCTACTTCAAGACATCAAATGTCTTCATCTTCTAGATCTAAAGACCTCTTTAGAGAACAAGCAAGTGATACCTCCTTTGAGCCTATGCCAAAATTTCATGATGGACCTATCTTTGACCAAGATAATAATGAAGACATGGATGCATTCTATTCACTTGAGAAACAACCAAAGGACTCTAGACATACTTTTGAGAGAAATATTACTCCCTTGGGGAATTCTTATGATGACATTTTGAGAACACTTCTTGGCACCAAGCTCATCATGTTGCCTAAGTCTAGCTCCTATGGAAATCCATTCTTAGATACCTATTGTGCCTATCATCAATCTAATGACCATGCTACTTCTAATTGTATAGAGCTGAAATATAAAATTCAAGATCTCATTGATGATGAGATTGTTGATCTTGGAACCTCTAGTGACTCATGTGGTGAAGATACTTCTCTTGAGCAAGATTACATTGATGAACCTATGTCTAGTAGTGGCTCCATTACATCTTCCACTTCTTCCAACACTCGTGCATCTCCCAAAACCTCAAAGCTTTCCAACATGCCTCCATCAAATAAAGAACCTAATGCTTTCCACATTGACTACATGTATCCTAAAGGGCTGCCTCTAAAAGAAACTCAAGCTAACCTTCACTTGGCTGCAAACCATTTCCATGCTACTAATCCTAAACATCCTCAACCTTCATGCACTACTATGCCTAATCCATGCACTACTCCATTCACTCTTCATTCTCCCTTGTCCTTCGAAGTGGCTCCATGTCAAGAGGACTCTGAAAAAGAAAAAGCTATAAATGTCAAGAAAGATCAAGATCAAGCACCCATTCATCTCTTTCAAGATTTTTCCATTCCATATCCTATATCTTGTCCACCTCCTAAGTATGATGAAGATATCACTTCCATTATCTCCCTTGAGCTTACTGAAAATTATGAGAAAAGTTCTCTTCATATGCTATCCAAAGCTACTTGTCAAGATCAAAGCATCCCCTCATGTTCTACTTCTCCATATCCACTTCAAAATTGTGCTCAAGATTCAAGTGCTTCTATTAAAAATGTTGTTCCTATCAAAGGTACTCATGAGTCTATTGATGGCTTTGACCACATTGCTCACTCTAAAGATGTTGATATCCCTGTTCACTATCCATTTGCATCTCTTAAGTCTATTCTTGGTCCTTATCCATCAAAGCTAAAGCCTTCAAACCTTCCATCTATATTGGGACCTTATGTTCTGTCATCTCCTACATTTTCCACTCCTAGCTGTCTTGTCATACCTCAAGATCAACAAAGACGCTCATCCTTGATGAATTATCACCCATCTATCCACCTAAACCAGTCATATCAGCCTTATTCATCCACAAATCCCAAGTCCTTTGGAAGTGAGAATAAACATAAGAATCCATTGAAAAAGAAAGATCACTATGTCCCATCTAATCGACATGTGAATGCTAAGAAGGAGAATGCAAAAAAGAGACCGCAAAGGTCCACTACTCAAAGAGCTAAACCAAAGAAAATATGGGTTCCTAAATCCATCATTATACAAATGCACTCTCAAGCACCCAAAGAACGAGGAAAATCTAAAGCTATGTGGATTCCCAAGTCTCTTTTAAAAGACTTGAATATTGAAAATACTTCAAAGTTGACATTCAAGCTTCCAAAGGCTTCCATTCCATCTTCTTCCAAAAATCTTCCTAAAATTATTCCAAATCCTTCCACTCCACTTTTTTCCAAATCTCTTCTACCACCTCATAGATCTAAACCTCAAGCTACTTCATCCATGATTCCTCCATCATTCCAATACCCTTCAAGGTGTGTGTCAATGTTGATCTTGTCCAATATTTCAACTACCCTCATGAAATCCTCTAAAGCTTACACTAACTTTCTATACATGAACTATTATCCTCCATATACTCTTCCTACTACCATTTCTCTTTCATCACCCTATCAACATCTTTGAGCATACCTTTCTATGGTCTTGGATTATCATGACTTATCTTTTCTATAGGAGCATTATCTACATTCAAATAGCTTCAGCTCTTTCTAAAAATTCAAAAAAAAAAAAGAAAAAAAAATTCAAAAAAATGAAAATGTGCCTTGGTGAAAACCACTTCTTGTGGCACCTTGGTAGCAAAATTAAAGAGAAATAAATTTATCCTATGGTGAAAACTACTTCTTGTGGAACCTTGGATAAGTACCATGATGAAAACTTGGCAAACAGGCATCATGCATAATTCTTCCATCATCCATCTATCCCCTCTTCTCTCTTTGATCTTGACAATGTTGAGCTATCTTTGCATATTGGCTATCTTATCCACTAGATTTTCTATTGTGCTCTCCCATTCACTCATAGCCTCTATCTTGAGCTTTATTCTTATTGCTCTATCCCATTGCTATACTATCTAGTTGACCCCTTGGTCTTGATCATAATAAATGAAACATGGTTCTCATAGGTCTCTTGACATGGCTACTCTTTTGGACTACACACTTCATGCTATCTCACTTGTTGGCTTCATTGCTTATCCTACATGCTATCTTTCTCATTTCTTCCATTGCTTATCCAAAACATGCTTCATATGACTATTTCATCTCTTTTCCTAGCTTGGGTACTCTTGAGGAGTCAATCCTTGAGGATCACTTTTACTTGCTTCATACTTTTTTCTTATCCATCTTTGCTTATCCACTAGCTTGTTCCTTCATCGTGTCCTATACCTTGCTAGACATTGGGAGAAAATGATGTGATCTTGCTTAAGAACTAGAGATCTCTAAAACCTTCTAAAAATTCCAAAAAAAATCATATATGATGCTGAAAAAATCCTAAAAATCAGAAAATGTCCTGAAAAAATGATCATCTTAGTGAAAACCTAGCAATAGGTGCTTTGATGTATCACCAAAAACATTCAAAAATTCAAAAATACAAAAAAATCAGAAAAAATCTTGAAAAAATCTATCAAGTGGTGAAAACCTGGAAACAGGCGCTACTTGAAACCCTCGCACCTATGTCTATTAGTCTCAATCATCCACTTCGCTACACATTTCTTGGCTTGGAATTGTTTCTTGTCCTCGACTTGGGGGCACAACTGCTTAGCCTAGTGAGGTATTCTTGTGCATTAGGGTTCTTTGATAACTCACAAAATGGTGTTTCTCAACACTTCTCCCACTTTGACATCAAGTGTTTTTCAACACTTTTCAGATAGTTTACCTATGGTCTCCGATGTCGCGATATTTCTCACTATCAGAATCAAGTCTGGAAGAAATGGCCAAGTGACTTACACACACGCACTTTAACACTTAAACGACTGAGCTATTCTGACATTTATCTACTTTGTGTGCTTTCTATGATGATTTCTTTGCCATGTATTCCCTCCCTAATAGTCTTTCAAGGATGTCATTGACTAGAAGACTGGGGGCATGGGACATATTTTCTTGATTTCTACTTGTGGGTATACTTTTGTTTGACTATAGTGTTGTAAGCATTCATGCTTGTCCTATTCAACACTTTGACTTATAAATGTATCATCCTTGATTTTTTTGCAAGACCACACTCAGGGTTTATCCTGGCGCTTATGCCTTGATACAGGTGTAATCTTGCTAAATTAAACTTAGAGAATCTAATCTTGTAGTTATCTTGAATTACATGTCTCTGATGCTTAGATTGGATTTCCACATACCTATCTAATATCGATCATATTCATATCCTCATAGTTATACTAGTGATGGTTGTATGATCTCATGATGTCCCTAATAAATGCTCAATGATGAAATTAAGAGTCTAAATGTTATGCACTTCTTGCTGGTAAACCACTTTGCATATTAGCTTGCATTTTAGGTTCATTTTCTAGCTTAGTCTTGCATTCTTGCATATGGGGAGAGCTCTCTTTCTTCATCTTTTTGTCCTAGACATACTTCTAATAGAACTTTTTCTCCTTTGGAAGATTCTTATGATGACACTTTGCAAAAACTTCTTAGCAATAAGATCATCATGTTACCTAAGTCTAGCTCATATGGAAACCCATTCTTGGATATCTATTGTGCTTATCATCAACATAATGAGCATAGTACTTCAAATTGCATTGAGCTAAAACATAAAATCCAAGATCTTATTGATAATGGAATTATTGATACCTCTAATGATTCATGCGATGAGGATACTTTTCTTGAGCAAGATTACATTAATGAACCTATGTCTAGTAGCGGCTCTATTACATCTTCCACTTCTTCCAACACTTGTGCATCTCCCAACACTTCAAATCTTTCCAACATGCCTCCATTAAATAAAGAACCTAATGCTTTCCACATTGATTATGTGTATCCTCAAGGGCTACCTCTAAAAGAAACTCAAGCTAACCTTCACTTGGCTGCAAACCTTTTCTATGCTACTAATCCTAAACATCCTCAACCTTCATGCACTACTATGCCTAATCCAAGCACTACTCCATTCACTCTTCATTCTCCCTTGTCCTTCGAAGTGGCTCCATGTCAAGAGGACTCTCAAAAAGAAAAAGCTATAAATTTCAAGAAAGATCAAGATCAAGTACCCTTCCATCTCTTTCAATATTTTCCCCCTCCATATTCTATATCTTATCCACCTCCTAAGTATGATGAAGACACAACTTCCATTATCTCCCTTGAGCTTACTGAAAATTATGAGAAAAGTTCTCTTCATATGCTATCCAAAGCTACTTTTCAAGATCAAAGCATCCCCTCATGTTCTCCTTCTCCACATCCACTTCAAAATTGTGCTCAAGCTTCAAGTGCTTCTATTAAAAATGTTGTTCCTATCAAAGGTACTTATGATTCTATTGATGGCTTTGACCATGTTGCTCACTCTAAAGATGTTGATATCTCTTTTCACTATCCATTTGCATCTCCTAAGTCTATCCTTGGTCCTTATCCATCAAAGCTAAAGCCTTCAAACCTTCCATCTATATTGGGACCTTATGTTCCTTCATCTCCTACATTTTCTAGTCCTAGCTCTCCCATCATACCTCAAGATCAACAAAGACGCTCATCCTTGATGAATTATCACCCATCTATCCACCTAAACCAGTCATATCAGCTTTATTCATCCATAAATCCCAAGTCCTTTGGAAGTGAGAACAAACATAAGAATCCATTGAAAAATAAAGATCACTATGTCTCATCTAATCGACATGTGAGTGCTAAGAAGGAGAATGCACAAAAGAGACCGCAAAGGTCCACTATTAAGAGAGCTAAATCAAAGAAAATGTGGGTTCCTAAATCCATCATTGAAGAAATGCACTCTCAAGCACCCAAAGAACGAGGAAAATCTAAAGCTATGTGGATTCCCAAGTCTCTTTTAAAAGACTTGAATATTGAAAATACTTCAAAGTTGACATTCAAGCTTCCAAAGGCTTCCATTCCATCTTCTTCCAAAAATCTTCCTAAAAATATTCCAAAGCCTTCCACTCCACTTTTTTCTAAATCTCTTCTACCACCTCATACATCTAATCCTCAATCTATTTCATCCATGATTCCTCCATTTTTCCAATACCCTTCAAGGTGTGTGTCAATGTTGATCTTGTCTAATATTTTAGCTACCCTCATGAAATCCTCTAAAGCTTACACTTACTTTCTATACATGAACTCTTATCCTCAATATATTATTCCTACTACCATTTCTCTTTCATCACCCTATCAACATCTTTGAGCATACCTTTCTATGGTCTTGGCTTATCATGACTTATCTTTCCTATAGGAGCACTATCTACATTCAAAAAACTTGAGCTTTTTCTAAAAATTCAAAAAAAAGAAAAAAAAATGAAAATGTGCCTTGGTGAAAACCACTTTTTGTGGCACCTTGGTAGCAAAATTAAAGAGAAATAAATCCATCCTATGGTGAAAAATACTTCTTGTGACACCTTGGATAAGTACCATGATGAAAACCTGGCAAACAGGCCTCATACATAATTCTTCCATCATCCATCTATCCCTTCTTCTCTCTTTGATCTTGACAATGTTGAGCTATCTTTGCATATTGGCTATCTTATCCACCAGATTTTCTATTGTGCTCTCCCATTCACTCATAGCCTCCATCTTGAGCTTTATTCTTATTGCTCTATCCCATTGCTATACTATCTAGTTGACCCCTTGGTCTTGATCATAATAAATGAAACATGGTTGTCATAGGTCTCTTGACATGTCTACTCTTTTGGACTATATGCTTCATGCTATCTCACTTATTGACTTCACTGCTTATCCTACATGCTATCTTGCTCATTTCTTCCATTGCTTATCCAAAACATGCTTCATATGACTATTTCACCTCTTTCCCTAGCTTGGGTACTCTTGAGGAGTTAGTCCTTGAGGATCACTTTTACTTGCTTCATACTTTTTTTTCTTATCCATCTTTGCTTATCCACTGGCTTGTTTCTCCATCACGTCCTATACCTTGCTAGACATTTGGAGAAAATGATGTGATCTTGCTTGAGAACTAGTGATATCTAAAACCTTCTAAAAAATTCCAAAAAAAATCATATATGATCCTGAAAAAAATCCTAAAAATCAAAAAATGTCCTGAGAAAAAGATCTTCTTAGTAAAAACCTAGCAATAGGTGCTTTGATGTATCACAAAAAAATAAATTAAAATCAAAAATACAAAAATACAATTAAAAAAAAAAAAAAAATCTGTCAAAGTGGTGAAAACCTGGAAACAGGCACTACTTGAAACCCTCGCACCTATCTCTATCAGTCTCAATCATCCACTTCGCTACACATTTCCTGGCTTGGAATTGTTTCTTGTCCTCATCTTGGGGGCATAGCTACTTAGCCTATTGAGGTATTCTTGTGCATTAGGGTTTTTTTGACAACTCACAAAATA
This sequence comes from Cupressus sempervirens, assembly GCA_028749045.1. Lineage (NCBI taxonomy): Eukaryota > Viridiplantae > Streptophyta > Pinopsida > Cupressales > Cupressaceae > Cupressus > Cupressus sempervirens. Next base: position 1,097,392,759 of record CM053785.1, read on the forward strand.
GTGTTTCTCAACACTTCCCCCACCTTGACATCAAGTGTTTTTTCAACACTTTTCAGATAGTTTACCTATGGTCTCCGATGTCGCGATATTTCTCACTATCATAATCAAGTCTTGAAGAAATGGCCAAGTGACTTGCACACACACACTTTAACACTTAAACGACTGAGCTATGCTGATCTTTATCTACTTTGTGTGCTGTCTATGATGATTTCTTTGCCAGGTGTTCCCTCCCTAATAGTCTTTCGAGGATGTCATTGACTAGAAGACTGGGGGCATGGGGCATGTCTTCTTGATTTCTACTTGTGGGTATACTTTGTTTGTCTATAGTGTTGTAAGCATTTATGCTGGTCCTATTCAACATGTTGACGTACAAATGTATCATCCTTGACTATTTTGCAAGATCGCACTCAGGGTTTATCCTGGCGCTTATGCCTTGATACAGGTGTAATCTCGCTAAGTTAAACTTAGGGAATCTAATCGTGTAGTTATCTTGACTTACATGTCTCTGATGCTTAGATTGGATTTCCACATACCTATCTAATATCGATCATATTCATATCCTCATAGTTATACTAGTGATGGTTGTATGATCTCATGATGTCCCTAATAAATGCTCAAATGATGAAATTAAGAGCCTAAATGTTATGCACTTCTTGCTGGTAAACCACTTTGCATATTAGCTTGCATTTTAGGTTCATTTTCTAGCTTAGTCTTGCATTCTTGCATATGGGGAGAGCTCTCTTTCTTCATCTTTTTGTGGACATATCAGCTAACTCCTTTCATATATTTCTTTACTTTCTTCTTGTTCATGTCTTTTCACCTTCTTAATCTTTCGCTTCATCTCTTTTCTATCTTATCATCACATTATATAAAGTTTTGACCTCTTAAATAATTTTGACGTCCTAGATTCATTTTCGGGATCAAAATCCAAATTCGAGTTAATCTTGATGGTCAAAATTGTCTTTTAAAATTATACTTTCTTCTGAGCAGTTAGTTGACCTTTTGAGGTCTAATCTCTGAATCATCACTCGGGCATCTTCATTTCTTCATGTCTTCATCATTTGTATACTTCATATCTACTTAAATTCACTATTTCATGTCTAAAATCACCTTTCTACTCATTTCGACCTTATTTTTATGCTATATCCTTCAAGGTCAACTCTAGTCAAACTGGGGCATTTTATCAGTTTTTTTATATAGTCATTCTTGGGTTCTAATCATCTATCTGTCATCTTGGACATTGCTCTATTCTAATTTTCTCATGTCTAGCTAGTTTTTGCATCCCCTTACCTCATTTCAATTTCGATCTCGAGGGGGCAGAAATACTCTATCACTGCTTAGGAGCATTTGTTTGATCTTCTCACTTGCTCTCACTCTATCTGATTTTCTAAGTGTTAGTATTCTTTTTGAATTCTAACATCATCTTCCTAATGTTCAGTACTACTGCTATCAGGCTGTGCATTTAGGACTAGCTATCTATTTCTGCATTTCATTCTTTGGAATCAGACGTCTATATCTATCACCGCCTACTTGGCTTTCTATTTTCTTTGACATAATGTGTTCCCAGATCGATCACACATTAGTCAAAGAGGGGCAAATGTAATCACCTAAAAATGGTCATCTAGACTATTAGCCCCCTTCTCAGCATTTTGGCTAAATTAATTTAATCATTTATTTAGACCAAATTGCTAATAATCAATTTATTTGATTATAACCTATAGTTTGACTATGCTATCCTAAGTTCATTATTTGATTAAAAGAACATGTCCCCTTTTAATTAAATAAAACACCCCATTCTTCTAACCCACTTAAAGTGCACACATAAAGTCCTTTTTCTATTTTGCAATTAAAAGAAAAGGCTTTGTGACTTTTGTCTTATATGACAAGTCAACTTATATTCTATTGGTTGATTTGTGTGTGCACATGGATCACTCCTATTTTTGAATTCCACCGTTGATCATCCACCATCTTCATCTTGATCTCCACCGTCCATACATCTTTAAAAGGGAGAGAGCTTTCCCCTTCAATCAAATCCTCATTTTGAATATTGTTATGCTGCAGGTTTTCTAACAGGTTTCTTTGGAGCTTTGTGGAGAACTTCTATTTCTTGTATACATTCTCTCATACCATAGCATCTTAGCTTAGCTTTCATTTTTACATGTAGCTTAATCTCACATAGCTTAATAATGGTATTGTAACACTCTCATCCATGCTTAGAATAACTGCACTTTACATTTCATTCTAGCTTAATCTTCATTTGCATTGCATTCTTGAGGAACTCCTTGGGACATTTGCATTCTTCCATCTTGTCTTTGGAACCTCCCATTGCATGGTTTACTAGCAAGAAGAGTATCTCTAAGGCTCATCTGAGAGCCTTCTTATTCTTGAAATATACTCTCTTGCACTCCATGGATAGGGAGCTCTAAGCCGGCATTCAAGCATTCCAAACTCATGGAATCGTTTGGATAGAAGGGTTTAGAGTGGGACACTTTCAAGTGTACAGATAGTAGCATAGATGAGGAAGATGTGGAATACTTAGAATCACTACTAGCTAGGAGATTTCATAGAGGTAAAGGAAAATTCAAATGTAAGCTTCCTATCATATGTTTCAATTGTAATGAAGTAGGTCATATAGCTACAAGATGCCCACAGAAGAAAATTTTTAAAGAAGGAAGAATGTTCAGGAAAAAAGAAGAAGATGATAGCAAAGATTACAAGGAGAAAGGCAAGAGATGCTACATTGTTGAAGAATATTTTGATGAAAATGATGATGAAGTAGTCTATGTAGCCATGAAGGATGAATCAAACAAAGATGAAGATGAAGCAATAGCATTGGTTACCTATGTGAACATGAATGACAAGTGGATCATAAACGGTGGATGCTCACATCACATGATAAGAGATAAAAGTAAGTTCATTACCTTTATTGAATATGATGGAAATAATGTCAGATTTGGTAATAATGCCCCATATCAAATCAAAGGAAAAGGCTCTATCAAACATATAGAGAAAATTTCACATGATAATGCATACAATGTTGAAGGATTGAACTACAACTTGTTGAGTGTATCTTAGCTAGGCAATGTAGGTTGCAAAGTGGAATTTGGAAACAAAACTGCCAAGATCTATGATATTGATGAAAATATAATAGGAAAATGTGAACAAACTAGGAGTAATCAATTTTACCTAGATACAAAAGAAGCAACATGTCTTATTGTTAGACTTGATGATGTGTGCTTGTGGCATAAAAGGTTTTGTCATGTTAATTTTGATAATCTGATCAACATTAGTAGGAAGAACAAAGTTAGAGGATTTCCCAAGTTAAAGAAACCTAAAAACATGATGTGTAAATAATGTCAACTAGGGAAGATGACTAAATCTAGTTTCAAAAGCAAAGCATACACTTCCAATGAAGTTCTAGAGTTAGTTCATATAGATTTATGTGGCCCAATAGAAGTACAAAGCTTCCTAGGAGACATATACATAATGTTACTTGTAGATGATTATTTCAGAGTGATGACTCTATGTTCTTAAAACAAAAATTTGATGCATTTAAAATGTTCAAGTGGTATTTGGCTAGAGTTGAGAAGGAAACAGGAAAGAACCTGAAATGTCTAAGGTTAGACAGAGGAGGTGAGTTCACATCAAGAGAATTTGAAGTATTTTACAATGACAAAGGTATTACAAGGAAAATGTCAGCACCAAGAACTCAACCATAGAATGGTATTGCTGAAAGTAGAAATAGGTCAGTGATTGACTATGCTAGAACCTTGATGATGGAGAAAAATGTTGCACTTAAGTACTTGAGGGAAGCTATAAGTACTGCAGTCTACACAATGAATAGAGTTCAAGTCAAGAAAGTTACAAATGCAACCCTTTGAATTACGGTATGGTCATTCACCTAATGTTAAACATTTCAAAGTGTTTGGTTGTAAATACTATATTCTAAAAGACACTAGAAATGGAAAGTTTGATGCAAAAAGTGAAGAATGAATATTTCTTGGGTACTCCACTAAAAGTAAGGCATATAAGTATTTGAATACTAACACTAACAGAGTTGTGGAGAGTGCAAATGTAAATTTTGATGGGCATGCAAAAGTTCAAGATGATGAGTCAAAGAAAATAGAGGATCATAGATCCTTTGTATACTTCTACGAAGGAATGACAGTTGAATACAATGTTGCAAATCAAGTTGGGAACTAGCAACCAACTTTAGTATCTGTCAAGTCTCAACCTATGAATGCCAAGTTACATTCATAAGATGAGCTGCAGAATGTAGAAAATGAACAAACTGGTTCTAAAAATAGTATATATGAAAGGAATGATTCATGACCTAATGAAGAAGAATGAAACGAAACTAGAGCTAAAGGATCAAATGTGGAAAGAAGGACTGAACCCAGATTAGCTAAGTATGTAAGAGGACATCACCCTATAGATCAAATCATTGGTGATAAGGATGCTAGAGCAATGGCAAGGAATAGACTTAGAAATGAATCATGTCTATTAAGCAAGGTTGAACCCAAAATAGTCAAAGATGCACTGCAAGATGATGACTGGTATAAGGCCATGAAAGAAGAGATAGATCAGATTGAGAAAAACAAAACTTGGTCTCTAGTTCCCAGACTAGCTGATAAGAATGTGATTGGTACCAAGTGGGTGTTCAAGAAAAAACTTGATGAGAATGGTGAAATAACAAGAAACAAAGCCAGACTAGTTTGCAAAGGCTATGTACAAGAAGAAGGACTAGATTATGGAGAGACATTTTTTCTTGTTGCAAGAATGAAAGGATTAAGAACATTACTTACATATACTACATATAAAGGTTTGAAAGTCTACCAAATGGATGTGAAATCAAATTTTCTGAATGGTATACTAGAAGAGGAAGTCTACATAGAACAACTAGAGGGGTTTTTTGATGAGAAGAACAAGAACATGGTCTGCAAACTACACAAAGCACTTTATGGACTGAAACAAGCACCAAGACCATGGTATGAAAGGTTGCACAAATAGTTTGTAAAAATAGGATTTGAAAGAACATAGGAAAATAGCAATTTGTACATCAAATCTGAGGAAAGCAAAAACATTTTGATTTTAGAAATCTTTGTTGATGACATAATATTTAGAGGAAAAGATGTTTTATGAAAAGATTTGCAAATCAAATGAAGCATGAATTTGAGATGTCAATGTTTGGAGAAATAAAATTCTTTGTTGGATTACAAGTACATTAGTTGAAGCGTGGCATATTTGTGACTCAATCCAAATGCATCAAGGAAGTACTCAAAACATTTGGGCTAGAAGACTCAAAACTAGTCAGCACACCAATGGCAACTAGACATAAGCTATCCAAGAATAATGAGTTTGCTGAAGTAAATAAAACATTGTATAGGTCAATGATTGGAAAGCTACAATATTTTGTACATAGTAGACTAGACATTACATTAGCTATTGGAATAGTGGCAAGATTTTCTACCAATCCAAGAGAAAACCACTTAATGGAAGTAAAGAGAATATTGAGATACCTAAAAAGAATTGATGACTTTGGTATGTACTACAAAAGGAATGAGAAATTTGAACTGAGAGCTTACATTGATGTAGATTGGAGAAGTAACATTGATGATAGAAAAAGCACCACTAGAGGAGCACTTTTTTTTGGGAAAGAGGTTGATTACATGGACAAGAAAAAAACAAAGCAGCACCTCATAGTCTACTATTGAAGCTAAATATGTGGTAGCTTCTATAAACTACACTAATATTGTGTGGATCAAAAATTTGTTGTAAGGTATGAAGGAAGAGGTAATTAAGCCTATGACACTTTACTGTGATAATACAAGTGCTATCAATATATCAAAGAATCCAGTAATGCATGCTAAAATCAAGCATATTGCAATTAAGTATCACTATGTAAGAGAGATAGTGGAAGATAAAAAAGTGAAGATGGAATATGTTAGCTCAATGGAACAGATTGTTGATATCTTCACAAAAACACTACCTAAAGATACTTTTGAGTATCTTAGTGGTAAGTTAGGGGTGATACCCCTAGCTAAGGCTACTTAAAGAAAAAACAAGAATACCCTGCATCAAATAAGCTGAATGCTGAAGATTTTACAAATTGATGCAAAGGATGTTTACTTTAGGATCCATGCTTAAAGTAGTAGAAGTGCTGAAAACTTCAAATCAGTCATAAGCAAGGTGACAGAGGGAGAGATTAACTAAATTTGTAAGAGCTACATCTACATATTAAAGATGCTAATATGCCTTTGGCATTGTTGTCAAAGAGGGAGAAGTGAACAACTGATCAACAACTATTGAAGATAAAAGATTTAGATAAAGATTGAATATAGACAACTGAACAAATAAAGATAGATGGAGATTTCAGAGGTTGATCAGAATAGTAGAAGATGAACAATACAAAGGGAGAAAGACGAAGAACAAGGCTACAACAACAAAGAGGGAGAAGCTGAAATGAAGCAATCAGAATAGTAGAAGGAGATGTAATGTTACAATTTACTTTTGGCTTTTAACTTACTATTTTAACCTAGTTAGTTTTTGGTTGAATAGTTTAAGTTTGATGGTTGATTAGCTTGGTTTTTCATCAATACCAAAGAGGGAGATTGTTGTAAAAGAATGTTTCAATCATTTTTTCCCATTGATGTCAAACCTACTATTTTTAGGAATGATATTTTCATATAAGATTCAAGCACTATCACTTAGTTGATTGATGAAGAGGATTTGATCAACAAGATGTAACAAGAACACCTAAGGGAAATTTTGAGTTATGATGTTGTAATGAAGTGCAAGTAGCTAAGACAATGGTTAAGTAGTGTATTAATAGCATACATATACAGAGAATGGTCACATTTAGACATATTGAAAAAAAGTTGTAACAAAGTTGACTACAAAGCTTTAACCTTGATCATCAGAAGAAACCGAGAAAATTAGTTGAAGCTAAGAAAATTCTTAGTAGAAGCCAAGTAATAGACATTTTTAGTTAGTGCCGAGTGATCTTCAAGTGCCAAGTAAAAGATCAGGTACCGAGCATTAAGAATTTTTTTTAGTTAGTGTCAAGTAATCTTTAGGTGCCGAGCATCAGGAAAAACATAGTTGGTGCCAAGTAACAGAGTATGTGTCGAGCAATAGTATTTCAATAGTGCTGAGCTACTGCATTATTTCAAATAACAAATATTTTCCAAATCCAAGATGACTTAATAGTTACATTGAATTTTGTGAACAAGTTTGAGGATAAGGATGATGATTTGTTGGCATAGAATCCCATGTAAACCATTTTTGGGTGAATTCTAATGGATTATTCAAGAAGCTTCTAGAGGAAATAGAATATGGGTTAGATGCAATGAATACTACCTAATCCATGTGAATTGAAATTGAAAAAAAAGATGAATTAAGTAGGAAAAGGAACTCCAAGACTTCTATTTAAGAAGTCATAACCAAGAAGAAGGGAGCTGTTGATAGTGTTGCTATAGAAGTGTCAAATCTATGAAGTGATTGAAAGAGTGTCAAGAAGGAGAAGGAAGAGCATAGAGGCTCTGCTTCTACAAGTGGTCATGAAGAGATGATTGCATTGGTACATTGAGTATGGAGACTCAAGAAGACAAAACTTGAAAGATAAGGCAAGCAGTTAAGAGTTGCAAAGATAGAAGGCCAGGCAAGGGTATGAGCAAAGAAGTGATCTAAAATTTGCAAGATAAGTTGTATGTTGTAGTCAAGCCAAGATTTTCTAATACTGTCTAGATTTTGTATTAGATATGAAAATCCTATGGACTTATGTTGGCCTAATAGCCATTTTTAAATCCTTTAATAGGGTGAAATTCCAAGTGAATGTTTTAAAATCCTTTTACCAAGCCCACTTCTAACAGGGTGGTTAAATCCTCTAACGAGGTCACATTTAACATTGTGTGTTGTAAGCCTTTAACAAGGCATGCCTTTCATAGGGCATCACTTCAAAAGGGTTAGAATTGAGTAGCATGTTACTGGTGGTTTTTGATTTCTTGTGTGTTATACTTGCATGATGATTTACAGTAACTTACTAATTAAACAATTTAAAGTTTGAATGAATAAATGGATTTACCACACTTAGATAAATGTTTGAAAGGGACATATGGACCTTGAATAACTAATTCACACCCCCCCCCCTCCTCTTTGTTATTCTAAAGCAATTCTAACATAGTTTGCTATTTCTTTTAATTCAATGAATTAAGTAGATGCTTAAGTGAGGTGAAAGGATTTCCATTTAGTAAGAAGGATATGTATAAGAATGAGGTTTAGGGTAAGCTATTGATAATATTGATTGTAATGCACTTGATTACACCAAAATAGCCAGGTAGACTCTGAATCCCAATGGATGAGGCACTGATCAATTATATCAGTTTGCATATGAAGAGATCATAATTAGCATCAAGCAAAGTTTCAAAAATCAAATCAATTTTAATTTTCATGTATGAAGAATTTATATGCTACATAACACTTGGTTGCATTTAATTTATGTGTTGTGGTTAGTTGTTGTTACTCAAAATTATCTATAAATTTGAGAAGAATTGTGAAGAAATATCTGCTATAGGGGATAATTTTTGTGAAGATAATATCTAGTTTTGAATCCTTTTATCCCTCAGGTGCACCCACCTTGGTTTTGTAGAACCTAAAGAGTAGAAAATATTTGTGATCTTGTCGAAGTTGGGTCCAGATCTAAGGATATTTTAGTTGAACATAGGAAATAGGTGACCCTTAGACTAAGTTGTTCTTCACTGTCTTGGTATCAAGTATTTTATTGCTTGGTATTTTTAAAACACCAACAAGCCTTTCACAGGGCATCACTTCAGAAGAGTGAGAATAAGTACCATGTTACTGGTGGTTTTTCTCAAATTGGGTTTCCATATTAAATCATTGTGTCAAATGTGTTATTGAATCTATTATGTTTCATGTTTACATTTCTACAAAGTTGATTTGACAATAACCTAGAAGTTTAAGTGATTGCATAACCTAATGGATTCATGCATGACAAAAATGTTGTTGGAATTATTTAGAATAATTCAGAGGGGGGTTTGAATAAGTTATCCAAGGTCTAGATGTATAAATAAAACTTTTCATAGCTTAGTGAACTCATAAAACATTTATCATCATGCATGCATCCATAAAATTATACAATCACTTAAAAACTTGTAGGTTACTTTCAAATCAATTTGCAAAAATGTAAATATGAAACATAATAGATTCAATAACACATTTGACACAATGATTTATGAGGAAATACAATTTGGGAAAAACCACCAGTAACATGCTACTCTTTTTCACTCTTCTAAAGTGATGTCCTGTGAAGGGCCAACCTTGTTAAAGGTTATAATACACATTATTAAATATGACCCCGTTAAAGGATTTCAATCACCCTATTAGGAGTGAGCCTTGTTAGAGAACTTTAGACCATTCACTTGGAATGTCACTGGTTAAAGGATTTACAAATGACTATGAGGCCAACCTTAATCCAAAGGATTTACCCTAGACTAATACAATTATTAGAGAGTAATAGTAATGCTTGATCTGATAACAACTTACAATTGAATTTGTAGATTATAGATCTCCATTTCAATCCTCCATTCTTCTTGGCTTTCACACTTTTTAGCTCTGATAGCTTGTTTACCATTCAAGGATATATACCCTTAAGCCTTCTTTCTTAACATGCCAATGCAAACTCTTCACATAGGTCACTTGATAAAGCAACACCCTTGACTCCTTATCTTCCTTAGGTTCTTGCACATCACAACCCTTGCTTCTGACCAGTCATCCCTATAAATAGAGAATTAAGATCATTTTCTATTCATTCTACATTGTCCAATTTAGGTTAGGACTAATTAGGTAGGATTCAATGAATCTACCCCTCATTCCTTATCACTTCTAGAAACTTCTTCAATCCTCTTTGAATTTTCCTCAAAATAATTTCTCATGGATTCTGTACCACTAGCTCATCAATTGTATCTTCCACCTAGTTCACACAATCCAAGAAAACAAACTTGTTAGCTTAGATCCATCTAATTCTCGATCTTTTTGTTAATGCTGACACTTGACATTAACTTGCTTCTGATGCTTGACACATACTACATTGCGCAAAATCCTCTATAAAATCACTTGGCATGAACTAAAGTTTACTGGTGTTCGGCATCAACTAAACTTTACTCGATCCATTTTTTTGCTTTGCATAAACTAAAATGAACTTTTTCTTAGCTCCAACTAATTTTTCACTTGGCTTGCACTATCTTTTCTTGGCACCTACTATCCATTTGGTCAAGCTTGGCAGACAAACTTTGTTTAACTTGTTCTTCTAAATTTTATTAGTGTAACCAACCTTGGTAACATTAAGTAGATTATCAATGAACTATGATATCATTGTCTTAGCTGATTCTTATACTCCTTTATATATCATAACTTAGCCTTTCCTTTAGGTGCTATTTGTTACATCTTTTTATCAAATCCTCTTTATCAATCAAATAGGCAATAGTACTTAAATCATATAAGCAATTGTCTTAAAACAAAAAGTAGGTTTGACATTAGTTACAAAATAATGATTGAAACACATTTATCATACTTGTATCAATCTAATTTCAACAATCTCCCTCTTTGGCATTGATGGCAAACCAAACTAATCAACCAAAGAGACTAGGTTAAAACTGTAAGACCAATAAAATAGAAAAAAAGAATAATTCCTTATATTAAAATATCTCCCTCTATTAGCAAATTTCATCTTCTTTTGTGTCATCCTTATAACTCCCTTTGAATTAGTTCTTATATCTCCCTTCTACAATGTTCTCCCTCTTACCTGGTAGATGTTATTAGCAAATACACTTTCTTTCTCAATAGTTGACATTTCTCCCTCATATTGTGTGTTAGGATTTCTTCCTCTTTGCTCACATTTATCCCTTAATGATCAGTTTAATCTCTTATTTCTCCCTCTTTGATAATAATGCCAAAGAATTTTCATCTTAATATGCAGATATGAACTTCTTCAATTTCTCTTTAGTCACCTTTCTTGTGACTAATTTGTAATTTCAACACTTTGATTACTTTATGCAGCTCCTAAAGTAAGATCCACTTCATCAATTTGTAACATATGACAATCATCTTGTTTGATGTAGGGAACTCCTTTTGTTACTTAGATAGCCTTTGATATGGGTATCACCCCTATTTTTCCTCTTAGATACTCATGAGCATCCTCAGATAATACTTTTGTGAAGATATCAGCAACTTACTCTTTTGTGTTAACATATTCCATCTTCACCTCTTTATCTTGAACTAATTCTCTCAAGTAATGATACTTAATTTCAATGTGTTTAGTCTTTTTGTGCATCACATGATTCTTGATATATTTATAGCAATTGTATTATCACAATAAAGTATCATTGATTTAGTGATCTCTTGCTTCATACCATTGAGTAGTTGTTTGATCCATACAATGTTTGTACAATTTATAGTAACAACAACATATTCAACTTCAGTAGTAGATTGCGAAATGCAATATTGTTTCTTGATAGTCCATGTAACTAACCTCTTGTCTAAAAAAAATTCTCCTCCACTAGTGCTTTTCTGTCATCAATGTTTACACCCCAATCAACATTAGTATAGGCTCTTATTTCAAATTTCTTATTTTTCTTATAGTATAGACCTTATTCCTTTGTTCCTTTTAGATATCTCATTATTCTCTTTACAACCATCAAATGATTCTCCTTGAGATTAGTAGAGAATCTTTCAACTATCCCTACAAATAATGCAATATTAGGTCTGCTATGTACTACATATTATAATTTTCCAATCATAGATCTGTATAATGTTTGATTCACCTTAGTTGAATCATCATTCTTTGACAATTTATGTCCTATCACCATAGGTGTACTTATTGATTTGGAATCCTCCAATCCTAAAGTTCTTAGTATCTCCTTGACATATTTTGACTAAGTGATGTATATATCATATTTAATCTGATGTACTTGCAAATCCATAAAGAACTTGATCTCTCCAAATATAGACATCTCAAATTCTTGCTTCATTTCATTTGTAAAAGTAGTAGATAAAGCATCTTGGTCTCCAAATATGATATCATCAACAAAAAATTTAGATAAGAAAACACCTTTGCCTTTCTCTTTCTTCATGTATAGATTGCTATTATCATTAGTCCTTTCAAATCCAATCTTCACAAGATAATTATGAAATCTCTTATACCATGCTCTTGGTGCTTGTTTCAAACCATAAAGAGCTTTCTGTAGTCTACACACCATGTTCATATTGTTAACATCAACAAATCCTTCTGGTTGTTCTATGTAAACTTCTTCCTCTAATATACCATTTAGAAATGCAGATTTAACACCCATTTGATAAATTTTGAAACTTTTGTATGTAGAATAAGCAAGTAGAGTTCTCACTCCTTCCAATATAGCAATAGGAGCAAATGTTTCTCCATAATCAATTCCTTCTTCTTGTGCATATCATTTTTACTCTAATATTTCCTTATTCCTTGTGACTTTACCATTTTCATCTAGCTTGTTTCTATACACCCACTTGGTGCCAATCACATTTTTGTCTTCTAGTCTAGGAACTAAAGTCCATGTCTTGTTTTTCTCAATTTGTTCAATCTCTTCTTCCATGGCTCTACTCTAGTCCACATCTTCTAAGACATCTTTTACTGATTTGGGTTCTTTCATGCTTAGAAAACATGCACCATTTCTCAATTTTTTCCTTATCATTGGTCTAGCATCTTTATCTCCAATGATTTATGTAGTAGGATGATATTTCTTGACATATTTAGACAACCTTGGTTTAGCTTTTTTTTCTTCATTTGTTCTATATACTTCATCTAAAAGCACAAACCTGTATCACCCTTTTGTAAAGGAAAAGGCTAACAAAAGTATAACTGTTGATCTTCAATAACATAAAATTGGTATTATTGTTTTGAATATGAAAATAAAGAAAACTAATAAAATGTGTAGAAAAGGATGAAAATTAGGATTATGATTTTTAATAATTTTTTGGAATAAGAATTGATATATTTCCTTATTTTTATAGTTAATTTTTTAGCTGCTAAAAATTAGTTATCTAGTTCCCACCACAAAACTATATGAAAATAAACTTATTTCTCTTTGATCTCAAACTATGTTATAGATAATATATATAGCTAGAACAATAAAAAATAACCATTGTCTTTAGACTTATGTTTTCTCTTTTATAATGATTCAAATTTCAACTCACCCATAATTGATAGTTTCCATCTCCAACCACATTTTTCAAAACAAGCATATTCTGACTAGGAGAAAAATTATACATTCTAGAAGAGGAATCTATCCTCTGGAACATCATATAATTAAATTTTTTTTGATATGATTTAATATTTTTTCTTTCTCAAAACTAACATCTTTTTGAGTGTTAAAATATGGGATTGTAGAATTATTTAATTACAATATACTATATCTAATTATAACACTATAAACTCTATATGAGAATATTCTTGATTGTGAGCTCTCTAAAATGGTGGTTATATATTATTTAAAAAAATCATAAAAAATAGTAAGAGTTATTAAAATGCCACTTTTCTGAAATAATTTTATTTCTTTAGTAATTGGATACAAACTAGTATAAAAAATGCATTTAATAAACACTTCCAATGGAAAAAGTATGAGACCATATATAAATTAGCTAGAATAAATTTATCTAGATCATATGTTTGAAAAATTTTTATTTTTATATAGAAATACTCAAATTTAGTCATTCTAATAAGTTAGCCTGAAAGGTGACACAACTTTGTACTTTTACCCTAGAGTCACTATGTATGTCTCTGTCAAGTAGGTCAACATCTCTCTCATGTACACTAATCTCAGAATCAAAATATGCCTCAACTTCATTTTGTAACTCGGCATCTGAATGTAGCTTGGGTCATGAATGCAACTTGGCATTCATAGTATGTGACTCAACATTAACTGAAACATGCTGTTGGTTTGTAGCTTTTTTTGCATCATTTTCTTTAGCATGCACACCTTCATAAAAGTATACAAATGATTTGTATTCTTCTAGTTCCTTCATAGGTTCAGCCTCATATGCTTTTGTATATTCATCAAATTTCAAATTTGAACTTTCCACAACTTTGTTAGTGTTAGTATTTAAACATTTATAAGCTTTACTTCTTGTGGAATAACCTTGGAATATACCTTCTTCACCTTTTGCATCTAGCTTACAATTCCTAAAATCTTTGAGAATAAAGCATTTTCTTCCAAATACCTTAAAATATTTTACATTGGGCAAGTTTCCATAGCACAATTCAAAAGGTGTTGGATGAGTACCTTTCTTGACTTGTACGTATAGATAGTTGTACTTATAACTTCTCTCTAGTATTTTAAAGCAATATTTTTTCCCATCATGAGTGTTTTAGCACAATCTATTGTAGACATGTTTCTCCTTTCAACAATTCTATTTTGTGGAGGGGTTCTAGGAGTATATGTCTATCTTTAGATTCCCTTGACATTATAGAACATATCAAAATCATTTGATATAAATTCTCCTCCTCTGTCATATCTCAAACATTTAAGATTTTTACCTATTTTTGTCTCAACTCTTTCTAACTACCACTTAAACATTTGGGAAGCATCAAGTTTCTATTTCAAAAACATATATGTCATCATTCTAGAATAATCATCAACAAGTAGCATAATGTACTTATCTCCTTTTTAGCTTTGCACTTCAATTGGTCCACACAAGTGAGTATGAACAATCTCTAGTATTCTTTAGAGGTATGAGTTTTACTCTTAAAACTTGACTTTGTCAGTTTTTCCTAACTGACATTGTTTGCACATTATATTATCAGGCTTCTTCAATTTAGGAAAACCTCTAACTTTTCTCATGTTACTAATACTAACCAAGTTATCAAAATTAACATGACATAATCGCTTGCTCCATAGCCACACATCATCAAATTGCACAATTAGACAAGTAGCATCATCTATATCAAGGTAGAATAGATTACTCCCAGTCTGATCACCCTTTCCAATCAGTTTTCCATCAGTATCATATATCTTAGCAATATTTTTTTCAAACTCAAACTTACATCCCAAATTTTTCAATTGTGACATACTCAACAAATTGTAGCTAAGTCTTTCAACATAGTATGCATTGTCACATAAAATCTTTTCTGTGAGTTTGGTAGAACATTTTTCTTTTATCAAGCATGGTGCATCATTACCAAATCTTACACTATTTCCATCATAACAAATCAAAGTAATGAACTTACTTTTATCTCTATTCATGTAATGTGAACATCCAATATCAATGATCCATCTATCATTCTTGTTCACACAAGACACAAGTGCAGTTGCCTCATATTCATTAGATTCACCCTTCATTGCAACATACACCACTTCATCATCTTGTTCATCAGATTCATCTCTTGTTTCCTCTTCAACAATGTAGCATGACTTCTTGCCTTCGTCTTTGTAATCCTTGTTGTCTTGATCTCTTCTATGTTTGTACTTATGACCACCTCTATAGTTCTTCTTCTCTAGACATCTAGTAGCAATATGACAAACTTCATTGTAATTGAAACAAATGATAGCTAATTTACCTTTAAACTTACCTTTAACTTTGTGAAATCTTCTTACCAGTAGTGCTTCAAGTTGATCTATATCCTCCTCATTTGTATCTATGTGACTAGACACATACTTTGTCTTTTTCTTCATCTTCTTCTCATTAGGTTTCTTCAATGACAACTTAGCTTTGAAAGTAGATTCAATATTTTTAGGTCTATAATTATCAAAGTTAGATAGAGAATTCCCTAGTGTACATCTTAGTTCTTGTATTGCAAAAACACTAATAGCATATATAGGTACCAGTGTTCTTAAAAATTTTCTTAGTATAGTATCATCATCTATTGTACCAATAGCTCCTCTTATTGAATTAATAGCATCTTTTTTCATTGAGCAATATTTTTACCTTCTTACATTCTCATATCATTAAATTTACTTCTGAGACATTCAACTTTCGTTCATAGAACATTCATGTCTCCTCCATAGATGGTGGTTAAATCATCCCACATTTTATTTGCACCATCAAGACTTTTGATATCATCAAATTCAGTAAAGCTTAGGGTAGAGGCAATCTCCAACATTTCCCAGTTGTGTTCTTTCTTCTTTTTCATATCCTCAGTAGTTAGGGCTCAAACATGATCAACATTCTTATTAGTAATGGTATATTGTGCATGATCACCAAGTCCTCCAAGGTGTAGCTTCATCAAACTTTTCCATGCAAGAAAGTTATCTCTATTAAGCTTGGGTACATCTCTTTTTGACATCTTGATCTTTGTACTTCTAGTACCTTCAAACTAGTCCTCTTAAGAAGCATGTTCTGATACCAATTGTTGGAATTCTTTAGAATAACTGAGAGGGTGGGGGTTGGTGAATCAGTTATCCAGGGTCTAGAGGTATAAATAAAACTTTTCACAATTTAGTGAACCCATAAAACATTTATCATCATGTATGCATCCATAAGATTATGCAATCACTTAAAAATTTGTAGGTTATTGTCAAATCAATTTGTAAAAATATAAATATGAAACATAATAGATTCAACAACATATTTGACACAATGATTTATGTGGAAACTAAATTTTATAAAAACCAATAGTAACATGCTACTCTTTTTCACTCTTCTGAAGTGATCCCCTATGAAAGGCCAACCCTATTAAAGTTTAAAATACACACTATTAAATGTGACCCTCTTAAAGGATTTTAATCACCCTATTAGGAGTGAGCCTTGTTAGAGGACTTTAAACCATTCACTTAGAATCTCACCTAGTTAAAGGTTTTACAAATGACTATTAGGTCAACCTTAATCCAAAAGATTTACCCTAGACTGATATAGTTATTAGAGAGTAATAATAAGGCTTGATTTGAAAACAACTTACAAGTCCATTTGTAGATCATAAATCTTTGTTTCATTCCTCCATTCTACTTGGCTTTCACATTTTTTTAGCTCTGATACCTTGTTCACCCTTCAAGCATCCATACCCTTAAGCCTTCTTGCTTAACATGCCAATGTAGACTCTTCACTTAGGTCACTTAACAAAGAAATACCCTTGACTCCTTGTCTTCCTTAGGTTCCCACACATGAGAATTTTTACTTTTGACTAGTCATCCCTATAAATAGATAATTAAGATCAATTGTCATTCATTCTCCATCCTCCAATTTAGGGTTAGGATAGATTAGGGAGGATTCAATGAATCTATCCCTCATTCCATATCACTTCTAGAAACTTCTCCTTTAATCCTCTTTGAATTTTCCTCAAAATGGTCTACCATGAATTTTGGGCCACCAGCTCATCAATCTTTATCTTCCACCTAGTTCACACAATCCAAGAAAATAAACTTGTCAACTTAGATCCATCAAATTCATGATCTTTCTATTAATGTTGACACTCAACATTAACTTTGTTCTAATGCTTGACACATACTACATTGCTTGACATCCTCTATAAAATAACTCAGCATGAACTAAATTTTACTGGTGCTTAGTATGAACTAAACTTTACTCGGCATCCACTTTTTTGCTTGGAATACACTAGAATAAACTTTTACTCGGTGCCAACTAATTTTATGCTCAACTTGCACTATCTTTGCTCAGTACCTACTATCCATTTGGTCAAGCTTGGTAGATAAACTTTGTTTATTTTGTTATTCTGAACTTAGTTAGTATAACCAACCTTGACAACCTTTAGTAGATAATCAATGCGCTATGATATTACTGTCTTAGCTGATTCTTGTATTCCTTTGTATTTCATAACTCAACCTTTCCTCTAGGTGGTATTGTTACATATTTTGATCACATCCTCTTCATTAACCAAATAGGTAATAGTACTTAAATCATATAAGAAGTTTTCTTACTAGCAAAAATCATGTTTAACATCAGTGACAAAACAGTAATTGAAACACATTTATCATACTTGTATGAATCTAATTTCAACAAATGTTTTATGGATATGGGTTCACTAAGTTGTGAAAAGTTTAATTTGTACATCTGGACCTTGGCTAACTGATTCACCCCCACCCCCTATAGATATTCTAAAGAATTCTAAAAATCTCTAGATTTCTTCAAATGACTCAACTCTCAAGATGATCTAAAGCTAAACATATATTTGGCTCCTTTTTCCTATGATCTTCAAAAGTAGATGAGCACTTGAATCCTATTCACAAAACTAGATAGAAAGGAAAGTGTAAGCGACATATTATTATAGTTTCATAAATATCATCTATAATATGGTTATATAAAATAAATTAGACTACAATATTCCATGGTATTTTGTACATAGAACATCTTCCCACTAAATTTAGAGGTTGGTAATGTATAACTAATCTTCACTACTACAAAAAAGAATTGATAATCTTCTCACTAGTAAAAGGACCTCATTGGAAAAGCAACATTTTTTAAAATATAATTTGGCTACCATTGCAATTGTGATGGTTTGTTCCAATGGATAGTCATCACTCCCATAGCACAATTATCATATACCCATCGCACTTGCAACAACCTATTCTTATGGATAGCCACCATTCCACAACACAGTTGTCACATATCCATAGCACTTGTGATGACTTGTTTTGATGAATATCCATCACAATGGGGAAAACATGAAAATAAACGCTTTCCCTTACCTTATTCCAAGTTACAATAGTTTTATCCCTTGCAATTGTGATGGACCCCCTATTGGAAATGTAGTATAGACTGGGTGACTAAGAGGGGGGGTTAATCAAGAACCAATAAAACTTATACTTTATTTCACAAATTAAACCTTCACCATGTAATTTGATCTAATTGCATGCATGAAAGAATGAAAGAAATAAAACATTCATAACCCTTTGACACAATATTTGGTAACCCATAAACCTTCCAAATAGAAAGTAAACCTGGGGTGGGGCTGAAACCCACAAGCTTTATTACTGCAATATAAAGTTATCCTATTAAATCTTACAATTGACCACTTCTAGTGATCTGCTCTATTAGGAGCAATAACAACTATTAGGTCTACCTTGTGAAATGATTTACAAAATACAATGTAGTACACACTTTGTTAGGAGATTTTCAATGAGATTGTTAAGTCCATCGTGTTAAAGGATTTGATTGATGCACCTATTAGGATAAATTAGTGCTTGATCTTTGATCTATAACTTGCTTTGCTAAATGAGATTCCTTTGAATAACAATGATCACCTGACCACATGATAGATAAGCCTTTTTTTTTCCTTATACTATTTCTAGCTTTCTTTAATTTGCACTCATCTTCTTCTTACTTTTTCACATATATATATTTTAGATATGATATAATACATTACATATATACTAATCCACTTATTTACCTTCTAGAGTTAGCTACAATACCAAATTCATCATAATTCACTAAGTCGACCAAGTATTGTAACTTAGGTAATGAAGACAACTTGATGATGTTTTGATACTCGAAAAACATTGTCAACACTTGGAACACTCTGGTACTTAGTTGACATTGAAGCTCAATCCATATTGATCACTTTGAGTAGTAGGAACTTAGTCAACACTATATGAATTGATGAACATTGAGAAACTTAGTAGATACTGAATTACTCAGTTGATGTTGCATGGATAAGTCAACACTAACTTCACCTTTTTAGCTCTACAAGCTTAGTAGACAATACAAATCTCGGTTAATACTATACTCTATCTCAGATTCTCGACGGATACTATGAAGCTTGGTAGCAATTGAGACACTTGGTTAACACTACTAGAAGTATGGTAAACTCGATAGCAACTAAAGAGCTCAGTCACAATGAAAACAACTAATCATGTATTAAGTCACTAATAGAGAAATGATTTGACCATAAAGTCAATAGTATCCCCCTTTGGCATTATTGATGAAAACACTTATCATACCAAATATCTAAATGGTCAAAATATAAGTCAAAACTCTCTCTATCCATAATTTGGGTCTTCAACTCGCTTTTGACTGTTGTCTATTGCTCGGTAACCTCTTACTCTATTTTTTTTATTTTTCAAAATTTCTTTTGTAAACATATTTTCTACTATTTTTACATATGTTTCCTTTCTTATTATAGCTCCCCCATACATATATCTGGAGTATGATAATAGTCTTCCCTTTTATCAATAATATTTTCCCCCTTTTTGACATAAATGCCAAAGGTACAATATATTTACAAGTTAATACTAAAATGTGACAAGAAATAATTGTGTACCTTCAAAATGATTGTCATTTTCTTCTCCCAATTTTCTTTAAATACCTTTGATGCATGCAAGGATATCTGCACTTTTGGTAAAAATTCCATCATATAATCAGTTATGGAGAAATTATTATTATGGACCAATGTCTTTGCATGTGCAATATGTTTTTGCATTGCATCCATGTTGGGAAGGATCATGCCTTGAATATCTACAAGTTTGTCCCTTATTCTAGCTTTTTCCCTTAATAATTTATGCTTGAAGATTTGACAAGTACCTAATCTTTACAAAATGTGCAGAGGTTCAACTAGGATCAAGTGACAATTATTGTGCACTTGCCTTCATGTCCTCATCTATCTTGGATAGTTTATCTTTTATTTCCTTAGAAAATATAGATACATCACTTAGTTTTACAAATAGAGAAACAACATTATTTATAGATGTTTCAAATGTAGCAAGAATAGTATATAATTCTACTTGGTCAATAACTATCTTCTATGCTACCTTCTCCAAAAAATTGTTTTCAAATTTTATTTTTGCCCTTTGCAAAAGTTTTTCTTGTCCATTGAGCTCCTGATTGTACTTGTGAAAAACTTCAACAAGTTGATCCAAAATTGGTTGCTTCTCATTAACTTCAATACTTAGTGAGTCAATGAATACTCCTTTATATGCTCAAGCACTTGCTTTTTTTTATTTTTATTTTTCTTCGAGCTTTTTCTATTTAGCCCTCTTTTTCCATAGTTCACCTAGGGTATTCATTTCTTTAGGAGTGAGGTTAGAGGTATCCCAATTTGTAATAACAATTTCCTCATCCAAATAAATTTTGTTTTCTTCACCCTTTTCTATTAATATAGCTGAAGGAACAATTGTTTTTCCTTTGCCCTTAACTTATGTGCTTGGTTGAGGCTTAACCTTAGTTGTCATTGCACTTTTTCTAGATATACTTAGTATAGAAATAATATTTTAAATAGTAGAAAAAATAAAAAATGTAAGAGTAACAATACTAATAGCAGGAATGCTTGAAATACCTTGTTGTAGCTTGGTAAAGCCTGATGCTAGAATGATTGGAGCCTGCTGCTTAGTATCTGAAGTGATAGAAACTTCACTCATTGTAGCACTTGGTAATTTTTCTCCAAAGATTGGTTGGGTGCTTGGTGAAGTAGTTTTTACCTCAACCAACTTGGTAGAAGCCTTCTCTAAGCTAGGTTGCACTAAGGCTTTTCTCAAAGAATTGGGAAGAGAGGCCATTACCTCTTCTACTATATTCTATGGATCTAAGTCTTCAATACTTTGTATCTTAACAAGATCAACTCATGTAGCTTCTTGATCCTTTTTTCGTTCAGCATCATCTCCTTCCATATTTTCAATCTCATCAATATCTTCATCATCTTTTTCAACACCTCCTTCATCATCAATTTGCACAACCTAATCACTATGCTTGTGCAACACATAAATGTTTTTCCATGCTATGGTTTTGGACTTCACAACTGACTCAATATCATTTAATAGGATTAGCAATGCATTGAATTTTGGTGTTAGTTTTATTTCATTCTCCTTTAATCATTCTATTACATCCTTATCACTAAGAGTTGGCATGACTTGTATCAAGGTCTGTTCTTTGATGCCTCTGGCAACATTTACTACATTTTCCCATACTAGTACAATTTCCTTCAAAATTACATCAAGAACTTATGCTTTCAGCTCACTAGGAGAGTGTTTCCATTTGCTATTTTTTACACTAGGGCATCCTTTATCTATTTCTCCTCCTCTGTCCTCCTAGTGTCATACCTAAGAGACTTGAAATATGTCATGCCTCTTCCTTCTAATCTTTTCAATCATTCTACAAAGGTAGGGGTAGTCTTCTAAAATATTATTTGTTCAACTTCCTCTTCATCCTCTCCAAGCTTTAGTTTCCTTTTGGATTTTGTTTCTCTTTTGGAAAACACATCAAGGGATGATTTGCAGGTTTGGTTATAATGACCTTCCCTTTCTTCTTGGAAGACTCCTCCTCTTTAGATTCTTTTTCCTCTACCTGCTCTTCCTCTCCTTTTTCATCATCAAGATCATTTCCTTGTCCTTCAGTTAGCAAGAGAGGGGAACTAGAGGATTTGGTGGCCTTAAGAATCTTTTCCACCTTCTTTCTTCCTCTTTTTATTGCTTGGGAAAGCTTGATTTCCATATCAATTCTAGGCTTTTCTTCCTCATAGGTTCCTAAATATGGAGCCTTGGGATCTACTAGCTCATTTAATAGAGCCTTAATTATGCCTTTAGTGTCATCAATATTAACCTCATATCCTAGAGCGTTGATCCATGCCACTCTAGGCCTGACTAGTAGGATATGAACCTTGTCATAGTCAACAAGAAAACAAATATCCTACTCATAATATTCTACCAACTTCCTTGGTATTCTAAATTTTCCTTTCATTTTATCTTTGAAGGATTTAAAATATTTATCCATTCTAATTTCAAAAATTTCTCCCATCTCTATTATAAAATCATTAATTTGATATACAATTGGTGTATCCTTCCTCTACACCATAGTTCCTTTTGAGGGGAAAAAATTTTGCACATAGAAAAATAAACAAGTCAATAGAGAAGCAAAATTACATGGATTATTCTTTGAGATTCTGATGCTTTCCATGTTCTTGCTGATTTGGCTCAACTATAGCTCAACAAGGTCGAAGGATAAATTGTTCTTTACCACATTGTAAGCCAAATCAATAGCTTCGTAGGAAAAATTATTTAGATGACTTGAGTTGTATATTTTGTGAGTAATAACATGGATGCCAAAATTAATTTCTATGTTAGTTACTCTATTCAACTTCATGTCTCTATCATTCCACTAGACAAGAGTTTTCTTAGCCAGTTCAACTTGACCTAGGGTTTTCGTGGTCTTCACCTTGTTCAACATTGGCAACCCAATAATTATGTATCATATTTTTTGTTATCAAAATAGGGTGATCTAACCACAAATGCATGTGTTGGAATAAGCTCAAGATGAACCTAATCCATTTCCCTTGGAATATGTAGAATATGTGTTAAACCTTTCATTTCCATATGCTTGTGCTCGGGTTTCAAAACACCATCCACACATAGCTCATTGAATGTTTGGTTCATCTCTATGGTTCCTAGTTCTTGAATTGAATAGTGATAAAATGATTGGATATCATGAATAAGGAGTTCCTTTGGAGGAATATATGATTATGCACTGATGGGATCAAGTTCCATTGTGATTTCTAGACTCAACTTGAATATAGGAGCCTTGCAATCAATTCCTCAAATTAACTTCGAACCCTTTTTCACCTTGCTGTTAGAAGATGTCATTCACACAATTAAAATTTGAAATGAAGGTAAACTTCAAAAATTATTGCTTTAAATCACTTGAGAGCTCTAAAATTTCTCTTCTCTCTTAGCTCTAAAAATTTTTGGTGAAATGATTAAATCAATTTTCTCCTTTTAAAAAAAATTGTCTTTAAGATCACCATTAATGCTTTGTACAAATGGTCACTTGGTGACATGTTGTCCTCCACTTGGTTTGGTCTTTAATTCTTGAAAGACACCTTCAACATGATAAGGTCTCTTGACTTGGTAGGAACTAACACCTCAAAGAGAACTTCAAACTTTCTAAATTTACCACCACTCGGTCTAAAATTTATAAGGTTGTGCATCCCAACCTTTCTCAGTAAGGTCTTGCAACCCAAAATTTCTCATTAAGGTCTTAAAATTCCATCTTCACTTGGTGATCCTTGTGCATCTTGAATGTTGATATGGATCTTCTACTCACTCACTAGAACTAATGTTAGATGTCTTCTTCTAAATCATAGTTCTAGTAATCTCCATACAAAACTAGGTTGAAGTGGTTGAGTCACCCAACTCATTGACTTGGGTGTCAACACTTTCATTACTATGATTCTCATCCTAAAGATATTTCCTTGCCTATTGTTTCCTCATTTGACTTTTGATATTGTCAATCTTAGCTTTCTTTTCATCTTCAACTCTTCCTTGGTACATATAGTTCTTGGCAAAATGTCCATGTTTTGTACATACAAAACATCTCGTTGTAGTATCTCTCTTCCTTGTGTGATGTTTTATGTAGTTTTCTCCAATGTACCCAAACTCACCAAAATAACAATATATGCACCATGTATTGTAATCAACACCAAATATAGCTTTGACAATTTGTTCTACTAGGTTCCGTTTAATGGTCTTACACTTTGAAGATACTTTATTTTTGCAATTGTCACACTTTCCATCAAACTTAGGTTTCTCTATGCATTCACTTGCTCTATGTATGGGTTTTTTGCAACTATAAAACCTTTCACTAAACTTTTATTTCCCATTGCTCCAACACTTTTTTGATGTATGACCTATTTTTCCACAATGACTACATGTAGGCCTTTTGATCTTTTGAGCTTCTTACTGAGAAGATTCACCTTCTTCTATATATCCTAATCCAACTTTACCTTTGTGTCTGAATTGAGTTTTCTTTTCAATTTGATTCATACTTTCTTGTGAATTCATTATCCTCTAATTGGACTTCTTCTCTATGTTGAGATCATTATTCAGTCTTTCATTTTCGATCCTCAAGTTGATAAGCTCTTCATTTGCATCATTGATTTGATCAATCAAATTTGGTTGCTGAAGAGATAGTTGATTAATTTCATTTTCCTTTTCTTGTATTTCTTATTTGGAATTTTCCTTTTGTTACATGACTTTACATAATCTAACTAATTGAATTTATTTTTCTCTTTTCAAATTTTTAAATTCTTCATGAAGAGTAAGATTCTTTTCAACTAGATCTATGATTGTTTCATCAAATTCATCTAAAAAAATTTTCTTGACAACTGTCTTCAATTCTTTCTTCAGTATAGAGATTTTCACAAGATATCTTCTTCTTTATAGGGATTAAGAGAGCCACTCATTCACTTTCTTGAGTTGATCCATGGCCAATTATAGATCCAACTTTTCATTTTCAATAGCTTTCTCCAGTCTATAGACTTCCATTCTCTCTAATCTTTTCTCAAGCTGCTAAAATTATGATGTGAAAACCAATACTCTGATACCAATTGTTGGAATCTAGAACCAATAAAACTTATAATCTAATTCACCAATTAAAAATTTTCCATGTAATCTAATCTAAC
The DNA here is from genome assembly GCA_028749045.1 of Cupressus sempervirens. Classification (NCBI taxonomy): domain Eukaryota; kingdom Viridiplantae; phylum Streptophyta; class Pinopsida; order Cupressales; family Cupressaceae; genus Cupressus; species Cupressus sempervirens. The sequence goes on from CM053785.1 coordinate 1,097,418,134, forward strand.
TACATGCATGAAAGATTGAAACCAATAAAACATTCATAACACTTTGACACAATATTTGGTAACCCAAAAACCTTCCAAATAGAAAGTAAAAATGTGGTGGGGATGATACACACAAGCTTTATTACTATAGTATAAAGTTAGCCCATTAAAGCTTAAAATTGACCACTTCTGGTGATCTTCTCTATTAGGAGCAATAAGGGCTATTAGGTCCACCTTGTGAAAGCATTTACAACATACAATGAAGTATGTACTATGTTAGGATATTTGGAATGAGATTTTTAAGTCCACCTTATTAAAGGATTTGACTGATGCACCTGTTAGGATGAAACAATGGTTGATCTTAGATCTACAACTTAATTTGTTGAATGGGATTCCTTTGAATAATAATGATCACCTAACTATGATAGATAAGTCTCTTCTTTTCCTTGTACTACTTGTAGCCTTCTTTAATTTGCACTCATCTACTTCTTACTTGTTCACATATATATCTTTTGGATATGATATAATACATTACATATATACCAATCCACTTCATTACCTTCTGGAGTTGGCTACAATACCACATTCATCATAATTCACTAAGTTGTCCCACTGTTGTAACTAGGGTTCTAAAGAAAACTTGTTGATGTTCTGACACTTGACAAACACTGTTAACACTCAGTCAAATTTGTTACTTGGTTGACATTGATGCTCAAAAAGCTATAAACAAGACATTTTATGAACTATGGTTTGGACATTCACCATTAGTGAAGTACTTGAGATTTTTTCAAAGTAAATTTTTTATCAAGAGAGATGATGACATTGGTTTTGAAAATAGATTGATAGAAGTATGAGAATGTGTTTCAAACATTGTTTTGTCACTGACTTCAAACCTACTACTTGCTAGTAAGACAACTTCTTAGTTGATTTGATTACTATCATGTGTTTGATTGATTAGGAGGTTTAGATCAAATGAGATCGAAAAAGAACCTAGAAGAAAGGTTGAATTATGGTAAGAAAAAGGAGTACAAAGATCAGTTAAGATAGTGATGTTATCATGTATTGATTATCTACTTAAGGCTACAAAGTTTGGATTGTTAGAAATGCTTTGGAATAACTAAGAGGGGGGGTGAATCAGTTATTCAAGGTCTAAATTTCCTAATAAAACTTGTGTATCATGTAAAGTAAGCCCATTTAACTAATCATACATCCAAGCTTAAAATTTCCTACTTAACAAGTTACTGTAAAATCAACATGCAAGAATAACACATGAAGGATCAACACATAACACAATGATTTATGTGAAAATCCAATTTGGGAAAAACCACCAGTAACATGCTACTCAATTCTCACTCTTCTGAAGTGATGCCCTGTTAAAGGATTTCAACTACCTTGTTAGAAGTGGGCCTAGTTAGAGGACCTTAGAACATTCACTTGGAATGCCACCCTGTTAAAGGATTTACAATTGGTTGTTAAACCAACTTAAGCCCTTAGGATTTTACCCTAATTGATACAATTGTTAGAGATTAACAATGAGGGCTTTTGACCTGATACAACTCACAACTTAACTTGCAAATTTTAGATCTTTATTTAGCTCTCAAGTTTTCTTTCCTTTCAGTCTATGCAGCTTTGACAGCTTGTCCTCCTTTCAAGCTCTATCTCCTTGAGTCTCCATGCTCAATATACTAGTGTAATCTCCTCTATGATCACCTATCAAAGAAGAGTCTCTTTACTCTATTCTTCTCTCCCTCTCTCTCTCTCTCTCTCTCTCTCTCTCTCTCTCTCTCTCTCTCTCTCTCTCTCGATGTTTTCACCATGACATCCTACCAACCACTTAAACACCCTAGCAACTTAGCAACTCTTTCTTCTTGACCTGCAACTCCTTAAATAGAATTCTAGAATACTTTTCCTGCTCTAATCTTCCCACTTTTAATTTTAGTATGAATGGATTAGGTAAGACTAAATGAAATCTATGACATATCTTGTTCCTTCTAGAAAAATCATGAATCCTCCTAAATTTTACCAAAAATCATTTACCTAAAATTTGGTGTCACAAGCTCATCATCCTTATCCTCCATTTGATTCACAAAATTCAAGGTAACAAACTTTGTTGGCTCAGATCTAGCAAATATTTGACTTTTCAAATAATGCAACAACTTGCCACTATTAAAATTTTGATGCTCAACACATACTGTGTTACTCAGCACCAACTATGTTTTACTAATGCTCAACAATTATTGTGGATTCACTCTACATAAACTAAATTTTACTGATGCTTAGCACCTATTACTTGCTCAGCACTTGAAGTTGCTTGGCTCCTTTTGTTTCCCTTGGCACACACTAGATTTTTCATTTGCTTGACACTTACTAATAATCTACTGGGCATGAACTAACTTGCTTGGCTCCCACTAATGAACTTAGTCAAGCTTTGCAAACAACTATATTACAACTCATTCTTTCAAAATTTCTAGGTGTAGCCAACATTTGTATCTTCAAGTATATTATCAATACATCATTTTATCATTTTCTTAACTGATCCTTGTACTTCATTACAAAACTATAACTCAACCTTTCCCTTAGGTTCTTTGGTTACATCTTATTGATTAAATCCTCTTCATCAATCAACTAAGTGATAGTACTTGGATATTATAAGAAATTTTCATTCCAACAAATAGCAAGTTTGATATCAGTGAAAAAAAAATGATTGAAAACATTCTTTTATCAATGATATCCCTCTTTGAAAATAATCTCTCTTCTTCAATAGTGATCTTTTCAATCAAATTCTGACAATCTCCCTCTTTGGCATTGATGACAAACCAAACTGATCAACCAATTTATCAAAATGCTTACTAGGTTAAAACAATAAATCAAATGCCAAAAAGAAAACTTTATACAAAACTGTTCATTCTATTAGCAACTTAAACTAGCTTGTGACTCCCTCTAAATTCTGTAAGTAACTCCCTCTTTCAAAGTATGAGGAATATCTCCTTTTGTTGATACATTATTTTCTCCTTTTTTTTTTTCTCTTTCTCTAATTGATTCTTGTCTACACTATTTTCTCCCTCTGAGTTTCTATTATATTTTACACATTTCTCCCTCTACATGTCTAATCATTTTTCAATATGACTCCCTCTTTTTTGTAGCTCACCATTTTGATCAATTTTGCTCTACCTTTTAACTGCTATTTGTCCCTCTACATGCATTGATCAATTTTTGTTATTTTGGTATCATCTCTTTCTTTTGATCATTTTACCTACTGCTCCCTTTATCCTTTTGATTCTATAAATTTGATCTATTTCTTCTATTTCTCCCTCTTCGACAACAATGCCAAAGACATATTATTTTAGCATATTATCATGCAAGTGTACCATTTGTAGGAACTCCAATTTCTCCCTCTATCACCTTGCTTGTGACTTGTTTGGAATTTTAGTACTTTGATTACTTTAGGTAGTACCTAAAGTAAGTATCCTCTACATCAATTTATAACATTTCAACAATCAACTCATTTGATGCAGGGCAATCTTGCCATTGCTCAAACAACCTTGGATAGGGGTATTACCCTAACTTACCTCTAAGATACTTAAATGCATCTTTAGGTAGTTCTTTTGTGAAGATGTCAGCAATTTGTTCCTTTGAACTGATATATTTCATCCTCACTTGCTTGTCCTCCATCAATTCTCTTACATAGTGATACTTGATTGCAATGTGCTTTTTTTTGGCATGCATCACATGATTCTTTGATATGTTGATGGCACTTGTGTTATCACAATAGAGTATCATAGGTTCAGTTACTTCTTCCTTCATACCTTTCAATAGGTGCTTGATCCATACAATATTGGTGTAGTTAATAGTAGCAACAACATACTCAGCTTTTGCTATGGACTGTGAGGTACAACTTTCCTTTTTGCTAGTCCAAGTGACTAATCTTTAACCTAAGAAAAGTGCTCCTCCATTGGTGCTTTTTCTGTCATCAATATTACCTCTCCAATCTGCACCAGTGTAGGGTTTCAATTCAAAATTTTCACTCCTCTTGTAGTATAATCCAAAGTCATCAGTTCCTTTTAAGTACCTCAATATTATTTTTACTGCCATAAGATGATTTTCTCTTGGGTTTGCAAAAAATCTTGCCACTATTCCAATAGCTAATGCAATGTCTAGTCTACTATGCACAACATACTATAACTTTCCAATCATTGATCTATACATTGTTTGATTTACCTTAGCTAACTCATCATTCTTGGATAATTTATGTCCTTTTACCATTGGTTTACTAACTAGTTTTGAGTCATCTAAGCCAAATTTCTTGAGTATCTCCTTGATATATTTTTATTGGGTCACAAATATGCCATGTTTCAATTGATGTACTTGCAATCCAACAAAGAATTTTATTTCTCCAAACATTGACATCTCAAAGTCATGTTTCATTTGATCAGCAAAATCTTTGCATAGGCATCTTTTCCTCCAAATATTATATCATCAACAAAGATTTTATATATCAAAATATCTTTACCTTTTCTTGCCTTGATATATAGGTTGTTTTTTTTCATTTTTTCTCTCAAATCCTATCTTCGCAAGATATTTGTGTAGTCTCTTATACCATGCTCTAGGTGCTTGTTTCAAACCATATATTTTCTATTGTCATCAAAAAAATCCCTCTAGTTGTTCTATGTAGACTTCATCTTTTAGTATACCATTTAGAAAAGAAGACTTTACATCCATTTGGTAGACTTTAAAACCTTTGTAGGCAACATATGCAAGTAGTGTTCTTACTCTTTCAATCCTTGCAATAGGGGCAAATGTTTCCCTATAGTCCAATCCTTCTTCTTATGCATAACCTTTGTAGACTAGTCTGGCCTTATTTCTTGTGATCTCACCATTCTCATCTAGCTTATTCTTGAATACCCATTTGGTACCAGTCACATTTTTATCAGCTAGTCTTGGAACTAAGGTCTAGGTTTTGTTCTTCTCTATCTGATCTATCTTTTCTCCCATAGTTTTATGCCAATTATCATCTTGTAGTGCATCTTTCATTATTTTGGGTCCAATCTTGCTTAGTAGGCATGATTCATTCCTTAGTTTTTTCCTTGTCATTAGTCTAGCTTCCTTGTCACCAATGATTTGTTCTACAGGGTGATGTCTTCTCACATACTTAGATAACCTTGGTTCCTTCCTCATTTCCAAGTTTGGTCTTTTAGCTTTAGAGTTGTTGTGCATATCTATCTCTAGTGTTTCACCATCTCTTTCATATGTATTGACTTCAGAAGCAGAATGTGCATTATCTTCATTTTGCAACTTAGCTTTTGAATGCAGCTTGACATTCACTGGTTGTAACTCAGTTGATATTGAAACTTGTTGTTGATTCCCAACTTGATTAGTAGCTTCTTCTTCATTAGACATTCCTTCATAGAAGAATTTAGAGGATCTATACTCTTCTAATTTCTTGGTTTCATCATCTTGAACTTTTGCATGCTCATCAAAATTTACATTTGCACTCTCCACAATCTTGTTAGTGTTAGTGTTCAAACACTTATATGCTTTACTTCTAGTGGAGTATCCAAAGAATATGCCTTCATCACTCTTTGCATCAAACTTGCCATTTCTAGAATCTTTAAGAATATAGCATTTGCAACCAAATACTTTGAAATGTTTTACATTGGGTGAGTGACCATACCATAATTTAAAAGGTGTTGCATTTGTACCTTTCTTGACTTGTACTCGATTCAAGGTGTACAGAATTGTACTTATAGCTTCTCTCTAGTACTTTAGAACAACATTTTTCTCCATCATTAATGTTTTGGCACAATCAATCACTGATCTATTCCTTCTCTTTGCAATACCATTCTGTGGTGGAGTTCTAGGTGTTGATGTTTGTCTCTTGATTCCTTTTGTCATTGCAAAATGTCTCAAACTCTTTTGATGTGAACTCTCCTCCTCTGTTTGATCTTAGGCACTTTAGACTCTTTATTTTTTCCTTCACAACCCTTTCCAAATACCACTTAAACATTTGAAATGCATCATATTTTTGTTTTAAGAACATGGTAGTCATCATCCTGGAGTAGTCATCTACAAACAACATTATATCTCTATCTCCTTTGTAGCTTTGCACTTCTATTGGGCCAAAAAAATTAGTATGCACTAACTCTAATACTACTTTGGAAATGTAGGTTTTTCTTTTGAAACTTAACATTTTCATCTTCCCTATTTGACATTTTTTTCACATTATATTTTTAGGCTTTTTTAGTTTTGGTAGACCTCTGACTTTCTTCATTTTATTGATGCTGCTCAGATTATCAAAGTTGACATGGCATAGCCTTTTATGCCATAGCTATACATCATAAAATCTAACAAAAAGACAAGATGCATCTTCCATATCTAGGTAAAATAGATTACTCCTATTTTGTTCTCCTTTTCTTATCAAATTTTTATTAGTATCATAGATTTTGGCAGTTTTGTTTCCAAATTCTACTTTGCATCCTACATTGCCTAACTATAACACACTTAGTAGATTGTAATTCAATCCTTCAACATAGTATGCATTATCACATGAAATTTTCTCTATATTTTTAATAGAACCTTTTCCTTTGATTAGACATGGAGCATCATTTCCAAATCTAACACTATTTCCATCATACAAAGTAAAGGTAAAAAACTTACTTTTGTCTCCTATCATGTGATGTGAGTATCTACTGTCTATGATCCATCTATCATTATTGTTCACACAGGTTACTAGTGCTATTGCCTCATCTTCATCTGACTCATCCTTCATGGCTACATAGACTACCCCATCATCATTTTCATCAGAATCCTCTTCTTCAACAATGTAGCACTTTTTGCCTTTGTCTTTGTAATCTTTGCTATCATCTTCTCTTCTATTCTTGTTCTTGTTGCCTTCTCTATAGTTCTTTTTCTATGTGCATCTTGCAGCAATATATCCTACTTCATTGCAATTGAAACATATGATAGGTAGCTTACCTTTGAACTTATCTTTTCCTTTGTGAAATCTTCTAGCCAGTAGTGCTTCCAATTGTTCCACATCTTCTTCTTCTATGTTACTATCATTGGATATTACCTTTTTATTCTTCTTCTTTGGTTTCACCTCCTTAGTATCTTTCAATGATAGCTTGGCCTTGAAAGAAGATTCAATATTTTCAGTTCTATAGTTATCAATGTTGGAAAAGTCAAATGCAGTGAACATTCCCACTATACCTTCAAGTGTTAGTTGGTTTCCTAGTACACATCTTAATTCTTGTATGGCTAAAACTCTAATAGCATATATGGGGAGAAAAGTTCTTAAGAATTTTCCATTAACATTGTCATCATCTAAATGACCACCCAAACTTCTTATTGCACTTACTACTTATTTCATTCTAGAGGCATATTGAGCAGCATTCTCAACTTCTTCCATTTTCATGTCATCAAACTTTCCTCTGAGGCTTTCTCTTTTTTCTCTTTGAACATTCTAATCTCCTCCATAAATATTAGTAAAGGCTTTTCACATCTTGAATGTAGAGTCACATCCCTTGATGTCATCAAATTCAACATAGTTGAGGGCAAAGGAAATCTCTAGCATTGCTTGATTGTGCTCCTTCTTCTTCTTCATATCTTTTGTAGTGGGTACAGCTAGATCAACATGTTCCACTTCAATTGAGGTTTGTGCATGGTCAATTATTTATCCAAGGTGTAGCTTCATTAAGCTTTTCCATGTAGTGAAGTTATCTTTGTTGAGCTTGGGAACTTCTTTCTTCAACATCTTGATCTTCCTACTTCTAGTACCTTTAAACTAAATCAGCAGATGGCTCTAATACCAATTGTTAGAAATGCTTTAGAATAATTGAGATGGGGGGGAATCAATTATTCAAAGTCCAAATGTCCTAATAAAACTTTTGCACTATGTAAAGTGAGCTCATTTAATTGATCATGCATCCAATCTTAAACATTCCTACTTAGCAAGTTACTGGAAAATCAACATGCAAGAATAACACATGAAGGATCAACACATAACACAATGAGTTATGTGGAAACCCAATTTTGGAAAACCACCAGTAACATGCTACTCAGTTCTCACTCTTTTGAATTGATGCTCTATGAAAGGCCTGCCCTATTAAATGCTACAACACACTGTTAAATGTGACTTGGTTAAATGATTTTAACCATCTTGTTAGAAGTGGGCTTGGTTAGAGGACTTTAGAACATTCACTTGGAATACCACCCTATTAAAATATTTACAAATGGTTGTTAAATCAACCTAAGTCCATAGCATTTTACCCTAATTGATACAATAATTAGACAGTAACAATAAGGGCTTTTGACTCGAGACAACTCACAACTTAACTTGTAGATTTTGGATCTCTATTGAGCTCTCAACTTTTCCTATCTTTCAGTTTCTATAGCTTTGACAACTTTTCCTCCTTTTGAGCTTTGTCTCCTTGAGTCTCCATGCTTGATATACCAGTACAATCTCCTTTCTGATCACCTATCAAAACAGAGTCTCTTTACTTTGTTCTTCCCTCTCTCTCTTGATGTCTTCACCTTGACATCCTACCAACCACTTCAACAACCTAGCAACTTAGCAACTCTTGATTCTTGACCTATAACCCCTTAAATAAAAGTCTAGAATACTTTTTCCACTCTAATCTTCCTACTTTTGATTTTAGTTTGAATGGATTAGGTAAGATTCAATGAATCTACCCCATATCTTGTTCCTTCTAGAAACATCATGAAGAATCCTCCTAAATTCGACCAAAAATGGTTTACCTAAAATTCTATGCCACTAGCGCATCATCCTTATCCTCAATTTTATTTACAAAATTCAAGGTAACAAACTTTGTCAGCTTAGATCTAGTAAATCTTTGACTTTTCAAATAATGTAGTAGCTCGGCACTATTGAAATTTTGATGTTCAACACATAGTGTGTTACTCGACACCAACTATTTTTTACTTATGCTTGACACCTACTATGGATTCACTCAGCATCAACTAAATTTTACTGATGCTTAGCACCTATTACTTGATTGGCACTTGAAGTTGCTTGGCTCCTTCTATTTCACTTGGCACACACTAGATTTTTCACTTGCTTGGCACTTATTGATAATCTTCTTAGCATGAACTAGCTTGCTTGGCACCCACTGATGAACTTAGTAAAGCTTTGCAGACAACTTTATTACAACTTATTCTTTCAGAGTAGCCAACATCTATATCTTCAAGTATATTATCAATACATCATTTTATCATTGTCTTAATTGATCCTTGTACTTCATTACAAAACCATAACTAAACCTTTCCCTTAGGTGCTTTTGTTACATCTTATTGATTAAATCCTCTTCATCAATCAACTAAGTGATAGTACTTGGATCTTATAAGCAATTTTCATTCTAGCAAATAGCAGGTTTGATATCAATGACAAAACAATGATTGAAAACATTCTTTTATCAACAATCTCCCTCTTTGCAAAAAATCTCTCTTCTTCAATAGTGATCTTTCCAATCAGATTCCAACATGGATACACTAATTAAGTCTAGAAGAACAAGTAAGAAGAAATGAGTTTTCCAAGCTTGACTAACTGGATGGTAGGGGATGACCAAAGTTAGTGCAAGCCAAGTAGAAAATCAATTAGAGCCAACAAAATTTAAAGTTTAGTGTATACCGAGTCACACAATGTAAGACAAGTAAAGTTTAGTTAATGTTGAGCACTAGTAAACTTTAAGTGTTTCCTAACTGATCTAGTTGAGAAAAATTTGGAAGCAGAGTGGGAGCATATTGATGTCAAGTGCCATTATTCATGTTAAATTATATATTTGATGAATCTAAATTGCCTATTTTGTTTTCTTGAATTTTTTGAAGCATGTGGAAGATAACTATGATGAGTTGGTGGCACAAAATTCATAGTAAACTATTTTGAGGTGAATTAAAAGAGACTTAAAGAATAATTTTCTAGAAGGGACTCAAATGAAAAGATGGGTAGATTCATTGAATCCTACCTAATCATCTCTAACCTTAAAATCAATGATGGAGGATGAATGAAAAAAGATCTTAATTTTCTATTGATAGAGATGGCTAGTTAGAAGCAAGGTGGGTCATGTTCAAGAACCTAAGTGAGACAAAAGGTCTGAGGTATTGCTTCATTCAGTTACCAAATAGAAGATACTACTATTGGAAAGCAAAGAAAGAAGGCTTAAATGTATAAATGCTTGAAGGGTGAACATGCTATTAGAGCTAAAGTGTGTGAAATCCAAGTAGAATGGAGAACTAAAAAAGAAATCTATAATTGGCAAGTGAGTTGTAAATTTCTATCAAATCAAGCCTTACTATTACTTTCTAATCATTGTACTGGTCTAGGGAAAATCCTTTGGATTAAGTTTGACCTAATAGTCATTTGTAAATCCTTTAAATAGGTAACATTCCAAGTGAATGATCTAAAGTCCTCTAGCAAGACTGACTGCTAATAGGGTGATTGAAATCCTCTAACCACATTATATTCAATAGTGTGTATTGTAACCTTTAACAAGGTTGGTCTTTCATAGAGCATCACTTCAAAAGAGTGAAAATGAATAGCATGTTACTAGTGGTTTTTTCCAAATTGGTTTTCCATGTAAAATCCTCATGTCAAATGTGTTATTAAATCTATTATGTTTCATGCTTACATTTTTGCAAAGTTATTTTGACCTAGGATAGTAATCTACAAGTTTAAGTGATTGTATGATCTAATGGATGCATGCATGAATATGTTTTATGTATATGGGTTCACTAAGCTATGAAAAGTTTTATTCTTACATTTGGATCTTGGATAACTAATTCACCCCCCTCTCAATTATTTTAAATAATTCCAAAAAAATTTATCGAATCCATCTTCTTAAGATGACTAGTTTGAAGGTACTAGATGAAAAAGATCAAGATGTCAAAAAGAGATGTATCCAAGCTTAACAAGGACAACTTCCCTACATGGCATAGCCTAATGAAGCTATACCTAGGAGGTCTTGGAGACCATGCAGTATCTACCATTATCACTAAGCATGTTGATCTTTTTGGAACCCTAACTATTGAAGATCTAAAAAAGAAGAAAGAACACAATCAAGGAATGTTGGATATTTCCTCTTCCCTAACTTATGTTGAGTTCAATGACATCAAGGGTTTTGAGAGTGCAAAGAAGATGTGGGATGCTCTTCACACCATCTATGGAGTAGATGCAAATGTTTTGAGAGCCAAATCTAAAAGTCTTAGAGGTAAGTTCGATGATATGAGGATGCAAGAAGGTGAGAATGTTGCTCAATATTGCTATAGAATAAAAGATGTTGGTAATGCTATAATATGAGCTACTAGTAAGATGGATGATGATAATATATTGAGTAAAGTTTTGAGAACATTGTTGCCCATCTATGCTATTAGAATTTATACAATACAAGAACTAAGATGTGTACTAGATTCTAATCTAACTCTTGAAGGTCCAGTAGGTAGGCTCACTACTACCAAGCTATCTAATTTTGAAAACTTCAAACCTAACAATGTTGAATCTACTTTCAAAGCTAAGTTTTCATTAAAGAACCTAATGAGAAGAAGAAGAAAAATGTAAAATGTGTTTTGAGTGATGGTGATATAGAGGAGGAGGATGTAGAATAGCTTAAAGAACTATTAGTAAGGATATTTCATAGAGGAAAAGGAAAATTCAAAGATAAGTTACTTATCATGTGTTTTAATTGCAATGAGGTTGGCAATATTGCTACTATATGTCCAAAGAAGAAGAACAATAGAAGTGGAGACAAATACAAAAGTAGAAGAGATGAGGACATCAAAGATTACAAAGACAAAGGTAAGAAGTCTTACTATATTGCAAAAGGGGAAACCAAAGACGGATCTAACAATCATGACTATGATGTGGTGTATGTTGCAATGAAGGATGATTTTGATCAGGATTAGGGAACTGCGCTACATTTTGTGTGGGCAAGAATGATAGATGGATAATTGATAGTAGGTGTTTATATCATATGATTGGAGATAAAAGTAAGTTTGTTACCTTGAATTATTATGATGGAAAACTATAAAGTCTAGTAATGATGCACCCTATTTGCTAAAAGGAAAAAGATCTATCAAACTCATAGAAAAGATTTTATGTGACAATGCTTGTTATGTTGAAGGACTTAACTACAATTTGTTTAGTACATCACAACTGAATAGTTCAGGTTGCAAGGTTGAGTGTGAGAACAAGATAGCTAAGATATATGATACTGATGGAAAACTAATTAGAAAAGGTGATCAAACTAGAGGTAATTGTAGAAATTTGGTATAGGTTTGATACCATGTAAAAAATTTCATAAGGAAAAAATGAAATGCCAAGATCTATAAGCTCAGAGACAGCACAAGAGAGACACGATATGATCAAATGAGAATGGATTTATCAGATAATTAGATGAATGCATCATAGAAGTAACTTGTATAAAAAGGGTATCGATATGTATAGGAGTAATACAAGAGATTAGCATAGCAACTAAGCACATGTCCACCAAGATTAGATTATCCTCCATTGTGCATTAATTTATGTACAACAATGAGAGGATAAGAATGCAAAAGTGTATCTCATAAAGAGATGTAGTAGACAACATGTGCTCAATTGGAGTGCAAATTAATATTTTTTCTACATAACAACTCATATGAATATGCAAACTCCTAGGTGTCTATATGAAAACTAATAAAAATATGCATTATCCTAAGTAAACTTAAGTAAAGTGTATTTATAGTAAATAATTATTTACACCAACACCCCCCCTTAAGTGCAACTTAGGAGAATGTACTTAAGTTCACAAAAGCTATATAATAATGCAAGATGGGTCCCAACTACTAGGCCATGTTAGGTACCCATGTAAAAATTTCAAGTGCAAAAGATATGCAATCCAATCTCTCATAAAGCGAAGAAAGAGGGAAAACCACATGGGAAAAAAACCCTCCAAAAAGAGAGATAAGTACAATAAAAGAAAATGAGAGAGAAGACCTCATGTGAGGAAAAGATTGCCCCAATAAGAGAGAAGTGGAAGAGAGACCAAATAGCCTCCACTCAATATAGACTGTACACCTATGGTAGATGCTCTATGCTAGATGTAGAAACTATGCCATGAGTGTAGAATAACATTCCTCCCCTTAGGAAGAAATAAAACCAAAGATGTATCAATGAAGCCTCCCCCATGTATAGGAAGAAACCTCAAAATGTATGGAATCTCTGAAACCTGCTCAAGTGTCCCTAGGTCAATACTAAAAGGTGCCTCCTCCCAATTATGTGTACTATGCCACTCTACTAAAAAAGGAAAATAAGGATCAACTAAGGATGAATGTAGAATATGTATCAAAGACTCAAGTGTCTTCTTCGAAGGGAAAGTGACCTCATCAAATTGTTGTATCAAAGGATCTACCATCATATCAACCTCAAAAGATTGATCAAGTAGAGAATGAAGATGAGGTTCATCATGCTCCCTTGCAATAATTGAAGAAGGATCATCTTCACCAAAGAGAAGATGAATGTCATTAATAGTGTCTCCCAAATCTACAATGTGGGATTCCACAAACAATCTAGAAATGCTTGCCAAGTAGTCATCCCATGGAATTGAGTTTGGAAGACAAGGAGTATCTTGTTGCACTAAATCACTTGAATCCATGGCTGTGTGAATACAATCATCATTAGCAATAACAATATATGCAATATTAGTAGGATAATTAGTAGCTACAACTGGAGTCTTTGGATCATCAAGACTCTTAATATCATAAAATGTTTGAATCTTCCATGAGGTATGCTCATGATAAGGAAATTTATCTACATCATCAAGTGGAAGGAGACAATCTACAACTAGATCTTCTAGTAATGGAGGAACACAAGGATATCCAAAATGTTCCAAAATAATAATCCAATGTGTGTGTAAACACTTAATACCTTCTAGGTTTCTATCAACTTTAGAGAAGAAAGATGGACCAAGGCTATAAGAAATCAATCCCCTTATATGCATATTCCTATCACACCAAGCTAACTTTCTAAACTTTGAATTGGGCTTAGGAATAAGTCCATAAATATTAGGCAAGAGTTTTATCCATATATGATATGTAATGATTCTCTTTTCCCATGATGCATAATTATCCCTAGTAAAAAATACAATTGTAGTATGGATTGTCAATTCCATGAATTTACCCATGATGTGCTTATCTCAAGAAAAATAAATTAATGCATGCTCCAAAATGCAAAAAAGAAGGAATGCCCCCAAAATAAATGCTTTGGCACTTTATACTTAGTGCATGTATAATTGACCACTTGTCAAAATGAACAAAAGTGGACATTTGATTTTGATAGTTACAACAACAAATACAAATCTATATATGACTCAACAACATAAGACACAAGACCTCTTAAGGATCTAATTAATTACAAGTGCCAAAATAGGCAAAAAATAACCAAATGCTAAAATTATTATGTCTAGTCAAAATTACTCCAAACTGATACCAGATCTACAAAGTAGACAAAAAATTATGCACTTTTAGAAAACATAGCACTTAAATATGTGTCCATATGAGCCTAAATGAAGCCTTTGAAGTTGCAAAAATTAGGATTTGCAATTTTTAGAAAAATGCAATAACAAAGATTACAAACAACCTACAACAATGTATAGATCACAAAATTCTACCACAAAAAAAAAAACAAAAATCTCAAAAAAAGGAGTTCGTATGAGAGAGATATCGCTATTTAAAAATCATCTCTATAATTATTTTTCTTGAATAACCATTGTTGCACCTCTAAAAATCAAATGACTATAGCATTTTCCACAGATGTCCAATTTTGATGAAACAAAAGTTGATTTAGGGGTTTTTTGACCTTTTGAATGTGATACCAACATCTGATTTGCACTAGCATGCTCCAATCTTGACTTGCAAAAATAATCTCTCTAATTGCTATGCAATGAAAGTCCTATGGCTTTGATACATGTAAGAATTTTCCTAAGGCAAGAATGAAATGCTAATATCTAGAAGTTTTGGAATATTCAAATATGGAAAGAGTACTTATGAGAGGGGGGGGTTGAATCATAAGTATCACACTTTAGAAAATAAAACTTTTAACCTAAAGTAAATTGCATGCATGTAAATACATTAAATAAACATTTAACAAAACTCATGCATCAATAACTCATAACACTGGAATTTGGTAACCCAGAAACCCTCCAGGAACAAGAAGGTAAAATTGGGGTGGGGATGATACCCACAAAATTTACTACAGCAATATTGTTCAACCACTTCTGATGGTTTGCCCTGTTAAAGGCTTTACACTGTATTAATAGTGACCTAGTTAGAGGATTTACAAACACTTAACATGGAGTGTCACCCTGTTAAAGGATTTTAACCACCTAATCAAAAGGATCTTACAAAATAGCTATAAAGCTAATGTATCACCATAGGATTTTCATTCTAATACAATTGATAGAGAGTATTAGATACAATAAACCTGATAGATTACAATCCTTGATTGCTGAATTCGGGCTCCTTTTCCACCTTCTCTTGATCTTGATCCTTTGTGATTTGATAACTCTTGCTTCTGAAAATAGATTTTCTTATGCACCCTTGTATATCTTTCCATATATTTACAATGAAATTTTGTCTTTCTTATAAAGACTGCAAAGACTTAGGGTTTGATTTGGATCTACGATCCATATTGAATCTCAATTTCTCACTCAATACTTTTTTTTTACTGATTGGTTGCATGCCTTTATCATTTTTCTTATTGGCTGCATGTGAGTTGCATAGGAAAAATAAAAGATTTGATTTATCATTAAATCCTTCGAAGTTTACCTTTTGCCGGCTGCAAAAATTGTTTGCATCATAGTTTGTGCAATTCCAAACTTTTATGCCGATCTACTGAGTTACTCAGCTCCTGAAGTATTTCTGAAACTCAACACATGCTGTTTCTTGGATAGCTCAGCATCTGAACAAAACTATATCACTTGACACATGTTGTACTTGGCACTTGTTATCACTTGGCACTTGTTATCACTCAGCACTTGTTATCACTCAACACTTGTTATTACTTAGCACCTGTTATCACTCGGCACTTGTTATCACTCAGCACTTGTTATAGCTCGGCACTTTATCTTACTCGGCACTTACTCTTGATCTTGGTTAAGTGTATTGGCACTCAGGTGTCAAATTTATTCTTTAAGCTAACAATCTCCCCCTTTGACATGAGTGGAAAAAACACTTAATTAAGATCCATGTGACTCATGAATTTATCCTAAATTCAAAATTTTCTATCTCAAAATTTTCTCCCAAAATTTGCTATTTCAAAATTTGCTCCCAAAATTTGCTATCTCCCCCATTTTTCTATCTCCCCCTTTTATTATAGTTATCATTTCATTCCTGTACTTAACTCTTATTACTTATTCTCCCCCTTTTTGACACTTATGTGAAGGGTCTTACAATGAAATGCCATACTTAGCCAAAAATGTGCTATTTACTTCAAGGAGTACCTTTAGAGCTGCATCCCAATTTGCTAATGCGACATCCAATGTCTTATGCTGGAAGGCAATCTCTATTGCTAGGTGTACAAGTCCATCAGATGAAGAAAGATTGGGGTCTTTCCTGAGGACTATCTCTACATTTGTCTGCTCCTTGTGAAGTAGTTCCAAATGAGGAGTTATTGATGATTGAGTTTGCATCAATTTAGCTTTTGTGGTTACCTTCTTTGCTGCTAAGACAGCTAACTCTCTTTGTATGTGAAGCGATTGGACAAAATGCTTCTCACTCTGAGCTAGATTTGTGGGGAGTTGCATGCTAGAAATTTTCAAATTTTTTTCCAAGCTTAGTATTTTCTGGCTAGTGTCCTGTGTGAACGTGGAAAAATCACACAACTTGTTGTACAGGGAAAAGATGTTTCCTAGTACAATTTTAACTATTTTAATTTTCTTTGCCAGTTCTTCATTAGACAATGCTATATCACTAGATATTTTACTATTTACCTTACCTTGGAACTTCTTTTCTGACCATTCAAGCAATCTAGCATTTGTTTCCTGGTCTTCATTAGTCAACTGGTCAACTATATCAGATAGTTTCTCTATAATTGGTCTTGACTCATCTGGAGATTGTAAGCAAAAAGCTTTTGTGAATATATCTTTAATTTCATTCAATGTAAGCTTATGCTTGTATTCCTTTCTTAGTGCTTCTTGTCTCCTTCTTTTGTCCAATGCACTCTGAATTTCATTAATCTTTTCTTCAATAAGAGTGCTAGATGCATAATATGGGATCTTTATTTCTTCATCATGCTCAGGAACTCCATAGTGAAGTTTCCCGACTGCCTTTGATGAGCTCGAGCCTGGTGTCCTGAGTTGCAGCTGTAATCCGTCTGTGCTCGAATGCTGAAGAGTCTGTGTTGGAGTACTAGATTTTGGTAATGCAACCAAAGTTCATATTGCAGTCTCCTCCTTCTTCTTTGTCTCATCCTTTTCTTTAGCTTGAATATCCCTTTTATGATTGCTAGGTGGGGTTGAGCTTGTTGGTTGTTCAGATGTTTCTTTTATTTCCCCTGCTGCTGTACTCGGCATTTGGAGTGTATAAGTGACTATACTTGGTGGAGGTGGTGGTGGAAGAAATAGAATACCAGTAGTTTGTATGGTCAAGGATGGCACTAGTTCTTTTACCTTGACTTTTGGATTCTTTAATTCATCAACACTAACCAATATAGGATATGAACTTAATTTTGCTACTAGTGATGATTGGTCAAGGATTTCCAAATCCTCTGCAGTTAATGGATTGATGTTTAGATTTGAAGTGTCTGTAACATCTTTTATTTTTATGATATCTATAGGTGTGATGGTGGCATGAGGAGGACTAGGAGGAGATACCTGTATGTCTTGCATACTTTGATCTTGTGGCTCAGTTGTATCTTTCTCTTCCTCTTTCTCCTCATTATGTGCCTCTTCTTCCTTTTCTTCTTTACTTTTCTCCACTAGTTTCTTCTCTTTTTCTTTGGTTTCTAACACCTTATTTTCCTTTGTCTTTGCACTTGCCTCTGCCTTATATCCTTCATTATATACATCTTCTATTTTCTTGTAAACTATTTTCCACAATCTTGTGGATTTAGTAACTACCTCTTCAATTTTATTCTGCAATATGTTGAATGCTCTATACTTGGGAGTGAATATGTTATTATGCCTTTTTACTGCATTTATTATTTGATCTTTAGTCAAATCAGACAACAATCTAGCTAATGTTGACTCCCTTATTTCTTTTTCCATTTGTAAACAAAAATTCCATTTATCCTCTACAATTTTATATAATTCTCTTGGCACAGATTCATCTAATTCTAGAGGTGTGTGCTTATATTCAGCCATCATAGCATACACAGATTCCTCTAATTTATTTTTCTCTTCTTTGGTGAGCATAGAAAAATTTAGGTTCTTTAAACCTTTTAAATCATTATTCCTAATTTTTGAACATAATTTATCAATAGCAGTCTAGGGTGTGTGTCTTACCACTTGAAATTGACTATTGTCTTCTGACTCTATTTTCTCCTCATTTGTTTCAGGCTGGGGAATAAATTTCCTTTTCTTTGACTTAGCAGTAGTCTTCTTTGAGTTTTTCTTCTTTCCTTTTGCCTCTTCTTGGACTTTTTGTGCTGCAACCCTTGTGGTAGGTCTCTTTGGTGCAGGGGTAGTTACTTTCTTTCCCTTGGATTGAGGAGCAGAAGGAGTTGTGGTCTTTCTCTTAACTGGTGCTTCCTTGGCTTCTTCTACCTCAGTGCTTTCCTCTTTGTCTTCTCCTAACCCTTGGGTTTGACCTTGAAGTTTATCTCCTTCTTCTTCAATGTCTTCTCCCTCTTCTTCTGTTGTTCCTTCTTCTTCTTCCATGCCAAATTTTCTCTTGATTTTTCTCACCATTTTCTCTTTCTTCTTTACTGCTGAAGTAGTCTTCAAATCTGTTATTACCTTTGATTTGACAACATCATAGGTTCCAAAAAAAATTTCATTTTTATTTGCTTCTTCTGCAAGTAGGGCTATTATTGCTACAGAGGCTTGATCAACAACAAGTTCATAACCTAGTGGCCTAATCCATCTTACTCTAGGTATAACTTCTTGTATGTAGGTATAATCTATATCTACAAGAAAAAAAATGTCTTTTTCATATTTCTTAGTCAATGAGATTGGAATTCTCATTCTTTGTTTCATGGACTTTTTCAAGTCCTCAAAATAACCAGTCATTTGGGCATCAAAATTTTCACCTATCTATTCAATGTATCCATTAATTTGTTCACCAATTGTTTTATCTGGATTTCATCTTACCTTACCCATAGAAGGAAATTCTTTCATCAGATAGAAAAACATGCACATCAAAAATGATCCAAATTTGCATTAAGCTCCCTTGCTCTTCCTTATAGCTCCTAGATTTTCATTAATCTATTGAAACATGAGCTCTGCCAAATCATAAGTGTGATCCCTTTTGATTATCTTGTATGCAACATCAACTGCTATACAAGGTACACTGTTTAACCTACTTGATTGATAGAATTTATGTGAAATGACTCTCACAGCAAAATCTAGTAGGGGATCTGTGACTGTGTCGATAGTCATTCCTTTATTGTTCCATTTGGCACCCGTATTTTTCTCTATTACTTCCCTTTTGTCACTTTGTAGGGTCTTTGGCCAATCTAGGTTTGGAATACCAATAACCCTATGAACAGTTTTCTTGGTAAATTTTACTGGCCCTGACTCTAACCAAAAAGCTCCATTATGTATTCGGCTCAGAACTATCTGTACCCATTCAGTTTTGAAAACAGTAAAAAATGCTACGGTTTTGATTAATCCTTTTCTTTCTATTATTGAAAACTCATTTTTTAGTACTTTGTTTTCACATAGTTTATCATATGCATTATAGATTTCTAAGTCTCCTATGGCACCAATTTTGCAATTATAACACCTGCGAACATCTTGGACCATAATAACTTTATCCGAAATAACTGATAATGCACCTGCAAGATCATTCTTGTATGCTACTTTTGGAATGGGCTTAAATTTAGGTTGTTTAACTTCGTTGCTAACCAATTGCACTTCATGTCTCTCTATACCCTTAGTGGTTCCTGACCCAGATGTCATTGTTTGCCAAACTAGGATTTATGATTTAAACAAGTTTATAAGTCCTACGTAGCTCGACACTTAAGTAAAATACCTTAAATCAATGAAACTTGTCTTGAATCACTTTTGAAATCTTCACAAATTGCTTCTAAGCTGATATTGATCTTCTCCACTCTTTTTAGCTTTGCTTCTCATTTGAATGGTGGGAAAATGATCGAAAATCAAATTTATGTAGTCTTCAAAATAGAGTAATAAATGCTTAGTACACTGCCAACTGTCTACTCGGCACTTGAAAAGTTTCATCATGACTTGGCTCCCATTTTGTTTTGCTTTACTTGGCTCCTATTGATATTTCATAACTCGGCATCAACTATCAACTCAGTCGTTGTTTAGCAACTCAGCTCCTGAAGGCAACTTTAACATATCTTCAAAAAGTTCTCAATTTTGACTTAGCATCTTTGCTTATACTGATTTCATTTTTCCAATTCTTATATGTCTTAGGACTGATTTATGAGGTAGCTTGGTTTATCAATCCCACACATTTATTCTTTGCTTAATTTGATGAAGTGTGATCACTTGACCTATTAGGTGAAGTGATCTTTGTACTTGATGTGCTAGACTCATCTTTCTTCCTTCATGTCTTATTCATTTCACTTCTGATATGTCCAACATCTATCTTTGCCTTTCCATTGCTGAACTCAAAACTTGATGCCTTTGACCTTGTTGGGCAATTCGTGCTGACATGACCAGTTTCTAAGCAACTGAAACATGTAGTTTGACTCAACCATCTTTTGCAGTTTCCTCTAAAATGTGTTCTTATGTAGTTTTGTGAGATATGTCCATATTCTTGACAATAGTGATAGCTATACCTGGTGTTGTAATCCCAAAATTCATGGTTTGATGTCTTTTCTGGTTGATTTATTGTCCACATAGACTTTGATCTACATTCAAAAGCTCTATGTCCATACTTCTTGCAATTATAACAATGTCCATCAAATCTTGATGTCTTGATAGTTTGGGTTCTGCATTCATATGCTTGATGACCTTGCTTCTTGCATTTATGACAATGATTTGTCCTTTTGGGTTTGTCATGCTGATGGGTATTCTTGCTTCTACAGACATTAGATGTATGCCCTTTCTTTCCATAGAAATGACATGTAGGTTTAACATCTTTACCTTTTTCACTTCTTTGTTCTGCACTCTTTAATGATTCTCCTACTTCAGTGCTGTTATATCCAAGCCCTGTTGTATCATGGGTTGATCTTGGAGATTTCAGTATTTTCTCAAAATAGTTGATGGCTTCACTTGATTTGTTGAGATTTTTTGCCACCTCTCTTTCTTTGTTCAATTCATTTTGCATTTGTTCCTTTTGCATCTTCAAAGTAGAGATCTCAATATCTTTCATATTGATTTCATGATGAAGATTCATCATTTGAGCAAGTGTATCCATTTGCATGTTTGAGATCCTTGTCAATTCAGTACATTTTTCTTCAAGTCTATTTGCAAGATTCCTTTTGTCATTTTCCATCATGACCTTATCATCAACTGCTCTTTTCTTTTGTTCAGTAATTTCACATATCATTATAGCCTATGATTCATGTTCCATCTTGAGAGATCTTATCTCATCTCCTTGAATTTTATTTTTCTCCATCAGTTTTGCTATTGTTGTATCAAACTCTTTAGTATCTCCATTGGAAAATATGTTGGTGGTATCAATCTCCTTGTAGTGTATATCATTTTCAGCTATGGCTAGATCCTTTCTCTTTTTTAATGAGTTTCTCAATTTGTTTATGAATTCCTCCAAGCTGTGCAGAGCAAGTTGCACATCTATCACCTGATTTTCAATGATCTTTCGAAGTTTGAAAGCTTCCATCTTTAGATCTTTTCCTCCAAGCTGTTAGGCTTTTCCTTGTGAGAACCTGGATGGCTCTGATACCAATTGTTGGAATATTCAAATATGGAAAGAGTACTTATGAGAGGGGGGGTGAATCATAAGTATCAAACTTTAGACAATAAAACTTTTAACCTAAAGTAAATTGCATGCATGTAAATACATTAAATAAACATTTAACAAAACTCATGCATCAATAACTCATAACACTGGAATTTGGTAACCCAGAAACCCTCCAGGAATAGGAAGGTAAAACTGAGGTGGGGATGATACCCACAAAATTTACTGCAGCAATATTGTTCAACCACTTCTGATGGTTTTCCCTATTAAAGGCTTTATACTGTATTAATAGTGACTTGGTTAGAGGATTTACAAACAATTAACATGAAGTGTCACCCTGTTAAAGGATTTTAATCACTTAATCAAAAGGATCTTACAAAATAGTTGTAAAGCTAACCTATCATCATAGGATTTTCATTCTAATACAATTGATAGAGAGTATTAGATACAATAAACTTGATAGATTACAATCCTTGATTGCTGAATGCAGGCTCCTTTTCTACCTTCTCTTGATCTTGATCCTTTGTGATCTAATAACTCTTGCTTCTAAAAATGGATTTTCTTATGCACCCTTGTATATCTTTCCATGAATTACAATGAAATTTCATCTTCCTTATAAAGATTGCAAAGACATAGGATTTGATTTGGATCTACGATCCATATTGAATCTCAATTTCCCGCTCAATACTTGTTTTTTACTGATTGGTTGCATGCCTTTATCATTTTTCTTATTGGCTGCATGTGAGTTGCACGGGAAAAATAAAAGATTCAATTTTATCATTAAATTCTTTCAATTTTACCTTTTGTCAGCTGCAAAAACTATTGCATCATAGTTTGTGCAATTCCAAACTTTTATGCTGATCTTACTCGACACTTACTCTTGATCTTGGTTAAGTGTATTGACACTCAGTTATCAAATTTATTCTTTAAGCTAACAAGAAGCTCAAGAGATAACACAAGTGAGATAAGATATGATCAAATGAGAATAGATTAATCAGATAATTGGATGAATACATCATAGAAGTTCTTTGTATATAAAGGTGGTCAATATGTCTACGAGTCATACAAGAGATAAGAATAAAAAATAAGCACATGTCCACCAAGAGTAAATTATCTTCCATTTTTCATTAATGTATGTGCAAAAATAAGAGCATAAGAATACAAAGGCGTATCTCATAAAGGGATGTAGTAGATAACATGTGCTCAATTGGATTGCAAACTATTGTGTTGTCTACATGACAACTCATATGAATATGCAAACTACTAGGTGTCTATATAAAAACTAATATGTATATGCATTATCATAAGTAAACTTAAGTAAAGTGTAAATAATAAATACTTATTTAAACCAACAATAATCTATTCTACCTTAATATGAATGATGCTACTTGTCTAGTTGAAGAATTTGATGATGTGTGATTATGACACAAGAGGTAATGTCATGTTAGTTTTGATAGCTTGGTTAATATTAGTAACATGAGAAGAGTTAGAGGTTTGCCTAAGTTGAAGAAACTTGACAATATAATCTGCAAATAATGTCAGTTAGGCAAAATGACAAAGTCTAGTTTTAAGAGTAAGACTCATCCCTCTAAAGAAAATTTGGAGATTGTTCATATTGACTTGTATGGACCAACTGATGTGCAAAGATACAAAGGTTACAAGTACATTATGCTATTTTTTGATGATTATTCTAAGATGATGACAACTGTGTTTCTAAAATAAAAATTTGATGCTTTCCAAATGTTTAAGTGGTACTTAGCAATAGTTGAGAAAGAAACAAGTAAAATCCTAAAATGTCTAAGATGTAATAGAGGAGAATAACTTACATCAAATGAGTTTGAGATGTTTTGTAATGACCGAGGAATCAAAAGACATACATCTAGCCTGAGGACCCCTCCACAAAATGGAATTTCTAAAAGGAAAAACAAATCTATAATTGATTGTGCTACGACACTCGCAATGGAGAAGAATGTTTCTTTGAAATAATGGAGAGAGGTTATAAGTACAACTATCTATACCTTGAACCATGTGCAAGTCAAAAAAGGTACTCATTCAACACCTTTTGAAATATGGTATGGATACTCACCCAATGTAAAATATTTGAAGTTATTTGGAAGCAAGAGTTATATTCTCAAAGATTTTAAGAATGGTAAATTAGATCAAAAAAGTGAAGAAGGTATATTCCTTGGCTATTCCATAAGTAAAGCTTATAAGTGTTTAAATGCTAAATCTATGAAGGAACCAAAGGAATAAAAATCTTATGTATGGTTTTATGAAGATATTCCTAATGATAAAGATGTTGTAAATCATGTTTCGAATCAACAATAAGTTTTAATGACTACCAAGTCACATACAATAAATGTCGAGTTGCACTTAGGAACTGAGCTATGGTTAAGTGCCAAGTTGTAGACCAAAGCTGAGGTACATTTTGATACTAAGATTAGTGTACTAGAAAGAAATGTTGAATTACCTAATAGAGAAGTACATAGTGATTCAAAAGTTGACACACCTAATGAGGAAAATAGAACAAAACCAAGATTGTCAAAGTATGTCAAAAGATATCACCCTATTGCATAAATTATTGGATATAAAGATGCAAGACCAATGACAAGAAAAAAGATGAGAAGTGATGCATGCTTTCTTATCATGCATGAACTTAAAAAAATGAAAGATGCCTTAGAAGATGAGGACTGGAGTAGAGCCATGAAAGAAGAGATTGAATAGATTAAGAAGAACAAGACATGGACTCTAGATCCTAGACTAGAAGATAAAAATGTGATTGGCACCAACTGGGTATACACAAAAAGGTTAGATGAAAATGGTGAAGTCATGAGGAATAAGGCAAGATTACTTTGCAAAGGGTATGCACAATAAGAAGGGATAGACTATGGAGAAAAAATTGCCTCAGTTGAAAGATTGGAAGGAGTAAAAACTTTGCTTGCTTACTATGCATACAGAGGTTTCAAAGTTTATCAAATGGATGATGCTACCAATAAAATCATGGTATGTGGAATGAACAAAGCTTTATATGGTCTAAATTAAGCACCAATAGCATGGTATGAAGGCTACACAATTATCTTGTGAAGATTGGATTTGAGAGGATGGTTGATAACAACAATCTTTGCTTGAAGATAGAAAAGGAAAATGTATTCTACTATCTAATTTTTTTTTTGATGATATCATATTTGGAGGTCAAGATATTTTATGTAAAGTCTTTGCAAATGAAATGAAGAAACAATTTTAGATGTCGATATTTGGAGAGATCAAGTTCTTTGTGGGTTTGCAAGTACATACGATGAAATAAGGTATACACATCACTTAGTCTAAGCATGTAAAGGAGATACTAAAATATTTTGGATTGGAAGATTCCAAGCCAGTAAGAGTACCTATGGAAATAGGACACAAGTTGTTAAAAAATGATGATTCAATTGAGGTGAATCAAACATTGTATAGGTCTATGATTGGCAAACTGCAATATGTAGTGCAAAGAAGACCTGATATTACATTATCTATCGAGATAGTTGCAAGATTATTTGCTAATCCTAGGGAGAGTCATTTGATGACTATCAAGAGAATAATGAGATATCTGAAAGGAATAGAAGATAGTGGTCTATACTACAAGAAAAATGAAAAGTTTGAGTTGAGAGCCTACACTAATGTTGATTGGGTTGAAAATATTGATGATAGAAAGAGAACTAGTGGAGGAGCATTTTTATTAGGAAAAAGGTTGGTTAAATGGACTAGCAAGAAACAAAATTGCATTTCTCAATCTACTGTTGAAGTTAAATATGTTGTTGTTGCAGTAAATTGTACAAACATTGTGTGGATCAAATAGCTACTAAAAGGTATGAAGGAGGAAATCACTGAACCTGTAATACTTTGTTGTGATAATAAAAGTGCTATAAATACATCAAAGAACCTTGTGATTCATATAAAGACTAAGCATGTTGCAATCAAGTATCATTACTTGAGAGAGTTAGTTCAAGACAAAGAGGTGAAGGTGGAATATGTGAATACAAAAGAGCAAATATATGATATCTTCACAAAAGCATTACCTAAGGATGCTCATGAGAATCTAAGAGGTAAACTAGGGGTGCTACTCCTATCCAAGGCTATTTAAGAAGCATGAATAGTGCCCTACATCAAATGAGAAGATTGATATATGTTACACATTGATGTAGTGGATCTTACTTTAGCTTCCAAAAGTAATCAAACATTTGGAGCTGTAGATCAATCACAAGCTAGGTGACAAAGGGAGAAATTGAAAGTGTTAACATCTATAGATTAAGATGACAAGTCTTTCACATTTTTGTCAAAGAGGGAGAAATAGAGAAAGGGATAAATATAAAATACCAAACACAGTGAGAACAAGAGAGAAAAATGGAATATCTACTCAGAGGGAGATAGTGTACCTGATGATTCCTACATAGGGTGAAATGACTAAATGATATACATCTCTTATTAAGAGGGAGTGATCAAGAGGGAGTCATAAGGATGAGTTAATTGTAGCCTAAATAGAAGATGAAATTTGTTGATAGAAGGATTGATTTCAATAAAAGGAATTATTTTCTTTTTAGTATTGTTGTTGGTGTAAGGAAACTCAGGTGCGAAAACAACTTCCTACACTAATCTCATAAGGAAAGTATGATGCAAATCTTATTAAAATCTTTTACACTTATAGATTCAATATCATGCAAACAAAAATATTGCAGCCAACCATGCATACAGAAAATAGATAGAGAAAGGAACACATAACACAAGGATTTTCTGGTGGGGAAAAACCTTTCGGTAAAACAACCCCACCCCTTCAGAACCTGCACAATGTATTATTTTCAACATGAGGTTACAATACACTTGCAATGCAAGTTCAACATCAACAATATAAGACTCCAGTAGCTACTCGCAGTACCAATAATACACCTTTTTTTTGCATCACTTTGCAACACTAAAAAATCCTTATAACATGCACTTCACTTTAGTGCTACTCCCAAAAGGTAAACTGTATTAGGGTTTTACCATTCTCCGAGAAAATAGGAACCCCAAAAAATTTTCACTATTGGGGTGGAGTGTACAGTACTTAAATGTCTTAGCTACTACATGTCTTCACCTGTCATTGAATCTTCCTAAAATAGATCTTACATGTCACAGGAATCCGTCATAACCATTTTAGTCATGATCTCCTTACACAAAATTCAAGATGTCGACACATCAACATTATTTGCAAGAAATACATTTTACAAAACAAATAATAAGAATAGGAATTATACAAGGTTGAGACACCTTATTCCTAACATTCTTCCACTTGTTGAACACCTTGTAAGAGCAACAGGAACATAATAGGAACTAACCACTATAGGCCGAAAAGCCCATAGACTTTGAACACCATCTGAACTTCTCAGTGCCCACTAGTTTCATTAATGCATCTGCTTCATAGTATCTACCTTTTCCAAATTTACCTTTCCATCTTCCACCGTATCTCTCACAAAGTGATACTGCACATCAATGTGCTTTGTTCTGGAATGGAAAGTTGGATTCTTTGCAAGGCAAATAGCACTCTGATTGTCACACCAAATAGTAATCTATTCTGCATCAACACCAACATCAAAACACAATCTCTTAAGCCAAATGGCTTCCTTACAAGAATGAGTAGCAGCCATGTACTTAGATTTTGTAGTGGACAAAGAAACCACAGGTTGTCGCTTGCTCATCCAACTGATGGTACCACCAAACATAGTGAACACATAAGCACTGGTGGATCTCTTATGGTCAATATCACCTGCCCAATCTAAATCCACAAACACATGAATACCAACTAAATTTGGAGATTTAGAAGAGTTACCATGATAACATATGGATTAATTTGATGTACCCCTCAAATATCTAAATACTCACTTAACTGCATCCCAATGTATCCGTCTAGGATTAGCCATAAATCGACTCAGGACTCCCACTACTTGGGCAATGTCTAGTCTAGTATAGACCATAGCATACATAAGACTGCCAAATGCACTAGCATAAGGTACTCTACTCATTTCCTCCACCTCACTAGGAGATTTTGGACAATCATCTATAGATAACTTTGTTCCCATAGGAATAGGAACACATAGTGGTCTACAATCTGCCATGCTGAACCCATCCAACACAGACTTCACATACTTACTCTGACTCAACCAAAGTTTTCTGTTAGAACTGTCTCTATTGATTTCCATACCCAAGATGTACCTAGCTGCCCCAAGATCTTTCATCTCAAACTGTGCTGACAACTGAGATTTAAAATCAGAAATCATACCCTTACCCTTCCCAAACAGCAACACATCATCAACATATAATGCAACAATAAGAAGGTGATCATTTTCAATTCTAAAATAAACACAATGATCTAATTGCAATCTTACAAATCCAATTGACAACACAAAGGCATCAAAATTAAGGTACCACATCCTAGGAGATTGCTTCAAACCATATAGAGATTTCTTTAATCTGCAAACTAAGGATTCTTTACCTTTAACAATGTAGTGCTCAAGCTGTGACATATAAACCTCTTCCTCTAAATCACCATGAAGGAAAGTTGTCTTCACATCTATCTGTTCTATCTCTAAATCATATGATTCAACAAGAGATAACAAAAATCTAATGGATGTCAACTTTGCAACAGGAGAGAATATTTCACCATAATCTATTCCCTCTACCTGTGAATACCCCTTTGCAACCAATCTAGATTTGTACCTTTCAACACTACCATCTGCACAAAATTTCTTCTTGAACACCCATTTAAAGCCAATAGATTTTCTCCCTTTAGGCAAAGGTACAAGGTCCCATGTTTTTTTTTTCTCTAATGAAGCCATCTCATCATCCATAGCCTCAATCTAGGAACCTACATCTTCCATGCCCAAAGCCTCTTTCATAGATCTAGGCTCATTAGTGTTAGTAATCAAAGAAAAAGCACATCTGGAATCTAACATAGAATAACCAAACCTTTCTGGTTTCTTTCTTTCTCTCATGGATCTCCTCAAGGGCTAAGGTTGAGGTTGTTCTTCCTCTTCTTCTGAACTATTAGAGTTGCAAGAGCTCTCCTCATCATTAGACCCAACATGGTCTCTCTATTCAGTCTTCTCAGGGGTAGGAGGCAACTAAACAACATCTTTTTCCTTTTCTTTTTCATCTAGTTGTAGCACAGTAGGAGAAGATGTTAGCTCTCTAAAAATAATATTTCTACTATACAACACCTTACTAGTCACAAGATCTCAAAGCTTGTATCCTTTCACACTAGCACTGTACCCGATGAAAATACACTTAACAACTTTGTTTTCCAACTTAGATCTTTTCTCCATTGGAACATGTGCATAAGCTTCATAACCAAAAACATGAAGATGTCTAATTGAAGGCTTCTTACCAGACCACACCTCCATGGGTAGGAGGCAACTAAACAACATCTTTTTCCTTTTCTTTTTCATCTGGTTGTAGCACAATAGGAGAAGATGTTAGCTCTCTAAAAATAACATTTCTACTATACAACACCTTACTAGTCACAAGATCCCAAAGCTTGTATCCTTTCACACTAGCACTGTACCCGATGAAAATACACTTAACAACTTTGTTTTCCAACTTAGATCTTTTCTCCATTGGAACATGTGCATAAGCTTCATAACCAAAAACATGAAGATGTCTAATTGAAGGCTTCTTACCAGACCACACCTCCATGGGTTTCTTACCAACAAGGGTTGATGTAGGAGATCTGTTAACTAGATAACAAGCAGTGGCCATAGCTTCGGCCCAAAATCTTTGTTCTAAACCAGCTCTACTATGCATACTCCTAGCCTTCTCCATTAGTTTCCTGTTCATTCTCTCTACAACTCCATTTTTCTGTGGGGTATGTGGAGTTGTCTTATGCCTCTCGATACCTTGTTCTTTACAGAACAATTCAAACTCTGTTGAGAAAAACTCACCACCATTGTTAGTTCTCACACACTTAATCTTCTTACTAGTCTGATTCTTTACAATGGCTTTAAACTCCTTGAATTGACTAAAGACTTGTGTCTTACTTTTAAGGAAATAAATCCATGTCCTTCTACTGTAATCATCTATGAAACATACCAAAAATACAAACTTGGAGATTGAAGGAACTTTTATAGGACCAAATACAT
Organism: Cupressus sempervirens; assembly: GCA_028749045.1. Taxonomy (NCBI): domain Eukaryota; kingdom Viridiplantae; phylum Streptophyta; class Pinopsida; order Cupressales; family Cupressaceae; genus Cupressus; species Cupressus sempervirens. The sequence goes on from CM053785.1 coordinate 1,097,448,286, forward strand.
CATAATGAATAAGATCCAAAACATCAGAAGACTTGTAAGAACTAGAGTAAAATTGAACACAATTTTGTTTACCATATACATAGTGTTCACAGAAGTTGAACTTGAGATTGCAATCATTTAACCCTTCAACAAGATTTTTATTTTTTAGGGTTCTGAGACCCTTCTCACCAATGTGACCAAATCTCAAATGCCACAAGATTGTCTTTTCTACAAGAATCTTTCCTTCCAAAGTGTTTGCACCCTTAGGTACACTTGTTGCACTACCATTAGAACCACTAAACATAGTCTTCTTTACTGCTCATTCAGATGGTGGTGATGAAGTGATAGCTACTCTCTTCTTTGAAACAAAAGAACTATTACACTGAGAAATGTGTGCATCAAGCTGAAACAAAGTACCTCTCCTAGTACCCTTAGCAAGCACCATAGCTCCTCTCATCATCTTACATCCATCTTTAGAAAAAATAGCTTGTACAACTACATCATTCAGCATACTTACAGATAATAGGTTTCGTGCCAAACTTGAAATGTGCATAACTCCATTGATTCCCTTTACTCGTCCATCAATAAATTTGATAGTGACCCTTCCGTGGCCAACTATCTTTAAGTGAGAATCATCACCCAAGTACACCTTTCGACCATCGAACTCTTCATATCTTGAGAACGAGTTTCGATGAGAGGTCATGTGAAAAGATGCACCCGATTCAACCAACCACACATCATCAGATGCATGGGCTGCCAAAGCTACGATGAATACATCGCCATCTTCTTGAGATTTTTCAAAACCAGAATCTGAGGCTTTCTTCTTCTTCTTAGGCTTTTTATAGTCTTTACGAAAGTACCCAGTCCTATCATAGTTCCAACATTTTTCCTTGGACTTATTGGAAGTCTTTGACTTCCCACAGGATTTGGATCTACCCTTATTGTCAGACTTATTGTCACTTTTCTTCCCTCTTTCCGTGGATCTCCCATGAATAGCAAGGGCTTATTTTTTTGAAACAGAAGCTTTTCTCTACATCTCCTCTAATAGTAGCAAAGACACCACATCATCCATTTTGAAGGTGACTAATGTTCTTCTGAGAGCCATCACAAGATGGTCCCATGAATCCGATAAAGAACACAAAAGTGTGTAGCAACGATCCTCCTCTGCTAACTTGACACTAGTTGATGTCAACTATGTAGCCAACAGATTAAATGCATTTAAATGATCTGTTAAGGATCCACCTTCCTCCATTCGTAGAGAATACAACTTCTTCCTTAGGAACAACTTGTTCACCAAAGGTTTGGCCTGATAAACGGCCCCAAGTCTCTCCCACAAACTATATGTAGTTTTCTCATCTAGAACATTCAGAAGGACTGCATCGGTTAAACAGAGTCTTATGAGACCCTTAGTTTTATAGTCTTTGATATCCCAATCTACTTGAGCTATAGTTTCTGGTCTTGTTGCGCTTGTAGTCACTTCCCATAGGTCATGATCTTCCAACATGTCTTCCATCTTGAGTTTTCACAACTCGAAATTAGTGCCATTAAATTTCTCCACCTCCATTCTTCCATATGATGAACTCGCCATCTCGATTTGCAAATAAGATTCAGGATGCTCTACACAAGACTCCCACTCAACTTGAGATTAGCTCAAAAAACCTTACCCAACAACTAGGATCAAAAGTTGATCAAGCTCTGATACCAATTGTAGGGCCCATTTGCCGTTGCACCAAAAGCCATGACTATTAGTGAACAGTGTGTATTGTAATTTATAATAGGTTTTTCTTTTCACAGGGCATCAGTTCAGAAGAGTGAGAATGAGTACCATGTTATTGGTAGTTTTTACCAAATTGGATTTCCACATAAAATCATTTTGTCAAATGTGTGATTGAATATGTTATGTTTCATCCTTACATTTCTACAAAGTTGTTTTTGACCTAGGACAATAATCTATAAGTTTAAGTGATTGTATGATCTAATGGATACATGCATGAATATTTTTTATGGATATGTGTTCACTAAGCTTCAAAAGTTTTATTTGTACATCTGGACCTTGGATAACTGATTCACCCCCCTATTATTTATTCTAAGGAATTCCAACAACTAGTAAGTTTTATGCTAGAAGCGATGAAGGTGTGTTCCTTGGTTGTTCATTGAAAAGAAAAGGTTATAGATGTTTTAATAAAAGGACTAAGACTATTGTTGAAAATACAAATGTGATAGTGGATGAGAAGTTTGGAGTTAAAGAAAGCCTACTTGATCATAATTATGATGATGAAGAAGCTAATCCTAAGCATATCCAAGAAAATGTTGAGACTTTCTATGAGACTAACAATGATTTGCAGAATGAACTTAAAGCTATGGAATAAAGAGATGAATCAAGATATGAATCTAGAGAAGATGTAATAACTGATACACTGACACCAACACCAAACAAGAATTTGACAAAGAATCACCCTGTTGATCAAATTATCAGAAGCAAAGATAGTGGAGTTATGATAATGAACATAGTACATTAATAATTATGTTTGAGTTTTAAAGTTGAACCAAAGAGTGAAGATGAAGCATGAAATAATTATCATTGGATTCAAGCAATGAAAGAATAACTAGATCAAATTGTGAAGAATGAAATATGGGAATTAGTTCCTAGATCTAAAGATAAAAATTTTATAGGAAGTAAGTGGGTTTTTAGAAACAAGATGAATGGACAAGGTGAGATTATAAGAACAAAGAACGATTGGTATGTAAAGGATATTCATAGCAAGAAGGTATAGACTATGAAGAGACATTTGCACCTGTTGCTAGAATTGAAATGATGAGAAAGTTCTTTTCTTATGCAAAAAATAAGAAGTTCAAAATATATTAGATGGATGTAGAGTTAGCATTTAGGAATAAGAATATTGAAAAAGAAGTGTACATTGAGCATCCTGAATGGTTTCCTTTGATAGAAGAAGGATATATGGTATACAAACTAAAGAAAGAATTTTATGGACTAAACCAAGCACCGAGAATCTGGTATGTGAGGTTGGACAAGTATTTGGAAAAATTGGGATGTGCTAAGGTATTTTAGATCATAGTAACTTATATTTGAAAGAATTTTAGAATAGTTTGTTGATTATTGTGATATTTTTAGTTGATATAATCTTTGAAGGTGATGATGAGGAAAGTGACAAATTTGTTCATGAAATAAAGAATGAATTTGAGATGGGAATGATTGGTGAGATGAAATATTGGTGTTCCTTTGGCCCTGGTTGTTCTCTTCTCATCCTTGTGTTAGGTGGTATCAAGCCAGGTTCACCCTTGTGGAGATTGGATTGTGTATAACCCTAAGTGAATTTGGTTGTGGGCTATTAGGTTTGAGGATTCAACCTACAATTTACAAAGGGTTACAATCTTGTTGCAAGAACCTAATTTGTAAAAATGGTTCAAGGTAGAGGAAATGTTTATAATGTAGTATTGGATACATTGAGGTAAATTGCAGCCATATTAGATGTTGTAGAAACCACCCAGAGGAGAAGAGCACATCTTAATGATGTGAGTGATGATGAAGTAGCAGCACCAAACCCTAATCTAGAACCTAAAGAAGATCAAGATGAGGCAAGGTTTTTTAGAGTATTATCTAGGGAAAATTCAAAGCCTATTGTAGAAGTTGTTCCTTATGAAGGAAAATTGGCCACTAACATTGTGTTAGATTGGATCTCTAAAATGGAGAAGTTATTTGACTATGAAAACACTTCTGCTAATATGAAAGTGAATATTGCAGTTATTAGGCTAAAATGGTATGCCTCACTATGGTAGGAGCATTTGCAAACTAATAGACAAAGGAGACGAAAGGAAAAGATTAGAACTTGGGTGAAAATGGTAAATAAGATAAAGAAAAAATTCATTCCAACTAACTATCAAGTTATCAATGGTCCGCCTCACAATAGGTGTATCACATTCATGCTCTAGGCCATGCTTAGGAATAATGTATTCAATCTAAGAACTATTTTCCCCACTATGAGGTGCATTTAATCTTGTCAACCCAGGGACATATATTTGAAATGGTCAACATAATATGTACACTAGGTCTCTTAATGAGTCACTATGCTTATGTTGTAGGAAAGTAAAATGCAAGGAAAAGAACTTACTCTATTGCTATAGGAAACTAACACACTTAACTCTATGAATACTGGAAATACAATGAAAGGGTAACAAAAATTTTCCAACTCAGTTCATCCACTATAACTATTCTCATAGATGTTGCAAGAACATTCACAAAGTATGATGCTATAGGAAGGAACTTACAACTTTTACTTGCAATACTAAAAATGCTTGGAAATAAATCTATACTATCCTAATCTAATCCACCTCCGAAGTGGATCCCCTTGGTTGGTTTCAACTAAACTACTAACACACGATAGAAACCAAAAACTATTTCATTATATTTCAAAAATTCATTACATGGAAACAACACATAGAATTGTAAAAACACAACTCACTATAAAAGTTAATAGTCTATTCTCATAAACTTTCTCTTCTAACTAACTAAACTAACACACTTGGTCTGATTCCTATATATAGGAGATCAATGCTTATTCTGAAATAGAAAAGTAAACAACCTAGCTATAAACCTGCAAGAGAGAAAGAAGGAAAATAACAACTCAAGGTGGGAAGAAGAGATAACAGCTCAAGGCAGGAATAATAAAGTCTAAACAACTACTTGAAATAATAATAAATGCAGAGAATGTAGAAAGTCTTTATAGCTCCTCCATATTTGTTGTCATGTCCTTTGGGACTATTATGAATTTTCTCCATCATGGCTACACTTCAACATTCTTTTCTCCTTGAATGCTATTGGTTATCTTCAATGTTCATCTTTGAATTCTTTCAATCATCTTCAACTTCATTGCTAATAGGTTAGTTACAATGTAGAGATAATTGCAAATAAGCATTTTTAGATTAAATTCAAATATAAGAACACACATTTTGATAATTATATGAAATACTACATCATATATATGATATTGGAAAAAGATGACATGCTATCTACCCATAGGTTAATCACTGGTTTAGGTAAACATAGGTTCACAAATATCTTCATGAAAATGAAACAAAATATTAACAAAGTGTTTAAAAACTACATGACATAGAGGCAATATTTAGCCTCATCATCTGCCCCTTGGTAAACTGATGCTTGTCCTCAAGCATGGCATTTCCTAGTCAGTGACCTAAATTCCCCCACTTCTGCCCTTCCTTTCCTACTACTCTTGAAGGTGTAATAAAATCCTTGTGTTCTTTCCCAAACCTCCCTTATGTTGTCCTCCTGTAGCTTGTCAAGTCTGTTAGCATTAATGTCATATAAAGGCCACATGAGCATTAGAGGTTGCATAGTGAGTGGGCACCATAATTTTGGTCTAGCCTATTTTCCTATCTCTAGATACTTTGGAGCTTAGTGAAGGGAAGCTTCTAGGTTGATGGGACTATGTGGCACTGACCTTTTAAGTTACTCAGGTAATCTGGTTCATCTACTTCTAGCACCAACCATAGCTCTCTGGAAAGAAAATTAGGGCAAGTTCTCATAATCAGCATAGGCCTTAGCTCTAGCATCAAAGATTAGATATCCCTTACTTCCTTTTTCTTATCCCCATTAGTTAACCTAAACCAGTCCCTAAGAACTACTTCCAGTTTGTTGCTCTTGACTCTTAATGGCAGGGGTTCTGTCCTTTCCTTGTCTTTGTAATTATTTAGCTACCTATCATAATTTTCTTTATTAGACATCTAGGACATCAAGGCTCTTAAATGTATATCCCCTATATAGAGTAAAGGGTTCCATTGGGTTTCTAAAGGGATAAAAAAAATTATGCACATATTATTTACAAATCAAATTCTTCTACAAAGATGGCAGAGTTTGATATAAACCATACAATTTCTAGGCTGATTTAAATTTTGCATTTATATTCTTAAGGGTTAGCATGAGTTGGAATAAGAGAAATTCTTGTTTAAATAGAGAGCATAAATTCATGGCAGTAGTCTATAGCCAAGTTCTTGTTCAACCAATTTGAGGACATGATCCATCCTTTATTTTTGATTCACCAATTGCTCTATCAAATCTATAATTTCTGCACTCAGAGACACTATGTCTTTCTTCATTATTTTCCTCTCCTCTTCCCATAAGGCCTTAGCAAACATATGTTGTCCAAACAATTAGAAAAGGAGTTTCTATAGGATAATGGAACAGATGTCTTCCTCATGGTTTTTTCCCTCCATAATTGTTCTACAATATCAGTAAACCATGTTGATTTATAGGGAACTAGGGTAGTGTTTGGATAGACTTGTTTAGGAATTGTTTCATCCCTACAGCTCAAAGTACTTGGTTGGCCTACTGGGGTATCATGTGGATTTTCATTAACCTCAACCCTACATTCCTTATTATATTTTTGAGGAATGTTCTCAGTTTTAGGGTGAGGAGGAGAGTGATTAGTAACAATCTGTGTAGGGGATTCTTTAGTAGATAGCTTGGATGAGGGTTATTCTTTGGAAATTTGTCCTCTCATTCTAGGCCTTCTTCTTATAGGGGTTTCTTCTAGTATCATAGCCTTCTACCCACCTCTTCCTTTTGGTGTCTTTACTACAGGAGTAACTGCTATAGGACCCTTCTTAGTTCTCTTTTTCCTCATGACTGTAGGGTGTGGCTCTTCTTTTACTGGAACAGAGATTTCTTCTTGCAATTTTTGTTTTCTCTTTGCTTGACTAGAGGTAGGTTTTTGGGCTTATTGAATAGGCAAAGGCATAGTCTCTGGCACATTTTCTTGCACATTTTTGGCTTCAACCTCTTGAGTTCTTTGTTCAACAAGTTCATTAATGGGAACTACATTCTCCTCAATAGGTTATTCATGAAGGGAAGCCTAGGGTTGTAAGGTTTTAGCTTGGATAAATTATGCCCATGATAGGGGAGAAACATCCCTAATTAACCTTTCTATGAATAATTTGATCATGGCATGATGGGTGAGGAAATTGTCTTTTCCTTTTTGAATTTCTCCTATACTAATACATAACATATTTTACAAGAAATTGGCAACATTAACTAGATGATTATGCCTTATACAACTAAGAAATTTAGAATGATGTGCATGTAAATATAAATTTTTTTTTTTGCACGTGAGGTACTTGATAATGTGCATGGCCAATTTATTGTATGGTGATAGAAGAGACATTATTTTACAACCTTACTTGGTAATATCCATCTAAGGGTTGGTTGGTATGACAAACTGAGCTCTGGCTAATCTTACATCATGAGTGTTGTGATAATGTTCTCCTATCACCGATAATCTAGTAACTTCTACTATATGTTCCTCTATAACAACCACTATTAAGCCACATACAAAAGCTTCCCCTTCATCAAACATCCTTCTGAATTCTATGGCTACTTCTTTATCATATGCAATCAAACTTAAAAAGTACCCTAACCAGTTGCATGCATTAAATCTCCTCACAGATTCTACATCTGAGAACAAAATGGTATGCTCCACTAGTTCTCACCTCTACAATTGTCCACCATTTCTACTTAAGCACTTTCACTTTCTGCACTACTTGTACTATTTCCCTCTTACAAATTTAGGCTTCTTTTGTTGTTTTATAGACCATTTTCACATTTCATTTAACATGTAATTAATGTCATAATGGTTCATTATGAGAAATAATATGGCTTTAATGAGAGTAAATCATGAAAGTCTTTAAAAATCATTCAAAAATGGCGTTCAAATCACTTAAAATTTAAACACAAGTCACATCACAGCTTGATAATAAAATCATTCAAAAATAAGGGGTATGACACCTAGCCACTTGTGTACTTAAAGAAATATGAAGATTTGGAAAAACCTTTATGAATAAATGTAGTCATTGGGTTTTAGTAACCTTCCCTACCCCTACGAAATAAGGACAAGTTTCCACACTTGTCAGACTTGGTATGGGGTATGGAAATTGGTATAACGCTACCATAATATAAAGAATGCAGTATTAAATATAATTAATAAAATTTGCAGCCTATAAATGAATTATAATTTAAAAACATTATACCTATTAATTGACCATCACACATACCAAAATATGGCAAAAGTGATATAAGTAGTGACAACATCTATCATCATCTCACATGGTTTATTGAAAGAATTAGAAAATGATGACGTGGAAAGTGGGTGGATGGAAGGTAAAGAAATGAGATGGAATAAGAAAGTGAATGGAGAAATTTGGAACTTTATGTGAGAATTAAGTTTTTATTATGAGCATGCACAAAGAAATTAGTGTTGAAGAGTAGCAGGTGGAAGGTTGACACCTTCAGCTGTAGGAAGAGTTATCTATTTTGTATTTGAATTTGGCCACTGAAACTGTTGCAGGAAGTCCTCTTTGGTTTGGGTCCATTTATATAACTTGATTATGTGGCCATTGACTAATAATTTAAAAGGCACTAGATCAATGGTAGTTAATTAAACAACTCGATTATCAAAGACATGACTAATTTCATATGGATCTAGCCATCTTGTCTGCAGCTTGCCTAGCATATCTTTAAATCTGGAATCATATAGTAGTGCCCAGTCACCAACTTGAATTTTTTTACTAATAATATGAGAGTCATGCCATTGTTTTCTTTATTTCTATATAATTTCAATACATTCTAAAGTAGCTTTGTGCATTTCATCAAAAGATTTAAGATCCAAAAGAAGTTCTCTTTGTGTTATAGGAAGTTTAATGTCTAACTCCAATGTAGTTCTCAAAGATTTATGTTCAAATTCAATGGGGAGCATTGCTACCTTTCCATATAGGAGCTCAAATGGTGTGAATCTTGTGGTACTCTTCCAGGTTGTTCTATAGGCCCAAACAACTTCTTGTAATCTGTTGGTCCAATCCCTATAGTGTACATGAACTATTTTTGTTAGGATGTTCCCCAACTCATGATTTGTGACCACTGCTTGTCCATTAGCTTGAGGGTGATAAGGACTAGATTTTTGGTGCTTGATGTTATACTATTTCATCAGTTCTGAGATCATATTAGAGGTAAATTATGCACTTTGGTTAGTGACTAGCTCTTTGGTTACACCATAGCGAGTAAAAATTTCTTCATATAGAAATTCTGCAACTTTTTTATCACAAGCATGTTTCATGGCTTTGACTTTAACCCATTTTGTCAAGTAATCTATGCACACAAGAATATAGGATTTCCCATTAGATGGAGGATCAATTGGACTAATGAAGTCCATGCCCCATTTGTCAAATGATGTTAATGCTATCCATGGGTTAAGAGGAATTTCATCTATTCTTGTTGGTTGTCCCATTCTTTGACACTTATCACACTTCTGTGTATAGTTGGTTGCATCTTTGTGAAGTGTAGGCAATTAATAACTAGCTGTCAAGATTTTTAAGGCTGTTCATTTTGCTGCAAAGTTTCCTCCACATGGTTCATTATGACATGCATGCAAAATGTCATATGTCTCATCCTTTCTCGCACATCTTCTCATAACTTGATCAGGTCCAATGTAAAACAAGAGATTATCTATCCAAGAGAAACATAAACTTTTCTCTACAAGCAACTTCTTTTCCTTGTAAGAAAAATGTTTTGGCATTTTATTAACTATAATGTAATTAGCAATGTCTGCATACCATGGAGTTTGAATAGAAATATGAAATAAATGGTCATCTATAAATACATCATCTACCAAAGTAGTTTTAGTATCATCATGATGAATTCTTGATAAATAATCAGCTACAACATTGGCTCTTCTCGGCTTATCAACAATAGTTATATCAAATTCTTGTACCAATAGTAACCATCTTGCTAACCTACCTATTATAATAGGTTTTTTCATGAGACACTTAATTGCTGCATGATCAGTGTGAAAAAAAATGGAATAGTCAGTTATGTAATGCCAAAACTTGTTAAAGGCATAAACTATTGCTAGCAATTATTTTTCAGTCATTGTGTATTTTAATTTAGGTCCATGAAGGCTATATAATATATTGCATTTTCAAGATGTTGAGATTTTTGTGCTATAATTGCACCTATGGCATAATCAAAAGCATCTATATATATATGAAAAGGTAAATTCCAATCAAGGCCTTGTAAAACTGGGGTTGTAGTAAGGAGTTTCTTAAGCTACAGGAAGGCTTCATTACATTTGGATGTCCAACTAAATTTAGCTTCTTTTGTGAGTAACTTATACAAGGGAATAGTTATTTTTCTGAAATCTCTTATAAAACATCTATGATATCCAGCATGACCTAGAAAAGATCTTACATCCTTCAATTTTGTAGGTATGGGCAATGTTTGAATTACCTCTATCTTAGCTAGATCCACTTGTATTCCTGTAGCTGATATGAAATGACCAAGTACCACACCTTCCTACATGAGCATGAAACATTTTTCACTATTAAGTGCCAAATTATGTTCTTGACACCTTACCAAAACCTTTTCAAGATCCATCATTGCTTCCTCAAAGGTGACTCCAAATGTTGTGAAATCATCCATATATATTTCCATACAATCATGTGATATATCAGCAAAGATGTTAATAATAGCTCATTGGAATTTTACAGGAGCATTACATAGATCAAATGGTAAAATAGAATATGTAAAAGTACCCCATGGACATGTAAATGTGGTTTTGTCTTGATCTTCAGGAGCAATACTAATTTGATTATAACCACTATACCCATCTAGAAAAGAGAAATACTTCTTTCCAGCTAGAGTGTCCATAACTTGGTCTATAAATGGTAAAGGAAAGTGATCCTTTTTTATGGCCTTGTTTAATTCTCTATAATCTACAAAAATTCTCCATTTTCCTCCCTTTTTGGGCACTATGACCAGGGGTGATACACATCTACTATCAGATATAGGATAAATAAAACTAGCATCAAACAATTTTTGCAATTCAATTTTAACTATCTCTCTAAGGCTTGGATTTATCCTTCTTTGGGGTTGACAGAGTGGTGAACAACCTTCATTGATGTATATCCTATGGGTGCATAATGTAGGACTCAACCCTTTCGTATCACTATAGTCTCATACAAAGGAATTTTCATGCCTTTGAAGAAACTCTGTTAACTGTTCCATCTGTGTGGGTGTCAATTTTGGATTAACATGGAGATTATGACATTTAGATAGTTCAACACTAGTGGTAGACTCTATCATAGCAGCTTTAGAGATTGGACTTGCCTTTAATTCACATGGTAAGAGTGGATGAATAATGTTAGGTTCTTTGAACAGAGTACAACTCTCATCACATTCTTCATATGTGATTAATTCCAACACAAAAATTTTAGATAAATCTTTTTCTACTACACAATTGTTAGTAAGGATACTTTGAAGTATTGAATCTTCCTCTTGTAGCTTTAGAAATGTTTATCTATGCAAAATCATGAGCTATAGTATAGAATTTAACTCTTCTTCTTCATCCCCTAAATCTAGCCAAACACATGTGCTCAAATCTGGTAATGGTTGTGCTAGAGGATATAAATCAAATTTATTTGTTGCTTGGACATTGGATATGGTCATGTTCCCTAATCTACAACTTATATTTACAACACCTTTGGTTAACCATGGTTGACATAGGATGATAGGTTAACTAGATAGATTAACTTTGGGGGGTAGGATCATGAAGTCTATAGGATATGCTAGAGAATCTAAGGTTACAACTATGTTTTCTATCATCCCATCAGGGGTGACAGTAAAACTATCTGCAAGTTGCAAAATTGTTGGAGTAGCCCTTAATCCTTCTATTTTCAACTTCTTCATAGTGTCATTGGTCATGACATTTATAGAAATTCTAAGATCTATTAAAGCATTTTTAATAGACTGACCATTTATAATGACATTCACTATTGGACTACCTGGATTAGAATATTTTGGTGTGATCAATTTTCCTAACATAATGTCAGCCAATTGTTCCACAACATGAACTGTGGTGGGGTCCTTTTTCTTCCTTCTAGGGTTCTTCAAGCAAGCATCTCTAATGGATTTTCCATATAAGGGAACATCTTTAATGGCATGGGATAGGGGTATTTGGACATGTATGTTCTTCAACTAATAAAAAATATCAAAAGGTTGTTCCTCTACTTGTATAGGTTTTCTTTGTATAAAATTTTCTGAAAAAGGATGTTCCACTACTAGTTGAGCTTGGGTTGACATGGTGACATTGGTTGGGTCAACCATTTCAGCAAGTAATTGTTCTGATGTTGTAGGAGGATTTGGTATTTTAGTTATAAGAGGCAATTTAGGTGCTAATAAAGTTGTACTAGATCTCCGATTTATATCTACAACACTTAGAGCGTAAGCAGGATATTGTTGAGCATCAACATTATAAATGGGCTACTATGGTTATTGGCTATTTGGAACTGGCTAAGGTTGTGCAGGTAACTGTGTTTTCTTTTGAGGTCTAGGATTTGTAGGTAGTGGCATTAGAGAAGGTTGTTGAGTTAGAGGTGGTTATTGTGGAGTACTGGTATTTTGGTTAGGCCACTATTGAGATCCTTTCCATTGGTTTGTAGACTACCAATTCCCTTGGGGTGGTTTCCATTGGTTCTACCATTGGTTAGGCCAGGGTGGTTTGGAATTCTGAGGCCATTGGGGTTGTTGTAGATTGTTTTGCCCAACATTATTCCAATTATGTTGATATTGTGGAGGACCTTGGGGATTATGGCTTTGCCATTAATTACCATATGAATTTGAATTTTGCAAAGGGTCCTGAGGCATACCTTAACATTGGGCCCATTTTTGGTGTTGAGCAACAAAAAATACTTTCTTATCATCTCCATCTATCTTGAGGTACTCAGTTGGAAGATACTGGTTCTCTATGCTTGCAACCAATTTACATTGGCAATCCTTTTTTGCTTCTGACAATGAGGGCAGTATTCAGTTTGTTATAACTCAGCTTCTACATACTTCTTCTTTGTATTCATTGTGTTAAGATGTGTAGTGACATCATTGATGATGTCCTATTTGAAATTTGACAATAGATTAGATATCTCAACCTTTGAAATACCTTGGCTGATTCCTTTAGTGACTATGGAATGAGGTCCTTAGCCTTTGTTCATGGTTGATCTTCAATGGTTCTGATAGATCTTCTTGAGGTCATCCTAGGAAGCTTGATATACATCACCACTAGCCATTAGGTCTAGTGCTTCTAGACAATTATCATTCACACCTCTTAGAAATACTAGCTTTTGTGAATCCTTGGACAACACATGCTGAGGTTTCTTCTACAGTGTATATAAGAAAGGTGAAACATACTCTTCTAGTGTTTCTTCCTCCTTTTGTGATATCCTAAAGACATCATCTCCTCTTGAGCTAGATGCTTTGCAATACTCTTTATATTTATCCAGAAATAGAGTTTGCATTTCATCCCAAGTTCCTGTTGCATTGTCTCCTAATCCTATGAACTATCATAGATATGATTCTTTCAATGTTGCTAGAAATAATTTGAGCTTATGGGCATTAGTGTTGTAGTCAAAACTATGAAAAAGTATCTCAAATTCAAACAAGAAAGTATCAAGGTCTTTAGTTTCAAGGCCATAGAACTTTGGAAGGGTAGCTACAAGTATATTCTTGAGATTATTAGTATTTATGAGGCTTGGGAGAGAAAATGGAAAAGTAGGTTGTGTCATTACTAGAGGTATGAGATTATGAGGTTGTTGCTGAAAGGGGACATTGGGTACTGGATGATTAACAACTAGTGGATTCAAAGTAGTATTATCAAGAAAACTGGCCAAAACTTTAGTAAAAGGTTGAAGACCACTTGTATCTATTGGTTCTACTCTTGAAGATGATGTTGTAGGAAAAATAGGGCTTGCATCTTAAAAAGAAAACTCAACTTCTTCTTCTTCAACTTCTTCATTCAAATTAACAGATTTCCATGGAAGAAATTTTCCATATTCATCTCATTGTCTTCCTCTTTGATGCATACAATTGAACTCTTCACACTAGTGAAGGAAGCTTCAAAACTAGAAATTTCTCAAAAAACTTTATATAAGAACTATGACTCAAAAATACTCCTAGCTTGACACCATCCTCAACAACAGTGCCAAAAATGGTCCACCCCAAAATAGGTGCATCAAAGTCATGCTCTAGGCCATGCTTAAGAATAATGTATTCAATCTAAGGACTATTTTTCCCACTATGAGGTGCATTTAATCTTGTTAACCCAAGGACATATACTTGAAATGGTCTGCATAGTATGTGCACTAGGTCTCTTAATGAGTCACTATTCTTATGCTGCAGGAAAGTAAAATGCAAGGAAAATAACTTACACTATTGCTACAAGAAACTAACACACTTAACTCTATGAATACTATAAATACAATGAATGACTAATAAAGATTTTCCAACTTAGTTCATCCACTATAACTAGTCTCACAGATGCTACAAGAACATTCACAAAGTATGATGCTACAAGAAGGAACTTACAACTTCTACTTGCAATACTAAAAATGCTTGGAAATAAATCTATACTATCCTAATCTAATCTACCTCCCAAGTAGGCCTCCTTGGTCAGCTTCAACTAAACTACTAACACAAGATAGAAGCCAAAAACTATTTCATTATATTTTAGAAATTCATTACATGGAAACAACACATAGAACTATAAAAACACAACTCACTGTAAAAGTTAATAGTCTATTCTCATAAACTTTCTCTTCTAACTAAACTAACACACTCAGTTTGATTCCTATATATAGGAGATCGACACTTATTCCAAAATAGAAAAGTAAACAACCTAGCTATAAACCCATAGGAGAGAAGGAAAATAACAACTCCAGGTGGGAAGAAGAGATAATGGCTCAAGGCAAGAATAATAAAGTTTAAACAATTGTTTGCCATAATAATAAGTGCAAAGAATGCAGAAAATCTTCATAGCTCCTCCATATTCACTATCATGTCCTTTGGGACTATTATGACTTTTCTCCACCATGGCTACACTTCAATGTTCTTTTCTCCTTGAATGCTATTGGCTATCTTCAATGTTCATCTTTGAATTCTTCCAATCATCTTTAGCTTCATTGCTAGCAGGTTAGTTATAATGCAGAGATAATTACAAATAAGCATTTTCAGATTAAATTCAAATATAAGAACAAATTTTTTGATAATTATATGAAATACTACATCATATATATGATATTGGCAAAAGATGACATACTATCTACCCATAGGTTAATCATTGGTTTAGGTAAACATAGGTTCACAAATTTATTGATGAAAATGAAACAAAGTATTAAAAAAGTATTTAAAAACTATCACGAAATAGAGGCAATATTTAGCCTCATCAATCCTGTTGAGAAAGATGCAAAATTTGAGATAGAGAGATATGGCTATGAAGGATTATATTGAGAAATTTTATAGATTGGAAATCAGATGTGGACATGTGGATGATGATGTTGAGAAAATTACAAGGTACATAAATAGATTGAGATCTGGAATTCAAGATGAAATAAGTTTTTTGAAACTAGAAAGTGTGGAAGAAGCATAACAATATGCCTTGAAAGCTGAGGAGATCTTGACAAAGAAGCATGAACAAAGACAAAGAGGTAG
The DNA here is from genome assembly GCA_028749045.1 of Cupressus sempervirens. Lineage (NCBI taxonomy): Eukaryota > Viridiplantae > Streptophyta > Pinopsida > Cupressales > Cupressaceae > Cupressus > Cupressus sempervirens. Next base: position 1,097,463,821 of record CM053785.1, read on the forward strand.
AGGTGGTAGATTCTAGAGAGGCAAAGGTAGATCTTATAGAGAATATGGCAGATCTGACAATTTTGTGCAAGATAAGAGGAAATCTAAATGGAAGAATGATGAAAAAGGAAAGATTGATTGGAATGGTGGTGATTCTTATCGAGGAGGTACTAGTTCTTACTTAGCAAGAGGTAATTCTTATTCTAGAGGTGGATTTAATGGTTTTTTTTTAGATGTGATAAAGAAAGGCATACATCCTTTGAATGTAGATCCTATGAAAGTGGGCAAGGTAATAAAAATGTTGTGATTCAAGGAGAAACTAAGGATTCACCAAGTGGATCGGAGGTTGTAGAAAATTTGATGGTGAGAAGAACCTAATATAATAAGGGAAGTGATGAGGAACCTATCCTAAGGAGAAGTCTTTTCAAAACCAAATGTAAGATGGCTACAAAATATTGCAAAGTAATCATTGACACTAGGAGTTCTACAAATTTGGCATCAGAAGAGCTCATTACAAATTTGTAGTTGTAGAGGTTGAAGCATCCTAAACCCTATCATTATTCATGGATCAAAGATGAGCATAAGATATTGGTAAGTGAGAAATGCCTTGTGAAGTTCAAGATTGGACATTATATTGATGAAGTTTTGTGTCATATTATGCCTATGAATTGTTGTCATATTTTGTTGGGTAGACCTTGGCAATATTATAGATATGTTATACATGATGGAAGATTGAATCAATATACCCTTTGGGTGAATAGAAAAAGGAAAATATTGTTTCCTTTTATTGAAATTCTAGATGAGGTCAATTGTACTACTATGAGAATTTACATGGTTAATGAGAAACAATTTGAAAAGGAAATATAAAAGAATCAAGCCTATTTTGCTATAATTCAAAGGAGACTGAGTTTTGTCAATAGAAACTAAGTGCTAGAAAATAGTGTTAACTAAGTGCCAGTCAGTAGTGACCGAGTGACATTAGAATCTTGTAGTATAGAATGAGTATCAGTAGAAATTGAAAACTTCTTGAATGAGTATAAATTTTTTTTTGTAGAGGATATACTTGATGGTTTGCCAGAAGTAAGGAGTATAAGTCATTGTATGGATCTTATTCCTGGAGCTAGTTTGCCAAATAAAGCACCATATCAATTAACACCTATAGAGAATGAAGAACTTAATAGACACGTGCATGAATTATTGCAGAAAGGTGTGATTAGAGAAAATTTGAGTCCATGTGCTATACCTACCATATTAGCACCCAATAAGAATGGAGAATGGAGAATGTGCACTAATTCCAGAGCTGCTAACAAGATCACAATGAAGTATAGATTTCTTGTATTGAGGATAGATGACATAATGGATTGTTTGAATGGAGTAAAGTATTTTACCAAGATTAATTTAAAGAGTGTTTATCATCATATTAGTATCAAAGAAGGTGATGAGTGGAAGACTACTTTCAAGACAAAAAAATGGTTTGTATGAATGACTAGTTGTGCCTTTTGGTTTGACTAGTGCACCTAGTACTTTCATGAGGTTGAACAATGAAGTTTTGAAAAAGATTCTTGGGTAAGTTTGTGATTGTCTATTTGGATGACATTTTGATATTTAGTAAGACTAGGGAAGAACATATTGATCATGTTAGACATGCATTGCAGAGATTGAAAGATGAGAAGTTGACAATTAATTTGAAAAAGTGTTCTTTTATGCAAGAAGAGATTGTGTATTTGGGATTTTTGATTTCAGTTGATGGTTTAAAGATGGATCTTGAGAAGATAAAAGAAATTTTGGAATGACATGCACCTGAGAATGTGGATGAGGTAAGATCATTTCATGGTTTGGCTAGTTTTTACAGAAAGTTCATAAGAAGTTTCAATTTTGTTAGTAATGCTATGACTAAGACAATGCGAGGAGATAAAAAAGAATTCAAGTGGACACATGGAGCTGATAAGAGTTTTGAGAATTTGAAATAAAAGGTTAATGGGTTTCCTATATTAGCTCTACCCAATTTCAATAAGGTACTTCAAGTTGAATTTGGTGCAAGTGATAGTGCAATAGGAGTTGTATTGAGTCAAGAAGGTAAACCTATTGCTTTCTTTAATGAAAAGTTGAATGATGCTAAAAGGAAGTATTCTTTTGACCAAGACTTTTATGTTATTGTTAAAGCCTTGAAGAAGTGGAGACATTATTTGATTCCTAATGAGTTTGTGTTATATACTGATCATAAATCTTTATAGTACTTAGGAAGCCAACACAAATTAAATTAGAGACATATGAAGTGGGTTGAGTACTTGCAGAGTTTCACATTTGTTATCAAGCATAAGAGTGGAGTTACTAATAGAGTTGTTGATGCATTGAGTAGAAAACATTCTTTATTGACTATGATAAAGGTTGAAGTTTTTGGTTTTGATGAAATGAAAGAGTTGTATGATACTGATCCTAATTTTTCTATGGCATGGAGAGAGTGCAGAGCACAAAATATATCAGATCACATAAGTAAGTATGATGAATATTTCATTCAAGAAGGCATGCTTTTCAAAGGAATTCAATTGTGTATCCCCAAAAGTTCTATGAGAGTTAATTTGATTAAGAAAAAACATAGTGGTGGATTGGTTGGACATTTTTGAATTGATAAGACATTGAGTTTGTTGAAGGATGAGTATTACTGACCACAAATGTAGAAGGATGTTTAGAAATTTGTAAGGAGTTATGGGGTTTGTCAGATTGAAAAAGGAGTATGTTAGCATACTAGTTTGTATACACATATTACTATTCCTGAGTGTAAGAATTTGGTATAGCTCTAATGCCATGTAAGAGTTTTCTTAAGGCAATAATTCAACACCAAGATCAAGAAGCTCAATAGATAGCACAAGAGAGACAAATGATGATCAAATGAGAATGGATATCAGATGATTGGATATTAGATATTTAGATATCAGATAATTAGATGAATACACTATAGAAGTGCCTTGTATATAAAGGAAAATAATATGACTAGGAGTTAGCAAAGAGATAAGCATAAAAACTAAGAACATGTCCACCAAGACAGGATTATCCTCCATTGTGCATGAATGTACATGCAACAATGAGAGGAAAAGAATGAAAAGGTGTATCTCATAAAGAGATGTAATAGACAACATGTGCTCAATTGGAGTGCAAACTACTATGTTGTTTACATGACAACTCATATGAATCTAAAAACTACTAAGAGTCTACATGAAAACTAATATGTTAATGCATTAACCTAAGTAAACTTAAGTAAAGTGTAATTAGTAAATACTTAATTACACCAACATTGAGAAACCTTGGAGTGACATCAGTATGGACTTTGTTCTTGGATTGCCTAAAATAGTGAAAGGGTATGATTCTATATTTGTTGTTGTGGATAAATTTTCTAAAATGGCTCATTTTATACCTTGTAAGAAGACATCAAATGATGAGCATGTTGCTAAACTTTTTTTCAAAGAGATTATGTGATTGCATGGATTACCAAGAAGTATTATTTCTGACAGAGATAATAAGTTTATTTTTTATTTTTGAAAAAAATTGTGGAATAGGATGGGTACTAAGTAGAAGTTTAGTTCTACATTCCATACACAAATAGATGGATAGGCAGAGGTTGTGAATAGAAGCTTGGCTAACTTATTAATATGTTTAGTTGGATATAAGACAAGTAATTAGGAGATGATATTAGCAAAAGCTGAGTTTTCATATAATAATTCTATGAATAGGAGTATAGGAAAAACACCTTTTGAGATTGTTACAGGAATACAACCTAGAGGAGCATAAAACTTGAGAGATATTGTTGATGAAGAAAAGAGAAGTTCTGTAGGGGAAGAATTTTCTGAATTTTTATGGAGACTTTACATAAGGAAGTAAATTTGAGGATGGAAAAAAGTAATTAGAAGTATAAGGAGAATGTTGATAAGTCTAGAAGATATCATGTTTTTGGATTTGGTGATGAGGTGATGGTTCATTTGAAGAAGAAGATGAAGAAGTTTGGACCTTGTAAGATATTGAAGAAGTTTGAAGTGGTGATGCTTATGAAGTTAGGTTTCTTGATGATATGGATACATATCCTATATTCAATGTTGGTAATTTGTACAAATATCATGAGTCAGAAGAAGAAGTGGATGTATCAGATGATTATCCTAAGAATAAGATTGAAGAAGTTGAACAGATATTGGAGTAGATAATTGGAAAGAGCATGAGAGGGAAAGACTACTATGAGTATTTGGTAAAATAAAAAAATAGACCTAGTGAAGATGCTACATGGATTTCTCAATTTGAGTTGGATCAACTTGGGTTGTGACATCTTAATGATTTGGGAGAATTATTTCTTTCTACCCTGGTTGTCTAGTGCAGAAGCATCCTAGGTTGCATTGTTATCCTGCATGTTTTTAGTTTTCTTAGTTTTTGCATCTTGCATTTTTGAGTTCTTAGTTATTGCCAAGCATTTGGTGGATACTGAGCTTCCTAGTTGATGTTGATTTTATAGTTGTTGCCAAGTGTTCTTTGGTTGCTGAGTCATCCTTTGGATGCTGAGTTCAAGTTATTACCAAGTTCATTTGGATGTCGAGTTCATGTGGTTGGCGAGTTTTTTTAGATGTCGAGTGTCAGTACTTCATGGAATTTATATTTGTTGAGTTATCTGTGTGTGGTTTCTTATTGAGGATGACATTTACATTTAATTTAGTGTTAGATTCCTACTATGATTTGACTTGTAGCTTAGCCTAGCATTTAATATGAGATTTTATTTAGTTGTATTTTTAACAGGCCATCTTGTGGCCATGCATGTATTTAAGAGGCCTTGGTTAGAATGTTAATAGAGATACTTGGAGAGAGAGAGAGAGAGAGAGAGAGAGAGAGAGAGAGAGAGAGAGAGAGAGAGAGAGAGAGAGAGAGAGAGAGAGAGAGAGAGAGAAGGAGCAAAATGTAAAGTTTGATCATCAAAGATTGTAATTGAATTGATATATGTGGCCTAGAATGAGTTATAGTTGGGCATGTAATTGATCTTTGGATGAATATATGAAAGAAGGCTTTTACTTCCTCTATCTCCTAAGTTGTTTTTATTTTCTATTAGTTTTTTCTATGTGACTCTACGCAAGTGGGCAAATAGATAGATGTGCCTTTGGCCCTAGTTGTTCTCTTCTCATCCATGTGTCATGATGCACCTTGTCTAGTGAAAAGTAAAGGATCAATAAGATTGAAAAAAAAAATCATGTGTGAAAATGCTTAATATGTGGAAGGACTTAACTCTAATCTATTGAGTGTGTCACAATTGAATAGTTCAGGAAAAGTTGAATATGAACACAAGAAAGCTAAGATCTATGATGTTGATGGAGAACTCATTAGAAGTGAAGATCAGACTAGATGTAATCTATTTTATCTTAACATGAATGAAGATACTTGTCTTGTTATAGAATTTTATGATGTGTTGCTACGGCACAAAAGATTATGTCATGTAAATTTTGACAAGTCGGTTACTTGATAATATGATTTACAAACAATGTCAGTTAGGCAAGATGACAAAGTCTAGTTTTGAGAGTAAGACTCATACTTCAAAATAAATTTTGGAATTAGTTCATGCTGGTGTATGTGGACCAATTAATGTGCAAAGACACAAAGGTGACAAGTATTTTATTCTATTTTTTATGATTTCTCTAGAGTGATTATAGTGATGTTTTTGAGAGAAAAATCTCAAATATTTAAGTGGTATCTAAAAAAAGTTGAAAAGGAAACTAGTAAAAGATTGAAATTTTTGAGATTTGACAGAGGTGGAGAGTTTACATTGAATAAATTCAATAACTTCTACTACAACAAAGGAATCAAAAGACAAACTTCTACACCTAGGACCCCTCCACAAAATGGGATAGTTGAAAGGAGTAATAGGTCTATAATAGATTGTTCTAGATTCCTAATGATGGAGAAGAATGTAGCTTTGGAATATTGGAGAGAAGTTGTTAGTACAACTATCTATACCTTGAACCAAGCACAAATTAAGAAAGTTACAAATATCACATCTTATGGATTATGGTATGGATACTCACCCAATGTCAAACATTTTAATGTATTTGGAAGAAAGTGTTACATTATAAAGGACAACAAAAATGGTAAAATTAATATTGAAAGTGAAGAAATTATATTCCTAGGTTATTCCACAAGTAAATATTATAAGTGTTTAAATACTAACACTAACAAAATTGTAGAAAACACAAATTTAAAATTTGATGAATATATAGAAATGCATGAAGATGAACAAAAGAAGGAACTTGAGAATTTAAAAACCTTTATGTACTACTATGAAGGCATGTCTGCTAATGTTGATGATATTGTGAACCAAAATTATAATCAATAAGAATCATTGACTCTTGAGTCAAATAAAATGGATGTCAAGTTGCATTTAGGATCAGAGTTATAATTAGAAGCCGAGGTACATTCTAATGTGAAGATCAGTTTATAGGAAAATAATGTCAAGTTACCCAATAGAGAAGTACACAATGAACCTAAGATTGAACTTCATGAACAACCTATTGTTCAAGAAAGAATAAAAAAGATAATATTATCAAAATATGTCAAAACACATAATCATGTTGAACAAATAATTGGAGAAAATGAGGATGGACCAATGCCAAGAAATAGATTAAGGAATGAAACATGTTTTTTAAGAATACATGAAACTAAATTAATGAAGGATGCATTAGAGAATGAAGATTGTATTCAAGCCATGAAAGAAGAAATTGATCATATTGAGAAGAAAAAAACATGGACACTAGATCCAAGACCAGAGGACAAGAATATTATTAGAATAAAGTGGGTGTATAGAAAAAAAATTGGATGAGAATGGTGAGGTAACAAGGAATAAGGCAAGGTTAGTCTGCAAATGTTATGCACAAGAAGAGGGAATTGACTATGGAGAGATATTTTCCCTAGTTGCAAGATTGGAAGGAGTAAGAACTTTTCTTGCTTATTCTTCTTATAAAAGATTCAAATTTTATCAAATGGATGTTAAGTTAGAATTTTTGATGGTATACTAGAAGAGGAGGTTTACATTGAACAACCTAAAGGATTTTTTGATCCGCACAATAAATACATGGTGTGTAGTGTTAGAAATAGATAATACTAAGAGGGGGTTGAATCGGTATTTTCAATCCTTTTATCCATAACTGAATATTATTAATCACTTTACTACATGCATAAGAAAGTAAACCAATAATGTTGAACAATATAAACAACCATACACAAAGAAAGGTCATAACACCATATTTTTTTAACTAGGGAAACCCTGGCCAAGGGAAAACCCTTGTGGGGATGAAACCCACTAGATGATTCACTGTATAAAGAATCTAGTTAAGGATATTGACCCTATTAGGAGTCTATGAAGAATGTATAGTGTCACAAGTCCCTATTAGGAGACTAGGCCTTTTTAGAAGCCTCAACCCTGTTAGGAGTTGGTGGATCATATACAAATGTGTGCAAGAAGAGCCAACTACCCTAACATGCAACTATATAATAAGATCTTTAGCAAATAAGTATACATATAGTTCTAAGATACTTGTACTTTGAAAATCTTTTGATTGACAATTCTTCATACAAGAGTGACTACACACAACTTAATCTGCATCATATCTAGCATAAAAATGCTTCACATCATATATCACAAAGTCACGTTCACTTGTTACTCTCATTTCACAAGATCATATCAAATTCACAATCACTGATCACACATCATTATCATCATCATATTTTTTTCTTCTTTTTTCTACACTTCTTAACTTCACAAATTAAGTTCTTTACTTATACAAAACATGTTAGTAAATTCTTCGTTAGTTAGCCCACATAACATTAGAGTTAGCTTGACAAGAAATTATAACTTAAAACAATAAACCAAGTTGTTTAGCACATTATGCTAATATGCTCTATTCTACATTGTATCAATACTAGATCACTAATTCCTTCATAACTCAAACTTGGTTGATTGTATAGACATGTGCACTAGTATACATCATCATTATGACATCATGCATCTCTAGTCAATTGTACAAGAGAATATTCTAAGGGAACATTCTACTATCATCAAATTTGTCTTGTTGATGTAATATTATCTGATACTCAGACAATTTTCTTTCATAAGTGAACATGACTAATCTAAAAAACAAATATGTTTCCATAAATAACAACCATAACTTACCTTATTTGATTGATTGGAAATATTGCCAACAATCTCCCCCTTTGGCATTGATGGCAACACTTTGGTAAAATTGGCTAAGTCTCAAACATGTTGACATACCAATCAAAACAAATTACAACTTATTGCTCCCCCTTTAAATTATATTTTTCCATATGTCTCCCCCTTTGACATTAATGACAAAGATATCAAAAAGAGCCAGTCAAAAATCTAGTAGCTACATCAAAACTTGGAAAAGTAATAGTTCAAATTAGTCTTCAACTGTGCAAAATGTTTCTTCCAACTATCCTTCAGTGCATCAAATATACTAATAAGTGCACATAAAGAATATGCTACCAATTCTATTGCATTCAAGTCTGTAGCCACAAACTTTTCATATGATGATTTTCCTGACAAGCATTCTTCGAATTGATTTTCCAACAATGTTACTTGTGGGAACAAGTGTTGTCTTAGAAGAGTGAATCTCTTCAGAGTTTTCTCTTTTTTTGCTTGGATTTCCCTTATACTGTCATGAAGTATCTGCATTGTGTGTTTAATGGTGTCTATTTTTTTATTCTGCTTCAAAAAGTTATCAATGACTTTCTAAAGCTCAGTCACTTTATCCTTGATTTGATCATCAAATTCTTGGTGATGAATGTATGCCAAGTTTCACTTAGCATAAGCCTATTTTCCTTCCTCTACACATTGCCTCAATGATTTAATACATATATTCTGAGTTTCTATATCATTTCTTATATTAGTGCACATGTGGTATTCAGAAGTTTACCATCGTTCTCTATTTGTGCTTGAATTGTAGCCACATTAGAGAGTGTTGTGAACTCATCATCAAATGCTTTGCACAAAATTTTTACACATTGTTGAACATTTGCATAGGTGTCAACAGGGCTCACAACTTTATCTATTTTGTTCAAAACTAAAGTCAATGTCTTCTCAATTGACTTAACTAATTTCTTCTTCTCAAGAAATTTTCTCAAAGAAGATATAAGATGCTTTGCTTCAACTTCTTTAGTAGATTAAACTATTGTTGCTATTGTTGTTACCTCTATTGCTTGATTAGATGGTGTTACTACTACTGGTGTTAAGGGTAAATTTGAGGTCTCAATCTTCTATACATCTTCTTTTGTAGACTCTTGATCCTTTTCTTCATCAGAGCTACTATAATCTACCATATTGCCAACAATGCTAGTACCAAAGTCCTTGAAATGATCCTCTATTTTGTCAATTGTCACCTTGGTGTTATCTATTTTCATAGATTCACTACCAATAGTGATATGTGGTAAAAAACTTGGTGTAGCTACAGGTTCAAAATTGTGAGGAGGATTGCAGGCTATAGGACTAGTTTCTTTTGTCTACACACACTCCTTAGGTGTCCAGCTTTATTCCTCTATTTGCATACTTTCTTTGGACATTAGGCTTGCCTCCTCCATCTGTGCACTTTCTCTAGCCATCTTACTTACCTCCTTTTCTTGCACACTTATCTTAGGCATAGTAGACATGTATAAAACAATAGCTTCTTGAATTTCCTTATTAACTTCTTCATAATTTCCTCCCATGAGAAGGATGGATCTCTTTTTATGTCTTAATAATGGTGCTATACCTTTAAAAAAAATTGTTACTTCTACCTCGTTCTTATAGAACATAACTTTCTCACCATATTCATTCTTATTTGTTTGTCTTCTTCTACACCTCTATTCTTTCTGTTTCTCAATCTATTATATAAATCTTCAGGTATTTGACCTTCTATACTATCAAACCTCTTATCTTTTAGGTATCTAACCTTCTATACTATCCATATTACTAACTACAACATTTTCTAGCTATCTCCTATCCATATTATTATACAAATCACAATACTTATTCAATTGTACAAAATTATTGTCATTTATGATTTGCATGTTAAGATTTACTACCTTAGGCTTCCATGCTTTTCATCCTTTTGATTTGAGCATAGGATTTTGTGTGATTATGAGAGGATAAGCTTACATAGGTGTATCACTCATAAAGAGATGTTGTAAAGACCATGTGCTCAATGGACTGGAAACAACTATGTTGTCACCATTACAACTCAAATGAATATGCAAACTTTTGTGTTGTCAATAAGACAACTCATATGACTGCATACTCCCATGTGTCTATATGAAAACTAATATGATAATACATTAACCTACGTAAAATTAAGTAAAGTGCAATAATAATTAATTATTTACACTAACACCCCCCTTAAGTGAAACTTAGGGGAATGCACTTAAGCTCACAAAAGCTATGATGACAATGCATGATGGGTCTCAAATACTAGGCCATGTTAAGCACCCATGTATAAATGCAATTCTTTACATATAATGGGATGCAATGTAATGAAATCTATTTAAAAATAGAGAAATGGGGAAAACATCATGGGAAAAATCCTCCCCCAAAAAGAGAGATAAGTACAATAAAGAAGAGAAGAGTCATGTGACCCACTCTGGTGAATGACACAACACAAGGTAGGCATATCCCTAGAGGAGATGGCCTAGCCCCTAGAAATATAACCACACATCAGAAACACAATAGCAAGAAGCAACAATGCAAGATCTGATACCAAATTACAACAATTTGTTCATAAAATATAACTGATTACATGTAATATGCCCAGTTGTAAGGCCTTCCAAGTTACAGCCAAATACAAACAACAATTAAAAATTAGTTATGCAAGATCTAATAAGATCAAACTTACAAACCAATCTTAGCTAGTCCAAATACACAATTGGATAAGAACACCAAGAAGAACCCACACTCGTACCCTTAGGTCCACCAAGAGATCCTATAGTTCCTAAGTTGTAGCTCTAGCTCTACAAATTCACACATATTCTTCATTTCATCCAAGCTCAATAATGAGTAAAAGACTCCACAAGACCCCTACTTATACCAATATATGCCACAAGTCAGCCAAAAATAAAAATTAAATACAAATACATAAATTAGATGCCACAAGTCAGCTTGCAACAATAGTTAAATGTCCAAAAATTGATATCTAAGAAAAATTATGATATCTCCTAGCTCTAATTGAATTAGAACTTGTACTTCAAATTGTAGGTAGTAATTTAGGTCTTCTACAAACTGCACAAAGGCTTATTCCCCAAGGAAAAGTGTGCATCCATCCTAAAATTCATGCATAGAAACTCGTTGCGTAATTCGTTAGAAATCAATACATTAGGAGAATTTTCATGTCCCAATCTACAATGAATTAGGACTTCCACTCTTGACAAAAGGAAGCACTCTAGGCCCTCTTAAATCTCTAAAGTGCACAAATTATCATTAATTAAGGAAAATTAGTTACATGTTTTGTAATAAGCACCCAGAAACCAGAAAAACACAGTTCTGTTGGAAATGAGAATAGACTAACTGAGAGGGGGAGGGGGTGAATCAGTTACTACAAAAATTTCCACAGTCCCTAAGATGTCTGAATATACCCTTGATCTAATTAATATAAAATGTTGAAACTTGATAATGCAGCAAATGATAAATATTAAGAACTGATATGTTATCATGCACAAAGCAATTCAACAATTAAGAACACAAGAGACACCAGATTTAACGTGGAAACCTAATATGGGAAAAACCACCAATGTAACTAGATACTATTTTTCACTCTTCTGAAGTGAGCCCTGTTAAGAGCCAACCTTGTTAAAGGTTACAAAAACACACTATTAGGTGTGACCCTGTTAAAGGATTTAATCACCCTATTAGGAGTGGCCTTGCTAGAGGTCTTTAGAACAATTCAACTAAACTATCACCTTGTTAAAGGATTTATTGAATGGCTATTAAACCAACTCTGTTAAAAGATTTTGAATTCACTATTACAATGGTTAGAAAGCAACAATGAAGTGATCTGATATAATGTGCAACTTATCTTTGCTAATTACAGATCTCTGTTATGATTGACTAGATCCTTACTGATCAAATACAACTTTACAACTCCTTCAACACATCTGATCCTTCATCAAACTTTGCTCAACATTTGCCTTTTCATTTCATACTATAATTCACATTCATAACTTCTTTTTCACAATCACACATATACTTTTTAATTCATAACTTAAATGATCATATATACCTTTCAGATTATCTTAGTTGGCTCAAATCATTAACTAAACAAACAATTACAATAGTCAGCTAGAAGTAATTAATTAGCAAATCCCTATACTAGCCAACCCTGCATGGTGAACTTTGTTCAGAAAATAATTCCTATGTTAACTGATTGAGCTCGGTTAATATAGCGAACTTCATGACAATCCTTCAATCGCCAGGAGAACTCGGTAAGTACTGAGTTTCCTGAGATATCTGAGTGAGCTTGGTAGAAACTACCCTTTGCAGACTGAGTAAAGCTCGGTTAACACTGACTTCTCCATGATTCCTTTGATGACCAAGTGAGCTTGGTGGAAACTACCCTTTGGAGACTGAGTGAAGCTCGGTTAACACTGACTTCCACATTTCCTTCGTTGACCAAGTGAGCTCGGTGAACACTGTCTTTCACCTTTCCTTTGTTGACTGAGTTAGCTCGGTTAACACTATATTCCACATTTCCTTCGATGACCGAGTGAGCTCGGTTGGCACTATAGATTGCATTGCAGACTATCTGAGCTCGGTGAACTTGAGACTAATGACTGATATGAAATTTGTGTGACATCAAGGGCAACATTATCCAACAATCTCCCTCTTTGGCATTGACGGCAACATAACATGTCATAACAAAATGAAATTTTGAAAACAAGTCCAACAAGATAACAAACTTCTCCCTACTTCAATAATCTCCCTCTGTTAAGGGACTTCATGGAAAACTTTTCAAATCTCACAAATTTTAGAAGGATATGATAGTACATCTCTCCCTCTTTGACAACACATGCCAAAGACAACAAAAGTTAAGTAAATTGTAATGTACCTTTAGTACTAATTCATATGCAATGATTTCTGATTAAACTACATCAATAGATAGATCTTCAATCTTGTATGTGTTGATGCATCACTAGAACTTATTTTTTAGTGGACTTCAGATAGGGGAATGACCCCTAACTTACCTCTGAGATACAGAAATGCATCCTTAGGTAAAGGCTTTGTGAATATGTCAGCAATTTGTTCCTTTGTATGGACATATTCCAATCTGATCTCCTTGTCTTGCACCAATTCTCTGACAAAATGATATTTTATTGCAATATGCTTGGTCTTGGAATGCATCACTGGATTCTTAGATATGTTGATTGCACTAGTATTGTCACAGAACATGAAAATTGGTTCTTTGATTTCCATCTTCATTCCTTGCAATAACTACTTAAACCAAACAATATTTGAATAGTTTACTACTGCAGCAACATACTCTACCTCTATTGTAGATTGGGATGTACAATTATGCTTTTTGCTTGTCCAAGAAACCAATCTTTTTCCAAGAAAGAATGGTCCTCCACTTGTGCTTTTTCTATCATCAAATTTTTCTGCCCAATCAACATCAGTAAACACTTTAAAATCCAAATTACCTTCAAATTTGTACCATAAGCCATAATCTTTAGTTCCTTTCAAATATCTCATTATTCTTTTGATTGCCATCAGGTGAGTTTCTCTTGGCTTTGCTGAAAATCTTGCAACAATACCAACTGCAAGGGCAATATCTGGCCTGGTATGAACTACATATTGCAACTTTCCAATCATAGATCTATACAATGTTTGATCTGCCTCTTTGGATTCATCATCTTTGGTAAGTTTCAATCCAGTACACATAGGAGTTCCAACAGGTTTACAGTCCTCCATACCAAATTTTTTCAATATCTCCTTGATGTATTTTGATTGAGTGATGTAGATTCCATTCTTATTTTGTTGAATTTGAAGACCAACAAAGAATTTTATTTCACCAAACATAGACATTTCAAATTCCTTGTTCATTTGATCTGAAAATTCTTTGCAAAGATCATCATGCCCTGTGAAGACAGTATCATCTACAAATATTTTTTCCAAGAAAATCTTATTATCTGGTCCTTCCTTTATATACAAGCTACTATTATCATTAGTTCTTTGAAAATCAATCTAAATAAGATAGTTATGCAATCTTTCATACCATGCTCTAGGGGCTTGTTTCAGACCATACAATGCCTTGTGTAATTTGCAGACCATGTTCTTTTTATCTGGATCAACAAAACCTTCAGGTTGTTCAATGTAAACCTCTTCATCCAGTATTCTATTGAGGAATGCTGACTTGACATCCATCTGATAAACTTTGAATCCTTTGTGAGTAGCATATGCAAGTAAGGTTTTGACTCCTTCCAATCTTGCAATAGGAGCAAAGGTTTCTCCATAATCTATGCCTTCTTCTTGAGAGTATCCTTTGCATACCAATCTGGCTTTGTTTTTGGATACTTTACCATCTTCAGTCAACTTGTTTCTGAATACCCACTTGGTTTCAATTACATTCTTATTTTTAGGCCTAGGTACAAGAGTCCATGTCTTGTTCTTCTCTATATGTTCTATTTCCTTGTTCATTTCCTCAATCCAATTATCATTTGCCAATGCATCTTTAATTCTTCTAGGTTCAAAATCAGCAAGTAAACAAGTATTTTTCAGCTTGCTTCTTGTCAAGGTTCCTTCAGATTTGTCTCCAATGATCTGATCTGGTACATGATGTCTTTTGACATATTTAGCTAATACAGGTTCTTTGCCTCTTGAATGAGTTTCATTGCTATGTCCTTGTGCTTCAATTTCATGTTCAAGCTATTCTGGCTTGGTAAGAATTGGCTCGGGTGCTTTAGACTCGGTAGACACTTGCTCGATAATGTTTGAATGTTGTTGTGGCTCATTTTGAACTTTTTGCAACTTGGTTACTGATGACTCGGGAGTTGAGGATTCTTGAGTGAACGGTATGCTTGGTATAGTACCTGGTTCAATGTAAACAAATCTTCTGTAATCTTTAGGTACCTTTTTGCTTTCTTCTTCAGATTTGTTTGCAAACTCATCAACTTTCACATGTGCACTTTCTATGACTTTGTGAGTGGATAGATTTAAACATCTATATGCTTTGCTTTTGCAAGAATATCCTAAAAATATTCCTTCATCACTTTTTACATCAAATTTTCCTTTTTTAGATTCTTTCAAAATATAACATTTGCTTCCAAATACTTTTAGATAACTTACATTGGATTTGTAGCCATACCATAATTCATAGGGAGTTTTGAATGAGTCCTTCTTCAACTATACTCGGTTTAAGGTATGAACTACAGTGTTGATGGCTTCCTTCCAGTATTTGATAGCAATTTTCTTTTCTATCATCAGGGTTCTTGCACAATCCATGATGGATCTATTTCTTCTTTCATCTATTCCATTTTGTTCAGGAGTTCCTGGTGCTGAGACCTGTCTTTTAATACCTTTTTCAATGCAGAAGTTGTTGAATTCATGTGAGATGGATTCACCACCTCTATCTGACCTTAAGCATTTTATTCTTTTTCCTATTTCTTTTTCTACTCTTGCCAAATACCATTTGAATTTCTCAAATGCTTTTGATTTATTCCTTAGATACATGACAGTCATCATTCTTGAGTAGTCATCAACAAAAAGAATGAAAAACTTTTCTCTAGTATAGCTTTCTATTCCAATGGGTCCACATAAATCAATATGCACAATTTCTAATATATATTTAGACTGATAGTTCTTACCTTTAAAACTAGTCTTTCCCATTTTACCAATCTGACAATTCTTGCATAGACCAACCTCATGTTTCTTAATGTTAGGAATGCATCTTACTTTCTTGAATTTTCTTATTTTTACCAGATTATCAAAATTGACATGACACAACCTTTTATGCCATAACCAACTTTCTCCAATTTGAGCAATAAAACATGAGCATTCACCAAGTTCTAGATTGAACAAGTTACCTTTAGTTTGGGTGCCAGATCCTATCAGATTTCCTTGCTCATTCATTAGTCTTGCCTTTCCATGCATGAATTCCACCTTGAATCTAGTATTGAGTAACTGTGCCACACTTAGCAAATTATGTTTAAGACCTTCAACCCAATAGGCATTATTCATACAAGTTCTTTGGTTAGACAGATTCTTCCTCTTCCTTTTATGAAACGAGGTTCATTATTACCAAACCTTACACTGCCACCATCATAGTCTTCAAACTGATCAAACTTAGTTTTATCACCAGTCATATGATGTGAGCAACCACTGTCTATAATCCATGTATCATTCTTACTTATATGAGAAACAAGTGCCATTTTATCTTCCTCATCACTGTCAGAATCATCTTTAATGGAAATATAAACAATTTCATCCTCACTATTATCAGAATCTTTAGAATTTTCAGCCATGAAGCATGATTTCTTACCTTTGTTCTTGGATGATTTGAAGTCTTTCTTTCCATTCCATTTGTAATCTTTCTTTTCATCATTGTTTTGCTTGTTTGGACACCTTGCTGCAATATGACCAATTTCTTCACAAGAAAAATAGATTAGATGAACTTTACCTTTGTATTTTCCTCTGCCTCTAGAATATTTCCTTGTTAGTATAGCTTCAATCACTTCGAGGTCACTGTCTGAACTTGGGCTTGATTCATTTTCACTTTCTGACTGAGATTCCTTCTCCTTTTTGTTTTTCTCCTTGAGTGAGAGCTTGGCTTGAAATGTTGATTCAATGTTCTTGGAGGCTGGAACATAGTTGTCAAAGTTATCTAGTTCAAATGCAGTTAGTCTTCCAACTATGGCCTCAAGATTTATCTGATGTTTTGCTTCACACCTTCTTTCCTTAATTGCAAAAACTTTGATTGCATAAATGGGAAGCAAGGTTCCAAGAACTTTTCTTATAACTGTTTCTCCTTTGATATCACCTCCAGATGCTCTGATTGCACTCACACATGCTTTAACTCTTTCAACATACTTTGCAATGTTTTCATCCTCTCTCATCCTTATTTGATCAAATTGTCCTCTTAGACTTTCTGCTTTTGCTCTTCTCACATTATCATCTCCTCCATAGATTTCTTTTAGCTTGTTCCACATCTCAAAGGCAGTTTTGCAGTCCTTAATGTCATCAAATTCTTCATAACTTAGAGTGGATGCTATGTCTATCATCATATTGTTGTGAGTCTTCTTTTCAGCAATGTCATTGACAAACAATGTGCCAGAAGGTTCTTCATATTTCCTTCAAGGTATTTCAGTCCAGTATCACCAACAGTAGCCAGATGAAGTCTCATCAATCCTTGCCATGCAGAGAAGTTATCTCTGTTGAGTTTTGGAATTTCTCTTTTGTAAGACATCTTGATCTTTGGCTTAGATCCTTAAAATCTTTTCTTGCAAGCACCAAAAGCTTTGATACCAATTGTTGGAAATGAGAATATAGTAACTGAGAGGGGGAGGGGGTGAATTAGTTACTACAAAACTTTCCACAGTCCCTAAGATGTCTGAATATACCCTTGATCTGATTAATATAAAATGTTGAAACTTGATAATGCAGAAAATGATAAATATTAAGAACTGATATGTTATCATGCACAAAGCAATTCAGCAATTAAGAACACAAGAGACACCAGATTTAATGTGGAAACCCAATATGGGAAAAACCACCAATGTAACTAGATACTATTTTTCACTCTTCTGAAGTGAGCCTTGTTAGGAGCCAACCCTATTAAAGGTTACAAAAACACACTGTTAGGTGTGACCCTATTAGAGGATTTAATCACCCTATTAGGAGTGGCCTTGCTAGAGGTCTTTAGAACAATTCAACTGAACTGTCACCTTGTTAGAGGATTTATTGAATGGTTGTTAAACCAACTCTGTTAAGAGATTTTGAATTCACTATTAAAATGTTTAGAAAGCAACAATGAAGTGACCTGATATAATGTGCAACTTATCTTTGCTGATTACAGATCTTTGTTATGCTTGATTGGATCCTTACTGATCAAATACAACTTTACAGCTCCTTCAACACATTTGATCCTTCATCAAACTTTTCTCAACATTCGCCTTTTCATTTCATACTATAATTTTCATTCATAACTTCTTTTTCACAATCACACACACACACACTTTTTAATTCATAACTTGAATGACCATATATACCTTTCAGATTATCTTAGTCAGCTCAAATCACTAACTAAACAAACAATTACAATAGTCGGCTAGAAGTAATTAATTAACAAATCCCTATACTAGCCGACCTTGCATGGTGAACTTTGTGCAAAAAATAATTCCTATGTTAACTGACTGAGCTCGGTTAATACAACAAAATTTGTGACAATCCTTCAATCATCAGGAGAATTCAGTAAGTACTGAGTTTCCTAAGATATTCGAGTGAGCTCGGTGGAAAGTACCCTTTGGAGACTGAGTGAAGCTCGGTTAACACTAACTTGTCCATGATTCCTTTGATGATCAAGTGAGGTCGATGGAAACTACCCTTTGGAGATCAAGTGAAGCTCAGTTAACATTGACTTCCACATTTCCTTCATTGACCAAGTGAGCTCGGTGAACACTGTCTTTCACCTTTCCTTTGTTGACCAAGTTAGCTCAGTTAACACTGTCTTCCACATTTCCTTCGATGACCGAGTGAGCTCGGTTGGCACTGTAGATTGCATTGCAGACTATCTGAGCTCAGTGAACTTGAGACTAATGACAGATATGACATTTGTGTGACATCAAGGACAACATTATCCAACAAGTTCCAATAGCAAGGTAAAAACAATTGAAACTTCATCACAATCCATCCAATCTCTATGAAATCATGAGGAAAGGTTCTCCAATATGTCTCCACACATCCCTAACCATGAAAACATAAATCCACCAAAATTCAAGCTTAATGCTCCTCAAAACTTAACCAAAATCCCTCCAAACATACAGGATTACAGGCAAGCCTATGATGCTCCTGCATCAATGAAAAATCCTGCACCCCAAGAGATCTTGCAAATGAAGATACCTAACCTTAGTGAAGGGCTTGGTAAAGATATTAAAAATCTACTAATCTATAGGAAAATACTACAATGTAATGACCTACTCATGAATCAGCTCTCTGATGTAGTGCATATGAACCTCAATGTGTTTTGTGCATTGATGTTGTACTAGATGTTTTGAGATTTCAATGGCACTTTGATTATCACAATGTATGATTGTGGGTCTAGATATGTCAAAACCAAACTCCTTTAGAATATGTTGTAAGCAAATATCTTCTATAGATGCAGTGATAGGTCCTCAATACTTAGCCTCAGTAGATGAAAGAGCAATGGTGTTTTTCTTTTTACTTTGCCAACATATGGGGCCAGAACCAAGATGAAACATGTATCATGAAGTACATTTGTGAGAAACAAGACCCCCTAAATAGTTTTATTTAGTATAATGCACTAACTATAGTCTAATACCAGCTACATAACATATCCCATATATATGTGTACCCTAGATATAGTGTAAGATGCATTTGGCTACCTTCTAGTGAAGTGCATGTGGCTCTTGCATAAAGAAAGAAACCATGCCAATTGCAAATGGTATGTCAGGGCATGTATGTGTCAAGTAGATGAGACTTCCAACAAACATTCTATACAAAATATCATAAAAAATTGGAGTGGAACACTTTGCTTCTAACTTAACACTTGAAGGAAATGGAGTAGATGCAACCTTGCAGTCAATCATGTGAAATCAAGCAAGTAGTTCAAGAGCATACTTGGGTTGTGATAATGTGATCCTTGATGAAGACCATTGTATCTCAATACCAAGGAAATAATGAAGTAGACCGAAGGCTGTCATCAAAAATCTATCCTACAAAGTAGACTTGACACTATCAATGATGGATGTTGTACTCCCTGTAATGATCAAGTCATCAACATAAAGCACAAGTAGCAAGTGTGAATCATCCCATTGAAGAATGTAGACATTTGAATTTGAATGAAATTTAGAAGAATCCATAGATAGACTTTTTCAACTTGTAAACCAAAGTAGAGTCCTGAATAAAACCTTGTGGTTGCTCCATATAAATCTATTCATAAAGATCACCATTCAAGGATGCACTCTTCACATCAATCTAATGAACAACCCATTATTTGAGCTATAGCTATAGCTAGTGTCAAAAAAATGGAGTTCATTTTTGCAACTAGGGAAAAGGTCTAAGTGTAGTCAATATTAGGCACCTGAGAGAAACCTTTAGTAACAAGTCTTCCCTTATACTTATCCACACTTCCATCTGCTAGAAACTTGGTCTGATAGATCCACTTACACGGAACCAATTTTCTTCCCTTAGGAAGAGAGACTAAGTCCCATGTGTTGTTTCTCATAAGAGAATTATATTCCTCCTCCATTTCTTTATCCCATTTTGGAATTCCTAAAGCTTCTTTGAATGATTGAGGATCAGAAGCAACTACAATATAAGCATGAGGGAGTGAGTTGTGTTGTGATCTTGTCCTCCTAGTATCTAAAGGATTTCCTTCCAATGGTCCTATTGCATCCAATGTCTACTGAGACCATTTAGGTCTAGTGGAAGATGTAGAAGTAGAAGGAATTTCCTCAACCTCATCTATCTGATGTTCTATTTGGGTCATGGATGAACATCTTCCAAGTCATTGTCATCACTTTCACTCTCTTCAATGAAGAAGGAAGAAGGATGATTTGAAGAAGTAAAGATTGGACAAATTTCTTTAAAGTGTACACTCCTCTCACAGAAAATTTCATGTGTCTCTAGATCCATCAACTTGTAGGTTTTATGAGAGTTTGCATAACCAACAAAGACGCATGGTTTACTTTGACGTTCCAATGTGTTGCATTTTTGTGGAGGTGTTCATGCCCATGATAGACAAGCAAAGACTCTAAAGTTCTTTACAATAGGTTTCCTTCCATTCCAAGCTTCAAAAGGAGTTACACCATCCATAGTTTTATGAGGACTCATATTCTAGATGTAGTTTGCACAATTCATTGCTTTAGTCCAAAAAACTTGATCAAGAGGATGTAGTGGAATGCAAGTGGTCATCTCCTTGAGGGTTTTGTTCTTCCTTTCTCCAACACCATTATACTAAGGAGTGTATGGTACTGAATCTTGAGTATCAATTCCCTCTTGAGTAAAAGTTTTATAAGTCTTGAGTTTACATACTCCCTTCCATTATCCATTCGAAGAACCTTGATGGCTTTCTTTGACTACTTTTCTACTTGAACCTTGAAGGTGAGAAATCATTCAAACACTTCACTCTTATGAGCCATGAAGAATACCCAAGTATAATGAGAATAGTCATTAATGAAGGTGAGTGCATAGAGAGAATTTCCAAATGATGGTACTGGAAATGGGCCTGCCACATCACTATGAACTAGTTCAAGAACACTTTATGCTATCAAAGACTTCCCCTTGTCAAACATTTTTTTTGGATGCTTCCCAAGTGTACAACCTAAACAAACACCATCTAAGAACTTGACTTGAGGTAGACCATGAACCATGTTCTTGCTACTAAGCTATTGAAGATACCTATAGTTGAGATGTCCAAATCTCTCATCTCATAGTTTTCTTTCTGTATTCAAATGAATTAACAAGGTGTGTGCATTAGATTTAGGCATAAAGGAAGAGAAAGTGTAAATCCTTAAATCATGTTTACCTTCACCTATTGCAACCATAGAATAATCTTTAATGCTTTTTACAACAACTGAATCTAGAAGAAATTCAACCTTGTTTCCATCTCCATAGTGAGTGATTTGGTAGACTAAAAGAAGGTTGGAGGTAAGATTAGGAACATAGAGAACATCCTTGAATGCTCTAGTTTCCATCTCAACTTCACCTTTTTCTTCAAATTCCACTTTGGTATCATCCCCTACAAAAATGTGAGGTAACTTTGAAGGTGTCATTGAAGAAAAATCTCTCTTTGAAGCACCAATATGATGTGTGGCACCTGAGCCAATAATATATTCCTTTTGACTGACAATGTGTGTCAGTGAAACTTTCCCTTTTCTCTTAGAATCTGAAGATGAAGACCCCTTTTCCTTATAAGCACTAGGTAATGGAACATTGTGCTTCTTCATGATGTTTTTTGATTCATCAATCTACTTGTGATAACACTGATGTTCATCATGACCAATTCTTTTAGAATAGGAACACTTCCTCTTTTCCTAATTATTGTCCCTTTTTGTTGGTATTAGGAGAAGATTTGCCTTGTTGTTGATTTGATTTAGGTGGTAACTTTTTTGTGTCCCCTTGTTTGTTATCTTTACACTTCATTTTTCCCTTACCTTTGTTTCAACTTTCACTAGTTAGATTTTTGGATCTCCCATTGTTAGCCACCAATGTCTTAGACTTTGAAGACTTGAGAATCCCCATTGTTATCAACTTAGCTTGTTCATCCTCTAAAAGATAGGCATAGTGATCAAAAGTGAGTTTCTTATAAGAAACCCCTAAGGTATCCTTTGAGGTGTTGAAAGAAGAGACAAATGTGGAGTAGTTTGATGGTATCTTATTCTAAATTAGATAAATCAACCTTTCATCTTTAATGGGACTACTACAATCATTAATTTTTGTTCTCAACTCATTCACCTTAATGATAAAATCCTAGATAGAATCAAAGTTCTTAGGATCTTGGGACATAAATTCATCTTCAATCTTGTAGACATCCTTCTCAGTCACTTTCCCATATAACCTTTTAAGGGAATCCCAAGTTTTATTGGATGTATCATATTTTATGATCTGATAGAGGATCTTGTCATCAACCCCTAACCTAATGATTCCTAGGGCTTTTCTATCTGCGAATTCCCAAGCATGGATTTCACTTTGAGTTACTTGATCACCTATAGGTTTGGGAAGAGATCCATATAAATATTGAGAAAATTCTTCATTCATTAATTCAGAACATTTTTTTAACTAACCATGTGGCATAATTATGTGGTGTTAATTTTGGAACCTTAAGGTTTCCCATAATGTTAGGAAAGAAAGATAACAATATGAAGAAAGGAACAAAACACCAAGAGACACCCCCCTTTTTCATTCAATCAACCACCCCCCCCCCCCCCCCCCAAATGAATGCTTTATGCACTTTATATTGAATGTGAGTACAATAGCCACTTGTCAATTTAGAGCATAAATGGAGTTCTGATTTATTTGTTTACAACCTCATTTTGGAGTTCAAAATCTGGTACTTAGCAATCTTGCTTAGATATACAACAATTTTGAAGCCTAATCAAAGCAATATAATTCAAAAGAGGACCTATTTCTAAAATTGGTATTTATGTTCACACAAGCCTATAATCTGATTATATATATAGAAAGTAGACAAAAAATTATGCAGTTTCAAAAAAATGGAACTTGAATATGTGTCTAGATGAGCTCGTATGGAGGATTTGAAGTCGCAAAATGTAGAATTAGATAGGTAAAGTTGCCAAAAAAAATTATTTTTTTTGACAAATCCATGCACCATAACCAGAAAACAATAACACCAATGAAAAATTTAGAAAATTCTAGCCAAAAAAAAAAAAAAAAATTTGCACTTGATTTGGACTCCTAATGACTAGCATATGGCCTCCCAAATTTGGACTATCAAATCAAAATTGCATATGGCGAGGGGTCTAGCTTGATGAAATTAGGAAATTGCTATGTTAAATTTGAACTCCAAATGATCATCTCGACTGTGTAAATTGGCCTATCAAATTTACACTCATGTATGGATAACATTTACAAAAAAATCTAGCTCGGCAGGATAACTATGTAGTCTATATTATATGAAAATTGATGTGGGAGTTCCATATAGTAACATCGAAGATATAAGGATGCTGACATATTTTTTGAAAATTGCATTGGAAGTGGACATGGTAGTTGAATGTGTTGTTGATGTGTGTTTACATGGTGGCAAGAGTAGAGGGTGATGTGGCAGCCAGAGATCCACATTGGCGATGATGGAGATGATCGATTGACAAGGCAAAGGACATGTTGGTTGGAGCTATGGAGTGGTTAGTGGAGTGGTTAGCTGGTGGTGTGGAGGTCAATAGCAAGAGTAGAAAGGTGATGGTTAGTGTGGGATTTAATCCCACATGCACCATGATCATAGGTGTCAATTTGTAGAAAGGTAAGGGGCCGTATAGTTTGAAATGGCTTAGAAGTCACTGGTATGTTGAGATCCGTAGTGATTTGGATGCGTGATGTGTCACAATGTGGAATATTATAGCCATAGTTTGGAATAAGTAGTAGAATATGTCGGTCATGTGTTGTCAAGGTTTGACCACCTAGATTGCCTACAAAAAAATACTCTCCTATTGGCCTAAAAGGCCAATTTTTTCACAAAATTTCAGAAATAAAATGAAAATCCAAAAAGAACAAATGCGAAGATGGTAAAATAATATTTAGATCTAAAAAATTAATTGCACAAATCTAAAGAGTTCATACCAATTTCGCAAATTTGGCCTTCGGGTTCTAGTTTGCAAAAAAAATTGCCTTAGATTTGACTATGGCCTAGGGTAGGAAAATTTAGAGTCAAAATTCATTGAATTGATCCTCTAGACATAATGGTGAGGTTTGCATTGGCTCTAGATGCTCCCAATAACTGTAGATACTCCATATCTAAATTGTGGCCCTTAGAGAGATGAAGAAAAAATGGTTTCCAATTGCTATGTGAAGAGATCTCCTATCACTTTGATACCATGTAAGAATTTTCCTTAGGGCAGAATGACACCAAGATCAAGAAGTGCAAGCACTAGCACAATATGGACCAATAATGGATGATCATAAAAATAAAATGAGAATCAATATCATATGAATACACACTAGAAGTGCCTATATATAAAGGCATCTAGAATGACTAGGAGTCAGCAAAGTGATAAGCCTCACAACTAAGCACACGTCCACCAAGAGTGGATTATCCTCCATTGAGCATAGGAGTTTGTGCAATGATGAGAGGATAAGCTTACCACTACACCCTTAATATTATTGTATATAGGGTTATGAATAGTCAACTTGTGGCTATCTTAATCCTTAATTAAGTCATTTTATCATTATTATATTATAATTTAGGTAGGTAGGTTGACCTAGGTGTTATGAAGGGTTGTGTCTATTCAACCTAAACATAAATAGGTATATATATGAGGTTGTGAGTCTTATTTCAACATCAGATTGTGAACTGTATTCTCATTGGAGATATTTGGAGGTTTCCCCCTCGAAGTGGCCAATAACTCTCAGCTATTATTAACTCTTTATATAATAATTCATATTATTTCTTCTATTGTGCAACTTATTTCAACGAAGTGGTATCAGAGCATGATCTTGGCACCATAGCGGCAAGATTTTTTCTCAACATTGAGGCAATTTTGGGAGGAGCATAACACTCAAATTTTAGCAAAATTTTCAAATATTTTTAATGGGTTTTTGAAGAACATATTAAAGAAGCTATAGTCCAAAATTTAGAGGAATTGGAGCATATTTGAGGAAATTATTGTAGAATTACTATTTCTACACAATTTTTTGAGATCTTCATATCTCTCACATCCTGTTGAATTGGAGTAGAACTTGTATTGGGTTTTTCAATACATAGTAGAGGAGCCTAAATTTAAAGCTTGGAGAAATTGAAAAACAAAAATAAGAAAAATATTTTAAAATTAGGAAAATTCTCTCTAAAAGCAGCAAATTTGCTAATTTTTTGGGGATTTTTTTTCGAAAACATTAGTTTCCATCATGACGGGGCCTCCAACGAGAGGTAAAAAGAATTCTACCACACCGAGGAAATCCTCTAATCAAGATTGGGAAGCAAGAGAGGAGAGTAAGCCCAATGAGGAACTTATTAAGTTCAAGGAAGAGGTTAAGAAGGATATGTGTGACCTATGAGGAGATATATCATATATATGAAGCATGTTAAGCACCTATATGAATGAAACAAGGAAGGGGCTCTTAAGCAATCAAGGTGAAACCTTCAAGTAGACTAATGATGACACAAATTTTATTAATCCTACAGGATCTAGGAATTTGTTTCCAAAGGTGGATATGCACAAATTTGATGGCAAGGATCCTCTAACATGGATAAATCAAATGGAGATATTTTTTGAAATACATCAAAAGCCATATGGACAAAAGCTTACAATTGCTTCTTTATATCTAGAACTAGATCAATTTATTTGGTATCATTGGCTTTGTACTCACAGGAGGAAAAAGAGTCTCACTGTATCATGGTCAATTTTTATAGAAGAACTCCAAGAAAAATATAACAATAGTGTGACAGAAAACTTCTTTACCCAACTTGCTATGCTTCAACAAATAGGATTAGATAAGGATTATATTCAACAATTCCAAAATCTATCCTTAAGAGTGGATATAGTTAAAGAGGAGCACTTGAATAATTTATTCTTGGCTGGTCTCAAGGATCACATTCAACATGAGGTATGCATGTTTTTTCCTAGTTCAGTAAACGAGTCTTTTATATTGGCACAGAGGGTAGAGGAGAAGTTCTTGATTTCTAGAAAGTAGGGGGCTAATGTGACAAGAGACAAAGGATATTCAACACCTTATCTTCCTCAACCTACTAGATTAACTCCACAAAAAATTGAGGAGAAAAGAGAAAAAGGGTTGTGTTTCAATTGTGATAGAAAATATAGTCGAGGACATAAATGTAGTGAAAATAATTTTTTCTATATTGAAGGTCTCAGTGAGGAAGAAGAGAATGTGCCCATATCAAAGGAGGATAGGGAGTCAAGTGAGAAATCACATGATTCTCAACTAATCATTTCTTGTCATGCACTTTCAAGTTTCAATGCACCACAAACTCTCAAGGTTGTGAGTTTCTTAAAGAAGTAGAAAGTAACAGTGTTGATCGACTCAGGTAGTACTCAAAATTCCATCAACAAAAAGTTCAAAATTCTTCTAAATTGTTTTATATATCTAGCCCCTGAGTTTCAAGTGTTGATTGTAGATGGGGGCACAATTAGTTGTTTAGGAAAGTGTCATAGCATCAAATTATCCATGGGAGATTATCAACTTGATACCCCAATGTGTGAGATATCCATGGGTGTAACATATATTGTTTTGGAAGTATAACGGCTTACTACATTAGGAACAATTGAGATGAACTTCCAAGAACTATTCATGCAATTTCAATCACAAGGAAAGGTAGTGGAGCTAAGGGGATTGAAGTTGAAATTCCCCATAGATGGTAAGCTCTCATTAAATGCACAAACTCCTTAAGAAAGGCATGGATGGATTTGTGGCCCAACTATGTTCATTAGAAGTCTCTCAATCTAATGCTCTTAGTCATCCAGATTTATGAGCAATAATTTATCATCACCCAGTGATTTTTGGAGATATGCCTAAAGGACTTCCTCCTAAGAGGGATCATTACCATACCATACAACTAGTTCCAGGGAGTTAGCCACCAAACATTAGGCCTTATAGGTACCCACACATACAAAAAAGTGAGATAGAAAAAATTGTTGAGGAAATGCTAGAGGCAAGAATTATAAAGTATAGCCAAAGTTCTTACTCCTCACTTGTTGTGTTGCTACATAAGAAGGATGAAACTTGGTGCATGTGTCCAAAGTATAGAGTGCTCAACCAGTATACCATTAAAGATAAGTTTCTTATTCCAATCATTAATGATCTTCTAGATGAATTAAATGGAGCTATGTATTTTACCAAGTTAGATCTTAGATTGGGTTATCAACAAATTTGGATTAAGGAGGAAGATATTTGCAAGACAACATTTCAAACTCATGAAGGTCATTATGAATTTTTGGTGATGCCATTTGGTCTTACCAATACACCATCTACATTACAAAGTTTGATGAATTCCATTTTTAAGAAGTTCTTGAGAAAGTTTGTGTTAATGTTCTTTGATGATGTATTAATTTATAGCAAGACTTGGGAGGAACATCTATAATATGTAGATCAAGGATTACAATTACTCCAAGATCATCAACTCTATGCTAAGCCATCCAAGTGTTCTTTTGGTCTTAAGGAGGTGGAGTATTTAGGACACATAGTTTCACATGAAGGAGTAAAGCTAGACCCTAACAAAATTAAGGCTATCCTAGAATGGCCTATTCCAAAAACTATTAAGAAGTTGAGGGGTTTCTTGGGATTGATAGGATACTATAGAAGATTTTTGAAGAATTATGGTCTTATAGTAGAACCCCTTACAACTCTATTGAAGAAGGATTCTTTTTAATGGAATGAATCTGCTAATGTATCATTTGAGCAATTGAAGAAGGCTATGTGTACAACGCTAGTGCTTGCCACTCCAAACTTCACCAAGGAATTCATTGTGGAATGTGATGCTTCTAAAAATAGGATAGGAGAAGATCTCATGCAAGAAGGTCACCCAATTGATTTTGAGAGTCATCAATTAAAAGGTAAAAATCAACTCAAGCCTATTTACAAGAAGGAAATGTTATCAATCCTTCATGCAGTTAAAAAATGGAGGCCTTATTTAATGGGTCGACACTTCAAGGTTAAGACAGACCATGATAGCTTAAAATATTTTTTGGAACAAAGACTATCATCAGTAGAGCAACAAAAATGCGTCACTAAAATGTTGGGATATGACTTTGAAATTGTATACAAGAAAGGGAAGGAAAATATTATGGCCGATGCACTTTCTAGGAAGGATGAAAAAGATGAAGCCTTATTATGTGCCCTTTCAATATTACAAGAAAATTGGGTGGTATAAGCTGAGGAAGAATGGAAAAATGATGTTGCAACAAGTAATCTCATCTAGCAAATAAAAATTGACCCTAGTAGTTTAGATAAGTTTTGTTTAAAGGGGGATGTTCTTTGGTATAAAGAGAACTTGTATCTCTGCAAGAATTCCACTCTTAAACACAAAATTCTCAAAGAACTTCATGAGTCCCCAACTGGTGGTCATTAAGGATATTTTAATACATATCATAGGCTCAAGCAAGATTTTTTTTGGGAAGGGCTAAAAGGTGATGTTCAAAATTTTGTGGTTGAATGTTTGGTTTGTCAAAGAAATAAGGGGGAAATAATTAAGACACCAAGTCTCTTGCAACCTTTATCTATTCCTAGCTAACATTGGGAAGAGGTATCTATGGACTTCATCATAGGGCTCCCCAAATGTGAAGGCCATAATATCATCATGGTAGTAGTTGATCGCCTCACTAAATATGCACATTTTATTGCATTATCGCATCCTTTTATAGCAAGTATAGTGGCAAAAGTTTTCTTGGAGAATATCCAAAAGTTACATGGTAAACCTAAGGTTATTATTAGTGATCATGATCCTATATTTACTAGTCACTTTTGGAAAGATTTATTCTCATGTTTGGGTACTCAATTAGCTCATAGTTCTTCATACCATTCGCAATCAGATGGGCAAACTGAGGTGGTTAATAAATGTTTGGAAGAATATCTACATTGTTTCACTTCAGAAAAACAATCTTAATGTATAGATTGACTACCTCTTGTATAATGGTTGTAAAATACTTCTTTTCATAGCTCATCAAAAATGTCTCCATTTTTGGTACTTTATGGATATCATCCTCATTCCATCACATCATCATTAAAGGTGTCACCAAGAGTTCAAGTAGTAGAGGGTCACTTGCTTCATCAACAATAGGTACTTTTAGGACTCAAGGAGAATTTAGCTATGAAACAAAATCAAATGAAACAACAAGCAGACCAACATTGTAGTGAAAGAAATTTTGAAGTTGGGGACTGGGTCTTCTTGAGATTGTAGCTTTATAAAAAAATCTCAATGAAACAACAAAAAAAGAATAATAAATTGTCTCCAAGATATTATGGAGCATAAAAAATCATGAAAAATATTGGTAGTGTTTCCTACAAGCTTGAGTTGCCACCAAAAACAAAGATACATCCAATTTTTCATTTTTCTTGTTTGAAGAAGGTAATTGGGCAGAATATTCCTACTCAAATAGTGCTACCAGAACTTGATGAAGAAGAAAGAATAATTTTGGAACTAGAGTGCATTCTTAAAACATGCACAAAGAAGCTAAGAAAAAAAACCCTAACTCAATATCTCATCCAATGGAAGAATTTACTAGTTGAAGAGGCCACATGGGAGGATGAGGAGTTAATTCAAAAGAATCCGCACCTGGTTAGCATTTAGGAAAATCTTTCTTTCAATAGAGGGGGCATGCTATGCCCTTAATATTATTGTATATAGGGTTATGAATTGTCAACTTGTGGCTATCTTAATCCTTAATTAAGTCATGTAATCATTATTATATTATAATTTTGGTAGGTAGGTCATCCTAGGTGTTATGAAGGGTTGAAACTATTCAACCTAAGAATAAATAGGTATATATAGGAGGTTGTGAGTCTTATTTCATCATCAGATTGTGAAGTGTGTTCTCATTGGAGATATTTGGAGGCTAACCCCTTGAAGTGGCCTATAACTCTCAGCTATTATCAAGTCTTTATATAATATTTCATATTATTTCTTCTATTGTGCAAGTTATTTCATTCCACTTACATAGGTGTATCTCATAAAGAGATGTTGTAGACACCATGTGCTCAATTGGAGTGCAAACAATTAAGTTGTCAACATGATAACTCAAACAAATATGAAAACTCTTGTGTTGTCAACAAGACAACTCATATGACTACACATACTCTGAGGTTTCTATATGACAACTAATATGATAATGCATTAACTTGAGTAAACTTAAGTAAAGTGTAATAATAATTAATTATTTACACTAACAATTATGAAAGGAAAGGTAGGTAAGCACTATGTTTACCATTAGTAATTAATAAAAACCTAATAAAAGATCAAATAATATAAATAGGGAAAGAGGAAACTAACCAATTACCTTGAAAATTTAACTCTTGTAGCTAATTAAGAAAACCTAGTTAAGCAATTAGGGACCATGGGCATGCCATCATCAAGTTCTCCAAACTTGAAAAATATGCAAGATAATGCTCAGTTAAAAAAGGAATTCAAAAGGGCATCATGGTGGAAAATATTCACTATACTATACTTATCAACAATGATTAAATGTTAGAACCAACATTTATAGTCACCTCACTAAAAGGAGATACAAGGAATCAAGCAACAATGTTATCCTAATTCCCTATATATGTTCTATTAATAGAAGACATAAATGCATACCTAAATGCAAAAATTGTGGAACTACAAGCAAATAAAATTCATGAAATATTCTTCACATTTTTAAAGAATGGGATAATAATGAAGGAGAAATGAAACCTTTTGAACACTACTTCATGTTGATTACAAGATGATTGGGTAAGAATTGTATTGAGTAGAGTACAAGGGAACCACATATGGCTTGATAAACCATATGAAATCATAAATAAGGCTATACTCAAGGTATGGTATAGGAGAAAAGTTGAATTTTGGAAAGGTGATACTTGATGAAGTGGCTAGGAAGACAAAAGAAAAGAAAAATGACGAGCATTAGCTATAGAAGGAATACCTGCCCCTAAAATGAAATTTTCTACAATGAAAATTTCTTGTAGAATTTTATTTTCAATAAAATTCAATAGTGTAACCTATGGAGTAGTACATGTAGCCTACCAAATCATTCACAAGGGAGCACCACTTGACTTAAGCAATGGTTACGTGAATAATTGAAGATGAACCTGAAAAAGATTAAAGAACATCACAAGGTACATCTATTCAAATTTGGGTGTGTCCTAGTGTGTGTGTGTGTGTGTATTCTTTTATTTCATGAGAGAAATTATTGGACAAGGTCAAGTTATATGGCTAATTGATAGGCCCATTAGTAAAAAAATCTATAAATCTCACACAATGTTGGAACATGATAAAGATATTTTGATAGATTTAAAGATATAATGAGAAAAAGAAAGAAAATACCATTTTTCCTCATGGAAGAATACAAGAATGAATTATGTTTTTTATCTAGTGTCGACTACTGTATGATAGAAATAGTGAAGTCTAGAAATCATTGGCTTACCACATTCTAGTAAGAGGTAACTAATGAAGTGGAAAGAGTGGTTGTAGAGATAATATTATCGATGTCTATTGATAACATGCTACCAACATGTGACACTAACATATTGAGAAGGAGAAAAGTAGCCAAAATTGAAAAGAATAAGGCGTCTAAAACAATTATGCAATTGTATATTATCTTTGATGTTACACAAATGTCAAGCCTTTTATCGAGAAATCAGTCTCAGCCCAACTCACTCGAGCATTGGAGGAAGTTTCTCGTGTATCCCAAGCATTCAAGGAAAAACATCACAGCAATAGTCTTAACCAAGTCCACTCGATTACCAAAGGAAGTTGGCATTGAACCAGTGTTAACCAAGCTCACTCGGTTACCAAAGAAAGTATCAAGGAAAGTCTTTTTAGAGTTAGTGTTGACCAAGTTGGGTTGACTAACAAAGGATATTTGTGTATCAGCATATTGGATCTAACCATTTTATTGGTTAGTTTCTGAATCAAGAGAAGAATACTATTTGTTTAAAAGTGTATTCAACCTGGCTTGACTAGGTAAATCATATAAATATAAGATCAAGTTGATGATTGAATTGTAAGAAGCATGGGATTGAAAAGATAAGTCATGGAAGAAAATTGGAAGGATATCAGAGTATCCAAGTTAACCAAGCTACAAAGAAAATTATGATCAAGGAGGATCAAGTATTCAAGCTAGAGAAAAGATCTAAAATCAACCAAGATAGTTACATCAGCAATCAGGTCAAGTCATTGTCACTCTCTAATAGTTATAGGAGTGAATCAAATCTCCTAATAGAGTTAGCTTAAAAACTATTTTCCAAATCCTCTAACAAGGAAGAATTTCTAAATTGAAGTGTCTAAAGACCTCTAACAAGGCCATCCTAATAGGATGAACTAAATCCTTTAATAGGGTCACACCTAAAGGTGTGTTTTGTAACTTTTAATAGGATTGGCTCCTAATAGGGCTCACTTCAGAAGAGTGAAAAACAATATCTAGTTGCAATTGGTGGTTTTCCCAAAGTGTATTTCCACATTAAATCTTGGTGTTTCCTATCTTCATATTATTTTCTTTATGACTCTTCAACTATGTTAATTAAGATTAAATATGCTAAACATCTTAAGAAGTGATTATTTCAGTGTTTACCAAGTGTTCCTATGTTAACCAAGTTACAAAAACATCTCAATTTCAAAAGAGTTGGTTTTATATTGTATTGACATCTGAAGGGATCTTGGATTATTTTTTTGGTAACTGATTCACCTCTCCCCTCTTAGTTACTCCTCTTATATTCCCAACAATTGGTATCAGAGCTTTTGGTCCTTGTAGAGAGGATTTCAAGGACCTAAGCTAAAGATCAAGATGTCTTACAGAAGGTAGATTCCTAAGCTAAACAAAGATACCTCTAAAGCATAGAAGGAACTCATGAAGCTCCATTTAGAAACCATTGGTGACATAGGTCTAAAATAGTTGGGAAAAAAAATGTAGCACCTAATGGAACTTTCACTATGGATCAGATTGTGGAAAAGAAGAATCATAACATAATGATGATTGACATTGCTTCCACTCTCAATTATGTCGAATTTGATCAAGTCAAAGGCTTTCCTACTTCTCATGAAATGTGGAACAAGATGAAAGATATCAATGAAGGTGATGAAAATGTGAGGAGAGATAAGGTAAAAGTCTTAGAGGTTAGTTTGATCAAATGAAGATGAGAACATTGCACAATGGAGTGCCATAATCAAAGCTAGTGTGAGTGCAATCAGAGCCTTGGGTGGGAAAATTGATGATGTAACAGTGGTTAGCAAGGTACTCATTTATGTAATTAGAGTGTAAGATATTTAAGAAATGATATTTGATCCTAAGAATGATATAACTTTGGATGCACTTGTGGGAAGGTTGATAGCCTTTGAGCTAGATAACTTTGATAGTTATGTTCTTAACTCTAGTAACATTAAGTGTGCATTTCAAGCCAAAATATCACTCAAAAAGAAGGATACAATATCTAAAAGAAAAAGGTTTAATAGTGAAGATGAAGATGGTTCTAATTATGATCTTAAAGTCATTGAAGGATTGATTGCAAGAAGATTTCCAAAAAGTAAAGAAAAGTAAAAAGGTAAAATTATACCTTTGATTTGTTTTTCTTATGAAGAATTTGGTCACATTGTTGCTAGGTGTCCAAAAAAAGAAGGAAAACAAGAAAACAAGCATGAAAAGTACAAAGGCACAAAATATTTCAAAAGCTACCAAAACTATAGAGATAAAGGTAAGAAATCTAGTTACATGGCTAAAGATTCTGATAGTAATGATGAAGATGAAATAGTTTAGATTATTGTAAAGGATGAATTAAATGATGAGAATGATAAGATGACACTCATTTCTCATTTTATTAAGAATGATACATGGATCATAGATAGTGGTTGTTCTCACCACATGACTAGTGACAAATATAAATTTGAGCACTTGGAACACTATGATATTGGGAGTGTCAGATTTGGAAATGATAAATCGTGTTAAGTGAAAGGAAAAGATTGTATTGTACTAACCAATGAACTCAGATGTTAAAATACTTATTGGATTGAAGGATTGGAATACAATCTACTCAGTGTGGCACAATTGAATAATATTGGATTCAAGGTAGAATTCATGAATAGGAAATCCAAGCTGCTGTATGGAAAAGGAAATCTAGTTGGGATAGACAATCAAACAAGAGGTAATATATTCTACCTAAATATAACTAAAAAATCATGTTTCATAGCTCAAGTAGAAGAATTTTGTTTATGGCATAAAAGGTTGTGTCATGTAAATTTTGATAACTTGGTCAACATAAGAAAGAATGAAAGGGTTAGAGGCATTTGAAGCCTAAAGAAACTTGATATGGGAATGTGCAAAAATTGTCAAATTGGAAAGATGGGAAAGACAAGTTTCAAAAGAAATAATTATCATTCTAAAGAAGTCTTGGAGCTAGTTCATATAGACCTTAGTGAACCTATTGGCATACAAACCTACTATGGGGATAAGTACTTTTTTTTTTTGGATAATTATTCTAGGATGATGATAGTTATGTTTTATAGGATAAATTAGAAGCCTTTTAAAAGTTCAAATTGTATTTTCATAGAGTGGAGAAAGAAATAGGAAAGAAACTGAAATGTTTAAGGTCAAATAGAGGAGGTGAATTTATTTCAAATGAATTCAATGAATTCTACAATGAAAGAGGAACTAAAAGATAGGTATCTACACCTAGTACATCTTAGCAGAATGGCATAGCTGAGAGAAGGAATAAATCAATTATTGATTGTGCAAGGACACTAATGATAGAGAAGAAAATTGCTATCAAATACTAGAAGGAACCAATTAGCACAACAGTTCATAGCTTGAAGCATGTTCAGTTGAAGAAGGACTCAGATCAAACATCTTATGAATTATGGTATTGCTATAAACCTAATGCTTGTTATTTCAAAATAGTTGGAAGCAAATGTTAGATTTTGGAGTCAAGAAAAGGAAAATTTGATGGAAAAAGTGATGAAAGCATATTCCTAGGGTACTCCAATAAGAACAAAGCATACAAATGTTTGAATCTATCTACTCACAAAGTTATAGAAAATGCACATATAAAAATTGATGAATTTGCAGAAGAGTGTGAAGAAAAAAGTAGAAAAGAACCTAAAAACTATAGAAATTTTGTTTACTATGAACTTGAAACTTTACCTAAAGTTTAAGAAAATCAGCAATCTTCACCACCTGAGTTGTATCCAGTAAAACTTGAGTCACAATATGAAAGACTTGAGTATTAGTTAGAAGGAACCAAGTTTTAGCCAGTGCAAACCAATTAATCTAATGGACCCTATTCATAGAAAGTGGGACCCAAGAATGATTCAAAAGATCATGGTGAACCAAGTTAATTTAGGAAAAAGGAGCCTAGACTTGTTGGATATGTCAGAAGGCATCATGCACCTAAGAAAATCATTGGAGATTACTTATAAGACACAATGACAAGGAAAAAATTAGAAGGTACATGTTTTCTTATTGATTTTGAACCTAGAACTATTAAAGATGCATTAGAAAATGAAAGTTGGATTGAGGCAATGAATGAAGAGATTGATCAGATTGAAAGGATCAAAACTTGGACTCTTGTTCCTAGACTGAAGGACAAAAATGTAACTGGCACAAAATGGGTATTCAAAAATAAGTTGAATGAGAATGGAGAAGTTTCAAGAAACAAAGAAAGGTTAGTATGCAAGGGTTATGCTTAGGAAGATGGTATTGATTATGGAGAGACTTTTTCTACTACTTGCATATGCAGTACACAAAGGATTCAATGTCTATTAGATGGACATGAAATAAACATTCTTGAATGAAATCTTACAAGAGGAAGTCTACATTGAGCAACCAGAAGGTTTCATTGATACTAGTAAAAGGGATATGGTTTTTTTATTATACAAAGCCTTGTATGGTCACAAACAAGCCCCTAAAGCCTAGTGTGAAATATTACATAATTATCTCATAAAGATTGGTTTTCAAAGGACTAATGATAATAACAAACTATACATCAAAGAAGGACCAAATAAAAAGATAGCGTTGGCATAAATCTTTGTGGATGATAAGTTATTTACTAGAAATGATAACTTGTGTAAATCTTTTTCTATGGAAATGAGTAAAGAAATTGAATGTTAATATTTGGAGAGATTAAATTCTTCTTTGGCTTGAAAATTCAATGGATAAAGGATGCTATTTACATTACTCAATTAAAATACATCAAGGAGATATTGAATAAATTTGGAATGGAGGATTCTAGACTGGTTGGAACACCTATGTCTACTAGACATAAGATTTCCAAAAATGATGATTTAAAGGAGGTAGACCAGACTACATCCAAATCATTGATTGGAAAACTTTAGTATGTAGTGCATACAAGACTTGATACTGTATTAGCAATTGGTATGGTGGCTAGATTCTCTACTAACCTAAAGAAAATCATATGATGGCAATAAAAAAAATCAAGAGATATTTGAAAGGAACCAAATATTATGGTTTGTGGTCTAAGAAAGGAGGAAACTTTGAATTGAAAGCATTCATTGATGTTGATTGGGCAAGAAGTTTTAATGAAAAAAATAGCACTAGTAGTGGAAAATTCTTTTTTGGAAAGAGGTTAGTATCTTGGACCAACAAGAAGAATATTTATATCTCTCTATCTGAAAAAAAAAGTAGAATATGTTGTTGTAATAGTCAATTCTTCCAAAATTGTGTGGTTCAAAAAATTGTTGTTAGGTGTGAAGGATAAGATCAAGGAGCCAGTTGTTATCTTCTATGATAATCAACATATCCAAAAATCTAGTGATGAA
Organism: Cupressus sempervirens; assembly: GCA_028749045.1. Classification (NCBI taxonomy): domain Eukaryota; kingdom Viridiplantae; phylum Streptophyta; class Pinopsida; order Cupressales; family Cupressaceae; genus Cupressus; species Cupressus sempervirens. The sequence goes on from CM053785.1 coordinate 1,097,501,167, forward strand.
TACCAAGACCAAGCACATTGCAATAAAATATCATTTCTTGTGAGAATTTGTGCAAGACAAGGAGGTGAGATTTGAATATGTGAATGCAAAAGAACAAATTACTGACATATTCATTAATCCATTACCTAAGGATTCATTTTTTATCTAAGAGTTAAGCTAGGGGTCATTCCCCTATCTAAATCTCCCTAATTAGATTTTAGTGATACATCAACTAAGCACTTTGAAGATCAGACAAATTGATGTAATATTGTTAGAGCATATTGCATATGAATTAGTACAACATGTACATGGAAACTACATTGATTGTTTTCTTTGGCCTGAGATGTCAAAGAGGGAGAGTTTTTCATATAAGAGAAATTTTTGTATCAGTAAAGAGGAAAATTTTGTCATATCAAAATTCATAGATTTTGAGTTAGATGTCAAAGAGGAGAGTTTGTCTTCAGATAGAGAAATTGTAGTCATTACAATCAAAGAAATAAAAAAGATTGATGTAAGAGGGAGTTCACACTAATAGATGGAGTTCTCATGGATGAGAATCAAAATAAAACTAAGGATATTATCCTTCTATTTCTACTTTAAAAAAAAAATTGTATCATGAAATGTTGTGTTTTCATCAATGCCAAAGAAGGATATTGTTGAAAACAATTATGCAATTGTATATTGTCTTTGATGTTACACAAATGCCAAGCCTTTTACTGAGTAATTAGTATCAACCAAGCTCACTCAAGTGTTGAGGGAATTTTTTTATGTATGTCAAGCATTCTAGGAAAGATAGCATAGTACCAGTGTTAACCAAGTTCACTTCATTACCAAAGGAAGTTGGCATGGAACTAGTGTTAACTGAGCTCACTTGGTTACTAAAGGAAGTCTTAAGGAAATTCTTTTCTGAGTTAGTTTTGACCAAGTTGGGTTTGCTAATGAAGGATTTTTCTATATCAACATATTGGATCTAATAGTTTTTTTGGTGAGTTCTAGCTAACTCAAGGGATGAATTCTATTTTTTTGGAAGTGTATTCAAGATGAGTTAACTAGGTAAATCATATAAATATAAGGCCAAGTTGAGGATTAAATTGTAAGAATCATGGGATTGAAAAGATAAATCAAGGAAGTGAATTGGAAAGATATCAGACTATCCGAGTTGACCAAGTTGCAAAGAACATTCTGATCAAGGAGGATCAAGTATTCATGCTAGAACAAAGATCTAAAATCAGAAAAGATAGCTGCATCAAAAATTAGGTCAATTCATTATTACTCTCTAATAATTGCGCTAGTGAATCAAATGTCCTAACAGAGTTAGCCTAACAACTATATTCCAAATCCTCTAACAAGGTACCATTTCTAGATTGAAGTGTCTGAACACCCCTAACAAGGTCACTCCTAATAGGGTGAACTAAATCCTTTAACAGGGTCACACCTAATAGTGTGTTTTGTAATCTATAACAAGGAAGGCTCCTAAAAGAGCTCACTTCAGAAAAGTGAAAAATAGTAACTAGTTGCAATTGGTGATTTTTCCAAATTGGGTTTCTATGTTAAATATTGGTATCTCATGTTTTCATGTTATTTTCATTATGATTCTACCACTAAGTTAATTGAGGTTAAACACACTAAACATATTAAGAAGTGATTATTTCTTTTTTTACTGAGTGTTCCTATATTAACCAAGTTACACTAACATTTTAGTTTCAATAGAGTTTGGTTTTGCATTGTATTGACATCTTAAGGTTTCTTGGACTTATTTTTGTCGTAATTGATTCATCCCTACCCTCTAAGTTACTCCTCTTATATTTCCAACATAAGAAATAGAACAAAAGAAAAGCTAAAAGAACAAGAAAGAGATAGAAAATCAAGTGGTATAAAGAAAATAAACCTTAAGAAACATAAAGGTGGAAAAGGACATTATGACTTAGGAAGAGATACAACCTCACTTGAACCAGAGTCCAGTAATGGTGCTAAGAGAAAGAAAAAGAAGAAGTTAAGGAAAAGCCTACACCTACATAAGAAAGATTAGATTCAAGGATTGTAAAATCAATAAGAAGTGGTAACCCCACTCCTCCACATTCCATTATAGACAAACTAAATGACATAATGCATAATAGAAACTACAATACAATAATGTACATATATGCACTTATGAATGAGATAGATCAAAATATTTTCATAAACATTGTACCAGTTCCCATAAGGACTTATACTAGAACATCAAAAAGATGAAAAAGGTTCTACCAAAGGAGCTAGCTGATATTATATCAATAAGTGTAAAAGTGGTGTTGTACATTTGGGAAAGATTATTAATGATGCTATGACTAAAGTTAGACTAGAGTTCACTCTAGTAGATAGATAGACCTACACAAGTGACTACATCAACAAATTTCTAACGCAAGAAAATGTAGCATTAGTTACAATAGGAGGAGAATGTGAAATGTATGAAAAGAAAATAAAAATATGGAAAATGATAATAGACCAAGTAGAGTTAATATGTATGAAGATGTAAACTAGTCAAACAAAATCTCTAACTGGACTAGATCTAAAGGATAAAGGAAAGAAAAAGACTATTTCATTAGTTGGAATAAGTAGAATAGTGGAATTTCAAGGATATGTTGAAGAGTTAGATGAGGAAAATGTTAACTTCAATTATTTGACCTCACCAATAATATTTGAATATGTGAAAGAGCACAACATAACAACCATTGAAGAAAAAAAGGTCACAAGCAAATTTAGTCGTACATGTGATAGTTTATACCTCCAAGGTAGCTAACATACAACTAGTAGAAGACATAAAGAAATATCGCACAACTCAAAATTAAGAGAGAAAAGAGTAAATTGACACTCTACCAAACATAGTAGAAGAAATCCAAAAAAGAGTGAAAACTCCACCACCGAGTAAGTGCACGAAGATGGTGTACATAAAGAGGGTTATAAGTTGAAACCTTTTTTTTAAAATTAGGTAAAACTAATGGTGTTGGAGAACCAAGGGTCTTGGTCAAACCCTATTGCAATTTTTTACTTGTAGTGATCCTAGCCAAACCACAAGTAAATAAGGGCTACAAGATATACCCCAAGTGTTTTTTAGGTTACTAGGTGGTAAAAATAGACATAGGCACAAGTTTTCTTAAAATAGTTCAAGGTTGGCATGACATTGTAATCGTTTCTTAGTTTAGTCAAAGTATGTCAAAAATTGGCTTTGACTCCAAAATGGGTAGGGAGGTTCTCAAAATAGACAAATATATTATTTTGACAAAAATTGGCCTATTGGAAGTGGTCATGAGTTTCAAAATCATAAAAAGGAAAAAAATTGCAAAAGTTGTCATGACAAAATTGACAATAATGGGTGCAACTCACCAATAAATAGTTGGGAGTCGATGGAGATAGTTGATCCATGAGCACTAGGGCTATATAAGTTCATTTAAAACCATTTTGAATGGTTTTTTCTTTTAGTTAGTATTTTTGGAAACTACAATTGGAATAATTGATATGTTTTCATTGATGTCAAATCTTAATTGTAAGATAATTTCTATCTGAGTAGAGTGCCATATCAGAATGATTGATGAAGAGGATTTGAGAAGACATAACAAAATGACCTAGAGGAAAGGTTGAGTTATGAGAAACTAAAATGGGTACTTGATCGGTTGGAATTTGAAAAGATAATATGACTGTTTAATCATAACACAAATGGAGAAGATAGTTGTATTGAAGCCTAGAAGAACTGATCATTAGAAGACCAAATGTATAGGCTTGACTAACTAAAAGAGAAGAAGATTAAGGAACTAGAAGTTTATGTCAAGTGATGCTAAAGTTCACTAAGAGATGGTATAAGCCAAACAAAGTATAGTATCGGTTGAGCATTAGTATCGACTGAGTATTAGAAACTATGTTGAACAAAATAGTTAGTATCGATCGAATAATTGAGTGGTGAAAAAGCACCAGAACCTAGTGTTAGCTAACTGACAACATTTTTTCATTTTGTAAGGAAATCTTGGTTTTCATAAAACACAATAGAATTCTTGGAATATGGAAAGCATGTTGAAGATAAGGATAGATGACCTAGAGCATTTAATTCAAGGGAAACTGTGTTTGAGCATTTATATGCATGAATTTGAAGATAATTTTAGAGAATAAAAAGGAGAAGATGAAATGATGGAAGGATTTGATGAATCAGAAAAAACCCTAAGATCTAGAATGATGTTTAAGTGGTAAAATATTAGAACTACCTATTTAAGGTGGCATAAGGGTGACCTAACAAGGTTAATGAGGTAGATTTTTTGTTGATGAGATTAACTAGAAAAATTAAGCATGAGGCTAATCATTTTTACGAAGAGTTTAACTATAATCACTTGAAGGACTGCCAAGAAGATCTAAGAGAGAGAGAGAGAGAGAGAGATAAAAAAAATGTAGGTCAATCAATTTATCAACATATAGCTACATTATGATTTGTATTTGCAAAGTGAGTTGTGTTTATCTGATCAACCTATTATTACTTTCTAATTGTTGTATCAGTTTGAAATCCTTTAATCAAGGTTGATCTAATAGTCATTTTTAAATCCTTTAATCAAGATGACATTCTAATGGAATGTTCTAAAGCCCATTAATAAGGCGAATCCTAACATGGTGATAAAATCCTTTAATAAAGTCACATTTAACAATGTGTTTTGTAACCTTTAATAAGGTTGGTTCCTCACAGAGCTCACTTGAGAATAGTGAAAAATTTGTGACATGTAACTAATGGTTTTACCCAAATTGGGTTTCCATGTTAAATTCTAGTGTCATAATTTTGTGGATTTTATTTGAGAGGTTTTACTGTTAATATTTTACATTATACATTATTAATATGTTACCAATGGTTTTACATTATGTTGCTTATTATTTTCTATAGAGACCAAGCTACTAAATGTTTAGATTTTTAGTATTTGAAGTGATTAAAACTTTAATTTGTACATATGGACCTGAGGATAACTAGTTTACCCCTCCTTGAACTATTCTAAATCATTCTAACAATTGGTATCAAGGCATTGGTGCTTGAACAAAAAAGTCTAAAAGTACTTGAAGCCAAAGATCAAGATGTAGAAAAAGGAGGTGTCAAGGTTAAACAAGGATAACTTCCTTGCATGGTAGAGTTTTATGGAGTTGCATGTGGTAGTAATTGGAGAAGGCGCAATATACTATGTGGAACATGCATATCTAGAGATACCAAGACCTTCAAAAACTTAGTAGATGAAAGAAAAGAAAGAACACAATCAAGCAATGTTGGAGAATGCATCATCCCTAAGATATACCAAGATTGATGATATAAAGAAGTTTGTTAATGCCAAGAAAATATGGGATACACTACAAACTATCAATGCAGGAGACAAATATATTTTAAGAGAAAAATCAAAAAGCTTGAGAGGAAGGTTTGATGAGATGAGAATGAAAAAAGGTGAAACTATTGCTCAATACTATAGACAAGTCAAAGAGTTGGTAAATTCTATAAGAAGAAATAATGGATAGATTCATGATAAAATTTTAATCAACAAGGTACCAAGAACACTACTTCCTATCTATTCTATTAGAGTTTTTGTAATACAAAAAACTAAGATGCAAACCTGGTAGCGATCTAACTTTAGAAGGATTAGTTGGTAGGCTTACTGCTTTTGAATTCTCAAACTTTGATAATTCTATACCTACTATTATTGAATTAGCTTTCAAATCTCATTTGATTCTTAATAAGAAAGGAAAAAGAAAGTGTGTGAATAGTGATAGTAAAATCTTTGATGATGATCTTGATGAGCTTGAAGCATTAATGACTAGAAGACTTCCAAGAGGCAAAATAAAATTCAAAGGTATACTTCTCATAATATGTTTTTCATGTAACAAAGTTGGTTGTATTGCTGAAAGATGTCATGATAAAGAAGGCAAGGATTAAACAAGGGAAAGAAAGTATAAAGAAATAATACATGAAAAAGGAAACAAAATAAACAAGGACTATAAAGACAAAGGTAAGGAATCTTGTTATATTGCTGAAGAAGAAACTAATAATGAGTCTAATAGTAATGATGAAGAAGTTGTCTATGTTGTTATGAAAGAAGATTCTGATGAATATGAGAAAATTGCATTAAATTTCATAAGTGAGTAAAGGTGATAGATGGATAATTGATACTTTCTTCTCACATCACATGACTATTGATAAAAGTAAGTTTGAAACCATGGAACCATATAAAGGTAACTGTGTTAAGTTTGGTAATGATGCACCATGTCTTGTGAAAGCTAAAGGATCAATAAAAATGGCTGACAAGATAAAGTGTGACAATATTTATTTGGTTAAAGGACTTAACTATATTTTTTTTAGTGTTTCACATTTGAAAAAAATTAGGGTATAGAGTTGAATTTCATCACAGGAAGGCCAAGACATTTGATGCTACTAGTGAACTAATTGGAAGTGGAGAACATACAAGAGGTAAATTGTTCTATCTATATTTATCTAATGAGATGTGCTCGTTTACACCATATGATGATGTATGGTTATGGTATAAGAGGTTGTGTCATGTTAACTTTGATAATTTGGTAAGCATTAGTAAGATTAAAAGAGTAATAGGATTACCAAGATTGAAGAAATCTAATAATGCTATGTGTAAAAAATGTCATTTGGGAAAAATGGCAACATCTAAATTCAAGAGAAGGACATACTCATCTAATGATATTTTGGAATTAGTTCATACTGACCTTTGTGCACCTATTGGAGTGCAAAGCTATAGTGGTGATAAATATTTCATTCTATTTGTTGATGAGTCCTCTAGAATGATGACTACAATATTTATTAAAGAAAAATTTGATGACTTTTTCTTTTTTAAGTGGTATTTGGAAAGAGTTAAAAAGGAAACATGTGAAATTCTTAAGTGCTTGAGATCTAATAGAAGCAATTTTATCTATAATGAATTCAACAAATTCTACAATGATAGAGGAATCAAGACATATATGTTAGCACCTAGAACCCCTCCACAAAATGGAATAGTTGAAAGGAGGAATAGATCAATCATGGATTATGCTAGAACACTAATGATGGAGAAGAATGTGTCACATAATTACTAGAGAAAATTTTGAAGTACAATAATGTATACTTTGAACTCAGTACATGTCAAGAAAGGTTATGATATGGGTATGCACCTAATATGAAATATTTTAAAGTATTTGGAAGAAAATGTTATATACTAAAGGAAAATAGAAATTGGAAAATTGATGCTAAAGTGATGAAGGAATATTTCTAGGATATTCCACTAAGGGAAAAGCTTGCAAGTGTTTGAATTCTAACACTAGCAAAATTGTGGAAAGTGCAAATATAAAACTTGATGAATATGTAGAAAAGAATGAAGTAGAATGCAAAAATGAACGTGAAGACTAAAAAATTCATATATGTTAATGAAGTTGTACCCTACACATTACCCAAGAAAGATAACAAGTCTACCAAGAAAAAACAAACTATGAATGCCAAGTTGCAATAGCAAGCGATTGAGCAATAGACTATAAGTGTTAAGTGTCAATAGGATGACACCAAGATACAAGAAGAAGCTGTTGAGTGTCAGGAATCCAATGTCAAGAAAAAAAATGTAGAATAAGAGATAAAAAAAATGAATTTTAAATCATTTTTTGAGGTAAACCTAAAGAATAAGAAAGACAAAAAGAGCCTACACTAGCAAAGTATGTGAGAAGACATTATGCACTTGAATAAATCATTGGAAATAAAGACTCTAGTGTTATAATAAGGAAAAGAATAAGAAGTGATACATGTTTACAAAGTGATTTTGTGCCTAAATTAGTGAAAGATGCTTTGGATAATGAAGATTGGATTCAAGAAATGAATGAGGAAATTTAACAAATAGAGAAGTGAAATACCAGGTCATTGGTATCTATACCAAAGGACATGAATTTTTTTGGAACTAAGTTTTCATAGAGGAACAAGTTAAATGAGAAAGAAGTCATAAGGAAAAGGGATAGATTTGTATACAAATGATATGCACAAGAAGAAGGTATTGACTAAGGGGAAACATTTTCCTAAGTTGCAAGACTGCAAAGAGTTAGAACTCTACTTGAATATTCTACATACAAAGGATTTAAAGTATATCAAATGGGTGTCAAATCTGCATTTCTAAATGGAATACTGGAAGAAGAGGTTTAAATTGAACAACCATAAGGATTTTTTGAACCTAGAAAAAAAAACATGGTATGTAAACTACACAAAGCACTATATGGATTGAAATAAGCCCCTAGAGCATGGTATGAAAAGTTGCACAACTATTTGGTAAAGATTGGTTTTATAAGGACTAATGATAATAGTAATCTATAATTGAAAAATGAAGGTGGTAAATGGACACTATTACTTGAAATATTTTTTGATGATATAATATTTGTAGGACAAGATGCATTATGCAAATCATTTGTCAATGAGATGCAAAAGAAATTTGAAATGATTATGTTTGGTGAAATCAAATTCTTTGTTTATTTACAAGTATATAGGATGAAGTAAGGAATCTATTAGAATTAAAATTAGGAAAGATAAACTTCTTGGGGGGTGGGGGAGGGGGGTCAGTCAATAGTTTAAACTTTCACCACACATTCATCTTATACATTCAATAAGTAAACTGAAATATCATGTAAAGCATATACATCTAAATCATGTAAATAAGTAAACATTCACACATGTATGATACCAAATATGATTACCCATAAACCTTTCAATGAGAAGGTAAAATTGGGGGGGGGGGGATGACACCCACAAATATTCACTACTATAGTAACAAAGTGTATCTAATGAAGGTTACAATGTCTGATCATGAAACATGTCTACCCTGTGAAATGTTTTCCTTGTTAAAGGATTACAAAGACTATTAGGTCTCACCTTGTTAAAGAATTTCAACATCCTATTAGAAGTGCACCTTGCTAAAGGAATTTAAATCACAATTAAGTAAGAACCTTTTTAGAGGAATTCAATACATCTTGCTAGGACTACTCTGGTTAAGATATTTAACTTATTCACCTAGTAAAATGACTTAGCATTGATCTTGCAGTTAGCACTTAGTTACTTTATGATAATTCACCTCTAAACTAATGTATTTTCAATCCTTCTTGATAAAATGTCTCTCTGTTGTATGCTCTTCTCTTCCTCTATTCTCCTTTAATTGATTCTGCAATGCAATCTCAAATCATAACTCTTTAGCCACCATGAATGCTCTATTTGTACATGTAAACTTTTCTTTGCTCCTTCATACTCCTTAGAAATTTTAGGGTTTGTCCTTTTGAAGAATACATAGGTGACTTAGGGTTAGGTATGAATCAACAACTATGATTTATCAATTTTTCCTGTTAAACCTTCCTTTTTCTTGATTTCCTGCATGTAATTCATATAGATTACAACTTAAGATTTGTCCTTATCTTCAAAATATCATAATTCAACCTTTAAGTCAGCTTTAAAAAGGTTTACATAGTAGTTTGTGCCATTACAAAAAACTATGTCAAAACTATCTAACTTGACATCTGAAGTCTCTGATGATTGGCATATACTAATTTCTATACTATGACTTGGCATCTATATCACTTAGCATGAAATGCTTGCTCGGATCCTATGTTACTTGGCATACACTATCTGCTTGGTACTTGAGTGACTTGGCACATCAATGGCTCAACACTCACTATGGACTTGGCATGCTATATTATATACACATTGTGCTTAGCATGTGCTACTTGTTTGACATGAACTAAGTAAATGACATAAGTGCATAGACACCCACTTCTCAAAACCAATCTGAGATTAACAATATCCCCCTTTGACATGAGTGTCAAAAAAACTTGGTCATACATTAATATCCTTATCCTTATGAGCATAACATATCTCTTATTTAGGTTATGTATGAAATTTTAAATTTTCAAAATTTGGTAACAATTTATACCTCAAAATTTTATAACTCCCTTGAAGTTGGTAAGTCTGTTCTTTATTCAAAATTTTGTACTCTTGCTAAGTAGATATGCTTCAACTGATATATTTTGACTTCATGTTGTACTTCATGTTGTTTGTCTTGTTCTTTTATTGCTTCCCCATTTCTTGTTCTCCCCCTTTTTCTCTATCTCCTCTCTATCTTCCCCTTTTTCTCTATCTCCCCCTTTTTGAAACTGATGTCAATGGGCTATACACTTATAGTGTGTTTATCCAAGAAATATTTATGGACCTCTAGTATAATCTTGATATCTACATCCCAATTTTCACATGCTACATCCAAAAACTTGATTTGGATGGCTAGCTTGACAACAAGGTGAACTAGGTCATCTAATGTTGAAATATTTGGGTCTTTCTTCATAAGAGTCTCTACATAGCCTAATTACTTGTGCAAAATCTCCATGTGTGGGGTTATATTGGCTTCTTCTACTGATAATGCAGCTAACTAACTCTGGATTTGTAGAAAAAGTTCTAAAGTATTTTTTTACCTTGACCCAAAGTCATAGAAAATTTTGCACTTGATGTATTTATTTGACTTTCCAAAATCAAAATGTGACTTATTGTCTCTTGTACGAAGAGTGTTGGATTGCACAATTTAGTGTATAGTGAGAAAATATTCTCAAGTACCTTATTCCCACTTTCTACTTTTGTTTCCAATGCAACTTGTGTGAGTGTTATGTCACCTAATATTTTCTCATTCACTTTATTCTAAAATTTCTTTTCAAACCATTCTAATAATTTAGCATTTTAGTCAAGGTTTGCATCACTAACCTTTTCTACTCTAGTTAGTTTTTCAATGAGTGGCTTGGTCTCATTTTGGAGTAGGAAGACTGAATGCATCCAAAAAGATGTCTTTGATGTCTATCAATGCTTGCTTCTACCTATGCTCTCTTCTGAGTAGTTCCTAATGCTTCTTTCTAGCTAGGGTTTCTCGTAGTATGCCCATCTGCTCAATTGTCATTGTGTCATAATTATACTTTGATAATGAAATCTCTTCATCAAGGCTTATATCTCCATGTTGCATCACTTCTTCAGCCTTTGATGAGCTTGGACTTAACACTAAGATCTACAATGGTGTTGCATCTATGCTCAACTTATGAAGAGTATGACTGGAAGGAGTGCTAGATTCTGGTAAAGTTACTAGGGCTTGAATTGCTACTTGCTCCTTCACCTTTGGTGTCAACTTGGTCTCTTTAGGCTTGTCCTTATTATCCACGATGTTTTGACTTGCACCTTGTACTTGTGCTAGAGGTGTAAATGAAACTATCTGACTTGTTTGACTCTGTTCTGTAGTAGTGGCTTGGGTTTTCACTGTATCCTTTCCAACTGTATCAACCTTTTCAATTGTATCAACCTTTTTTTATGTAGCTTCATGTAATTTATCCAAACATTTTATATTAGTGACTTGAGGGGTGATGGTAGGTGGTTCTTGTGTATTCACCTCTTCTGTTGTTGTATCAATCACTAATTTTTGAATCTCATCTACACTCACCAATATAGGATTATCACACAATTTTTCCTGTAGTGTAGACTGATCTAGTATCCTTTTTAGATATTCCTCTATAAGGGGATTGATTTTATAAGTAGTTAGATCAGAAATATCCTTTGCTATGATTGTTTCAATATTTACACTTGTTACATGTTCAGGGATGACATTAGGCAATTGTGTATCTTCTACACTTTGTTCTTGTTGTTGCTCAGCCTCAATTATTTCCTGTTCATCAACATTCATTTCTATACCTTTGTAAATAGTGTCTTCACTCTTATCACCTTCTTCATCATCCTTAACCTCAATGGTTTCATGTTCTCCTTCCTTTACTGTTGCTAGTCCATATGTGACTTTCCACATTTGTGTGGACTTCTTCACAACATCTTCAATATTGTTTTGCAGTATGCTAAAGGCTCTATATTTTGGAACAAATCTAATAAAATATTTCATCATAGCCTTAGAAATTTGTGCCTTACTAAGTTTAGGCATGAACATGTGCAAGTGAAGTCTCCCTTATCTATCTTTCCAAGTTCAATCAATAATGCCATTTTGCTCAACTCTCTCATATAAGCTTTTTGGCATAGAGTTAGCAATTTCTAGTGGAGCTTTATTTAAATTTTCTATTGTGGTATATATAGCCTCCTCGACTTGATTATTTTCTAGTTTATCAAGATTATCAAAATTGTAAGAATTTTCCTTAGGACAAAATCCACCCAAGACCAAGAAACTCAAATGCAAGCACAATAGTAGACCAAAGGGAGTATGATCAAAATGAAGATATATTCATTCAATATTGCATTGATAGTACACTAGGAGTGCCTATATATAAAGGCCTATAGAAAGCTTCTAGAATTCATAGAATTTAGCAACGTGATAAGTCATAGAACCAGGCACATGTCCACCAGATATAGATTATCTTCCATTAAGCATGGGAGTAAGTGCGATGATGAGAGGATAAGCCTACAATGTTGTAGCATGAAAATTAATGTCATAGACAATATGTGCTAAAATGGGAGTGTGAATAACTATGTTTTCAACATGACAACATGACAACTCATAAGAGTGTTGTCAACTCCAGTGTCTCACTCCAGTGTTGTCAACATGACAACTCATAAGAGTGTGCAAACTCCTAAGTGTCTCACAAAAATAATAATAAAATAATGCATTAACCTAAGTAAACTTAAGTAAAGTGTAAATAGTAAATAATTATTTACACCAACACCCCCCCCCCCCCCCCTTAAGTGCAACTTAGGGGAAAACACTTAAGCTTATGAAATCTAGTATGAAAGAAATGATGGGTCTCGACTACTAGGCCATTTTAGGTACCCATGTACATAATGAAATAAAATCTCTCATAATGTGGAGAAAGATGGAAAACCTCATAGGAAAAACCCTCCCCCAAAAGAGAGATGAAAAAATTAGATGCATTGATGGATGGAGTAATCAAGACCACCCCCCCCCCCCCCCCCCCCCCACCCCATGACAACATACATCAAGTATATACAATAGAGAAATGTGAGAAGAACACTATCCCAAAGAGGAAAAAATCCCCCCCCCACACACACACACAAGAGAGAAGAAGAAGAGACAAAAGGTAGTCTCCCCACCCCCCAATGAAAAGAGTAAATTAGTGATAGTTGCTCTGATGTAGAATCTAATCTAGGAATGTTGAATAGTGTTCCTCCCCTTTGGAAGAAACAATACCATAGGTACAAATGAGATGCTTTCGTTGTGTTGAAAGAACCCCAATGATCATTGATTCCTTTGAAACCTATTCAACTGTCACTATCAAGGATGAATGTAGTGTAGGAGTTGAGAATATGACTCCGTAAATGTGCCAAGATCACCTACAATGCAAGTAGCTTGCTGAAGAGAAACCTAGGGAGCCAAGAGCTTGAAGCAAATAATGCATAAGAGAATATTTCACAATAGAAAATTAGAATTGCTATGTGAAAATGGAATGAATATACAATGAGTGAGAGACCAAATAAAAAGGCCTCATGGAAGCTTGTAGAACAAGGTGGAATGAGGTAGGAGATAAGGTTGACAACTAAGCACACATCCACAAGAGGTGGAAAAGATAAGTATGCTAAAGGGAACAAACTCCCGTGTTGTTAACAACTAACCTCAACTACATGCATTAACCTAAGTAAGCTTAAGTAATAGAATAAATAATTAACAATTAATTAATTATTTACTCTAACACCCACCCTTAAGTGCAACTTAGGGAATCCCTTAAGCTCACAAAACAATGGAAAAAAATGCAAAATGGGTCCTAAAAACAAGGCCATTTTAGGTAACAAAGTAAAATGCAACTAAATGCAACCTCTGTAAAATGGGGAAAGAGAGAAAACCACATGGGAAAAAATCTCCCCCAAAAAGAGGTAAAACAACATTCTGAAAAAAAACATGAAGTGAAGGAAGGAAGGCCTCAACCAATCCCCCCAAGGACAACTTCTGTAACCCCAAGAATTGACCATAGTTGAAGAAAGTGAGGCAATGCAAAGGCTTAGTGAAGATGTCTACAATTTGACCAATAGTAGGAATGTACTCCAATGCAATAACACCATCCTAGATCAATTGAAAGATGAAATGCATGTGCAAATCAATGTGCTTGGTACATTGATGTTCCACTGGGTTGCGAGAAATGTGGATGGCAGTCTAATTATCACACCAAAAAATAGTGGGATGATCAGGAGGAAATTCAAACTCAATCATCAATTGACAAAGCTATAAAGCCTCCTAACTAGCAAGAACTGCGGCTCTGTACTAAGCTTCTATAGATGAAAGTGCTCGAGCATGCTGCTTCTTGCACGACCATGTGATGGGACCAAAGCCAAGGAAAAACACAAAGCCAAAAGTAGACTTTTGATCATCAACATCACCAGCCCAATCTGAGTCAGTGTAGCTAGCAATGTGTGGAGACTCCATAGTGTAATGAATTACATACATAAGTGTTCCCTGAATATAGTGCAGAATATGCCTAGCAACTTCCCAATGACTCTCATGAGGGTCTTGAAAAAATTGAGAGACTAGGCTAACCATAAAATAAAGATTAGGGCAGGTGCGTATCAGGTACAATAGGCTGCCAACCAACTACCGATACAAAGTAGCATCTATTGTAGATGAGGAGCAAGAGGTAGAAAAAGTAACACTTGATTGAAATGGTGTAGGAGTAGCCTTACAATCAAGCATGTGAAAGTGATGAAGCATGTCAAGAGCATACTTCTACTGATACACAAAAATTCTAGTAGGAGACTGATGAATCTGTAAATGGCCTTCTAGATCCAACGGCAATGTCTGTTTGACCCCAAAGTGCTTCAAAAAATCACTCTACCCCCGATTTGAAGAAAAATTGCACAAACAAACTAGGGTTTGTGACTCCAAATTATGGCTTCAAAAATTCTTTGAACAAGAAGTAGCAAGGAGGCTCTAATACCATGTAGGAGTTGAGAATCTGACTTCGTAAATGTGCCAAGATCACCTACAATGCAAATAGCTTGTTGAAGAGAAACCTAGGGAGCAAAGAGCTTGAAACAAATACCGTACAAGAGAATATTTCGCAATAGGAAACTAGAATTGCTATGTGAAAATGGAATGAATATATAATGAGTGAGAGAGAAAATAAAAAGGCCTCATGGAAGCTTGTAGAACAAGCTGGAATGAGTTAGGAGATAAGGTTGAAAACTAAGCACACATCCACAAGAGGTGGAAAAGATAAGTATGCTAAAGGGAACAAACTCCCATATTGTCAACAACTAACCTCAACTACATGCATTAACCTCAGTAAGATTAAGTAATAGAATAAATAACTAACAATTAATTAATTATTTACTTTAACATGTAGAACTTCTCCCAAAGAATATAATGTCTCCTCAACTAATAAAGAGACATCTTGCAACTACTGTACATAAATATCCACAATCACATCAATTTGTAAATATCAATCATGCAGAGAATGGACATAAGAGTCAGAGTGAGCCCTCACAACAACTGAAGAAGGATCCTTTCCATCAAAGAGAAGATGTATGTCATCAATGATGTCCCCCAAATCTGCTATGTATGACTCCACAAATAAACCTAAAATGTCTACTATGTAGTCATCCTCTATTGGTGAAGCTAGAAGACAAGGTGTACCTTGTTGTGTTGGACCTATCACTATGGAAATATATGCATGTGGAGTATGCTAATGTTGTGACCTCTTACTACAACTATTCATAGAACCCCATGTATATAAATTTGTTGAAGCACTATCACTGGTGTCACTATTAGTTTCCACAATGTATGATGTGCAAAGAAGATTAAAGAATAAGTTGGGTGAACTTTCCTCAAAGTGTACATCCTTCTCCACAAAGATCTCATGTGTCTCAAGATCCATAAGTTTGTATACCTTAACACCATCTTCATATTAGATGAAAGTACAAGACCTAGGTAGTGGTACCTTGCATCCCCTAGAAGATTTGTTTGCCCATGCTAGACAATCAAAGACTCTGAAGTGTGTCACAACTAGTTTTCTACCACACGATGCCTCAAAAGGAGTCTTTCCATGTAAGGCAGGATGAGGAGACCTATTAAGTATGTGATTGGCATTGCTGATAGCTTTTACTTCAAGTGATGGATCTAGAGACTTGGCTTGTATCATGCAACTTGTCATGGACTTAAGAGTTTAGATCCTCAATGTTGCGACATCTGCCTTGTGCAGACTGAATGTTGGTGGATTCTAAAGATCAATACCCTCAAGTTTGCAAAAGACTTTAATTCTTTTGTTCACATAACTAATTTCATTGTCCATCCTTAGAACTTTGATGGCTTTCCTTGATTTATATTCAACATGAATCTTGAAGGCTAGAAACTTATCCAACACTTCATTCTTGTGATGAAGTAAGTAGACCCAAGTATACTATGCAAATTCATCAATGAAAGTAAGTATGTAGTGACTATGACTAATTGATTTCATTAAAAAAGGACCTACTAGTACCATGTGAACCAATTGAAGAAAAAATGATGCTCTTGAAGACTTCCCTTTAGTAGACTTCTCCTCTAGATGCATATCCATTAAACATGTTGAACATTCACTTATGGAAAATTTGATTGTAGGTAGACCTTTGACCATTTTGTTTAAGCAAAGTAGCTGAAGATAGCCAAAGGAAAGATGACCAAACTACTCATGCCATAATTAGATGTGTGAATTGGATTGAGTCAACAAGGCTTGTGAAGGAGACATAGGAAAAAAGTGGGAGAAAGAATACAACCTTTTGTCATGATTAACTTTCCCCACTACAACCATTGAATCATCTTTTAGACTATATACCTTTACTAAGTCAGGAAGGAACTCAAATTTGTGACCATCTCTAAGGTGAGTGATTTTGTAAATTGAGAGGAAATTAGAACTTAGGTTTAGAACATAGAGAAAATCTTTGAACTCTCCATTTTCCATCTCCACATTTCCTTTCCCCTCAACTTCCATTTTTATATCATCTACCACAAAGATGTGTGGTACCTTAGACTGTTTCAATGAAGAAAAATCTCCTTTTGAAGAACCCATATGATTTGAGGCACCTAAGTAAAGAATCCATTCTATTTAAGAACTTGAATTTTCCATGAATGCTTGCCCTTTTCCCTTTGAATCTAATGAATAACCTTTCTCCTTATAAGCATTAGGCAGTGGAACATTATGTTTCTTCATGATAGTTGTCAACTCATCAATCTTTTTATGATAACACTTATGTTCTTCATGACCCGATTTCTTGCAATAAGCACACTTTTTCTTATTCTTGTTATTGTCCCCCTTATTATTTTAATTCAAAGACTTTCCTTGTTGATTTGATTGTGGTGTTGTCTTTTCTACATCTTTTGATTTGTTATTCTTTCATTTCTTAGTCTTACCCTTTCCTTTAGTTGAAGATTATCCAGTTGAATATTGAGAACCCTCATTACTTTCTACTAATACCCTGGACTTTGGAGAATTGAGAATCCCCATTGATTTAAACTTATTTTCTTCTTTATCCAATAGTTTAGCATAGTGATCAAAAGAGACTTTCTGATAGGTAGACCCTAATGTAGTCTTTTAGGTTTTATCAGTAGAAACAAATATGGAGTACTCAAATGGAAACTTATTATGAATGAGATAGAATAATTTTTCATCTTTAATAAGACTCCCAAAATCACCTAGTTTCATTTTTAATTCATTCACCTTTATGATAAAATCCAATATGGAATCAAATGCCTTTCGATCTAAGGAGACAAGCTCATCTTCAATTTTGAAAACATTTTCCTCAGACACTTTACCATATAGGTTTTGGAGGGTATCCCAAGCTTCCTTAGATATACAAGATTTATGAATCTAATATATGATCTTGTCTTCAAGACCCAAACAAATATCACCTAGAGCTTTCCTATCCATTATTTTCCAATTAGTGATTTCACTGGCAAATACTTGATCACATGTTGGTTTAGGAAGGGTGCCATCTACATATTGAGAAACTCCTTTATGCATTAAATGACACCATATTTTAATGGACCATGTAGCATAGTTATGTGGAGTTAATTTTGGAAACTACAAATTTCTCATGATGCAAAAAATGAAAGAAAACTACAGAAAAAAAAAGGAACACAACACCAAGAACACCCCCACTTTACACTAAATAAAAAAATGCTCTTGAAAAAGAAGCTTTTGGCACTTTATATGTAGTGTATTTACAATGGCCACTTGCCAATTTTGGCCTTAGTGGACTTCTAATTTTTCCTTTCACAACCTCCTTATGGAGTTCAAAACTAGAACATTACAATGTATCTCAGATATACAAAAATTCTGAAGAGATATCAAAGTATTACAATACAGAAAATAACCCTACCCTATAATCTAATTATAGATCTAAAAAGTAGATGAAAAATAATAGACTTTCAAAAAAAAATGGAACCAATTTTTGTTTCCAGATGAGCCCATACAAAGCATTTGAAGTTGCAAAATGCAGGATTGGATAGGTACAGCCGCCAAAAGATGTAATTTTTGACAAATTCATGCACCAAAACTAGAAAAGAGCTACACCACTAAATGTTTTAGGAAATTTTACCTAAAATATAAAAAAATACACCTAATTTCGAGTTCGGATGACTAAGATATGGCCTCCCAAAGTTGGACTGTAAAATCAAAAATCAATTAGGAGAGGGGTTGGATCAGCAAAAGATAAGGTTAAATTTGACAATCATATGATTGTTGCAGCAGTTCTATTTTGCCCTTAAATGATGGTCAAAAGGTCATCAAATTTAGGCTCATGAACTTGATAACATCAAAAAAAATTAGCCCTATGATGACATTAGCATGACATCATCATGTACGAAATTGTACAATTTTTTGCAAATGTGTCAGGCTTAAGTGTCATAGTACCACTATTGATTGGGAGCTGACATGTTGTGAGCTGCTATGGTGGACATGGATTCAAAGGTTTCCACATGGCAGATTATGAGTGGTTAAGATGGCGCTTCTTGTAGATGGGTTCTCGATGAATAGTTGTCCACATGGAAAACTAGGTGGGTCCATGTAGAGGTTTATCTATGCTATGAAAGGTGACTGTATTTACTGTTGGTAGGTTCTATAGTTGCCAACTTTTGGAGGTAAACACTACACCAGGATCAGAAGCCTTGTTGGAATATCGAAGCTAGGCTATATTTTTAAAAGCACGTTGCCAAGAATTTGGATTTAAAATCCCACATTGGTCACATTGTAGACTTGCAAGGCATTTAAAGAAGAATAGTGTTTGTGAGATTAAATAACAAGGATAGTTTGTTGGGTTTTTGGGTGGATTGGTCTAGTTCCACTAGCTGGTGTGGAATATGCTAGTGCCGCCAGATTATGGTAGTGGTTGGAAATTATGATGCCCTCCTCTAGTGTGAGATGTAGCCATGATTTTTGAATAAATCCTATTGAATTATGATGATTGCCTACGATTATATAGAATATTCCTCCCAAATTACAGGGTTGAAGTGTCACTACCTAGTTCTAGAAAAAAAATTCTCTACTAGCCCGACTAGATGAAAAATATTTCAAAAATAGAAATTCAAAAAAATTCTAGAGATAATTAAAATTGTAGATCTAAAAAATAAATAAATAGATTGATTAAATGACCATACCCAAGTTGCAAATCAATGCCTTCGAGTGTTAGTTTGCAAAAAAAAATTGTCTCACGATCGACTTTGCCTAGCATAGGAAAATTTATAGCTGATTTTCACATAATTGACATTTTGAATGCAAATGGTGAGGTCTGATTTGGCTCTAGACACTCCCAATTTCTACAAATTCTCTAGATTTGGGTCAAGGTGCTAAAGCAACAATGGTTTCAAATAGCTATGTGTAGAGAATCTCCCAAGCTCTGATACCATGTAAGAATTTTCCTTATGGTAGAATTCACCGAAAACCAAGGAACTCAAACACAATCACAATAGTAGACCAAAGAGAGTATGATTAGAATGATGATATATTCATTAAACATTCCATTGAAAGTACACTAGGAGTGTCTATATATAAAGGCCTTTGGAAAGCTTCTAGAATGAATAAAAGTCAACAAGATGATAAGTCATACAAACAAGCACATGTCCACTAGATATGGGTTATCCTCCATTAAGCATGGGAGTAAGTACGATGATGCAAGGATAAGGCTACAATGGTGTAGCATGAAAATTAATGTTGTAGATAGCATATGCTAAAATGGGAGTGCAAACAACTATGTTGTCTACATGACAACTTAGTGATGCAAATTCCAGTGTTGTAGACACCATGTGCTCAATTAGAGTTGCTTACTCTATTGTTGTCAACATGAAAACTCATAAAAGTTCAAAAACTCCTAAGTGTTTAACAAAATAAATAATAAAATAATGTAATATGATAAAATAATTCATTAACCTAAGTAAACTTAAGTAAAGTGTAAAGAGTAAATACTTATTTACACCAACAAAAATCAACATGAGTAAATCCTAACAAATCTGCACTATTCTTAACATTTTCACATAGGTTTTCAAGATCTAATAGTGGATTGTGACTCACCACTTTTAATTGGCTATTTTCATCTAATTTAGTTCTTTCTTCATCAAATTTATCTTGTGCAATGTATTTCCTCCTTGGCTTTTTTGGAGCTCCTCCTTCCTACTCTGCTGGTTTGGCTTTCTCCTTGGCCTTTTGTGTAGTGACACATGCACTAGCCATTGTATTAGGTGATGTAGGTTTGGGTTGGCTTGGTTTAGTAGTTTTCTTAGCCCTTGTCACAAGTTATGCCTTTGCCTTTCTCTTCTTTTGATTAGTGGGAGTAGGTGCTTCCTTGGTTTCTTCTCCCTCGGCACCTTCATCAACTTTTTTCTCCTCCTTTGGCTGATATTCTCCCATTCCTTGTGTTAAAGCCAATGGTGCTTGGGTTTGGGAGTCTTCTTCCTCTTCATCCTCTTCTTCCTCATCCTCTTCCTACTCAACACCTTCACCAAATTTACCAACTATTCTTTCTTCTTTATGACAAATGAAATCTTCAATTGCATGGTAATCTTGGATTTTGCAATCTCATAGTTTCCAAATGATTTTGCATCTTTATCTATTTCTTCTACAATTAAAGTTGTAATAGTTGCAAAAGCCTCATATACATTGATTTCATATCCTAATGGTCTCAACCATCTTACCCTTGGAGTTGCTACTTGAACAAATGTATAGTCAGCATCCACTAGGAAAAAAATATCATCATAATGCTTTTCTACTAGTGATATTGGAATTCTCAATCTTTTCTTCATAGGTTGCTTAAAGTCCTCCTCAAAGTAGCTGGTCATAACTAACTCAAAGTTCTCACCCAATTGTTCAATGAACTCACCAATCTATATTGTCACTGACCTATTTATTTTCTATGAAACTGTGCGAAATGTAGGAAAAGTGTTTTAAACATTAAAGAAAATACATATCAAAATAGAACCAAATTTACATTGAGTCCTCTTAGTCTTTCTTATTGCTCCTAGGTTCTCAATCAATTGTTGTAATTGTAACTTTGCAGGATCATATGTGTGATCTTTCTTGACAATCTTATAACCAACATCTACTGCAATACATGGCACACTATTTAATCTATTGGATTAGTAGAAGTTATGTGCAATTGCCCTAACAATAAAGTCTATCAATGGATTTTTAATGGTATCAATAGTCATTCCTCTCTTATTCAACATGGCTCCTATGTTTTTCTCAGTAACCTCTTTTGACTTGCTCCTTAGAGTCTTAGGCTGATCTAGGGTTGGATACCCTATTAACTTATGGATTATTCTCTTGGTTATTTTGATAGGCCCATTTTCTAACCATAGTGAACTATCATGGATCGTGCTTAATACAATCCTAATCCATTCAGTTTTGAATACATCCAGGAAATCTATGACATGAGTTAGCCCTTTTTTCTCTACAATTTTAAATTATTCCCTTAGTACACCATTCTCATAGAGTTTATCATATGCTTTCTTGATCTCCATATCACCAATACTACCAAATTTATAGTTATAAAATTTCGTTACATATTGAACCATTAAAATATTTGGTGGTACCATTGATAACACACTAGAGGGGTCTTGTTTGTAAGCAAGGTCTGGAATGGCTTTGAATATTGATTGTTTGACCTCATTACTAACCAGTTGAACATTCAAAAACCTCCTTACCCTATAGACCCTTTGAACTAGATGCCATTATGTGAAACTAGGGTTTGTGGAAATATGAATAGCATAACTTGGGACTTGATAAATACCTTGCAAGATCTGACAATATGATATTGAATTGTTGTTCAAATATTTTGCAATTTCTTTGGATGAATTTCTAGATCACCTCTTTCTCTCCTTGTTCTTTCCCATTTTTGAAATGATGTAAAATGAGTTGAAATAAATCAAATGCCCTTTTAAAACCCTACAATTAATGTTGAGTTCTTACATAGTTGTAAGCTTGGCATCAACCAATTTTAGGCTCTTGTGACATCTAGTAACATTTCCAATCATTTAGAAACCATTGTGGTCTTGGCATCAACTAGCTAGTCTATTACCTCGACATCCTATAGAATTTGACTCAGCAATACATGAAACTTTTCGTGCTCAATAATAACATGAAAAATTTAAAGATTTTTCTTGGATTCCTAATAACATCTTGCATCTTTGTTCATGTTAATGTAATCTTTTTAGTACTAAATCCTTTGGAATTGATGTATGATATAACCTTTAAACATTTGTCCCACATACCTCTTGATTGCTTAGTTTGATGAGGTGTGATCACTTGACCCATTGGGTGAAGTGATCCTTTCTCCATTTGATGTGCTGCAATCATCCTTTTCTTCCATGTCTTGTTCATTTCATTTCTAACATTTTCAACATCTTCTTGCCTTTGCCTTTATCAAACTCACAAGTTAGTGGTTTTGACTTTGTTGGACAATATCAACTATTGTGACCAGTTTTCAAACAAATAAAACATGTGGTTTAACTCAACCACATCTTGTAGTCACCTCTGAAGTGTGTTCTATTACAATTCTCAGGAACGTGTCCATATTCCTGACAATAATGTCAACTATACCTTGTATTGTAATCCCAATTGTAAGAGTTTTCATTGTTCCTTACCCTTGTTTGCCTATTTGATGACCCCATGGGTTTGGATCTACACTCAAAAGCTCTACATTGATATTTTTGACAATTATAACAATATCCTTCAAATCTTTGAGTGCACATAGCTCTACATTCATGTGCTTGAAGACCTTATTTTTTGCACTTGTGGTAGTGAAGCATGCTTTTGTGCTTGACATTCTGATTTACAGTCTTACTCATGCACACATTAGTAGTATGTCCTTTCTTACCACAATTATAACAAGTAGGTTTGGAATTCTTACCTTTGTTGCTCCTTTCTTTAGCACTTTTGGATGACTCTCCCTCTTTAGTAGCTATGTATCCTAATCTAGATGTAATATAATTGGATCTAGGGGATCTCAATAATTGCTCAAAGTATTTGATAGCTTGGTTTATTGAAACTTTTAGAAAATTCCTTTTCCCTTTTTAGGTCACTTTGCAATTGCTCATTCTCTAATTTCAATGTCCATGACATTCAGCTCATAGTTTATATTCATCATTTGACTCGAAGTATCCAATTGCATGTTGGAAATCTTGGTTAGCTCTAATGATTTTTCCTCTAATTCATTGCTCAAAATTTTTTTATCTTCTTCAATCATGGCTTTCTTTTTCTATTCAGTCACCTCACATAGTAGTATGGTTTGTGATTCTTGCTCTAACATGAGATTTTTTATTTCCTCAGCTTAGGCTCTATTCTTTTCCATTAGATTTACAATTGCAGCATCAAATTCATTGGAGTCTCCATTAGCAAATAGCTTAGTAGTGTCCTATTAGTTCATGTTTTTTAGAGTCACCATTTTTTCTCATTTATTTTTTTTTGCTCTTTTCTTTGGCATTTTATTTTGAACCATTGGTTCTATCAATTTGTCAAACCCAAAAATGAAGTTGTGTTTGTTTTCTTATATTTATTTGACTTCATTATTGGCCATATTCCCACCTTTTTCAAGCTAATTTGTTGACCAATTTTTCCTTTTATAACTTTCTTGAACCAAATGTGTTTTATTTCAAATCATCATTTTGTTTTAGTTTGCAAGGTGCTTTGGTATAATGAACAAGTTCCTTGTACCCCTTGAACATTTTGTACCTCTTGCACCAAGTTTGAAGGGCACTAATCTGAATTGAACCTCTTGTACCAAAGGAAATAGTTCATAGGTCCAATACTTCTTGCATTTCATTAGGATAGCTTTCCTTAGAGGACCCACTTGACATCTTACATGACGATGTGGTGCATGGAGCACACAACAACTAGTTTCCTTGTCATGATTAACATGGATGTGGGTGGCATTATGATTTGAAAGGTAAGTATAGGAAATTAATGACCAAGTGAGGTTGTCATTAATAAACACACTAGATTTTTGATTCAAGGTGCAAAAGCAGAGATTTGGCATGTGCAAAGAGGGATAATCATTTAAAGTATTGGCTCCTAATTTAGTGCTAGTACCCTTTTCACGTTGTCATCTTTCCTTCATGGCATGTTAAAAATCACTTCTATCCTCTACGTAATTAATGGTCATGTCATTCATTACAAAATGCATTTAAAGGAGATTTTTCTTATTTAAAGGGAAGGTATTAAGTTTCCTTTTGTACTCAATACAAATAGTTGCAAAATAGAAATGGAGGAAACCAACATTCTTTCATAATTGAAATGGTCATCATCTTCCCAGTAATTCTTTCATATTCTATTTATTTCTTCCTCTCCCCTATGGGGTAAATCATATTTGAGGTTGTTTCCTTGCTTTGTATTCAAATATAAGAGCTCTTAAAAATCATGAAGTCTATATTACATATATTTGGGAACACTCGTAGCCTGCAATATAGGTCCCCCAATATAGCTGACACAGACTTATTAGAGGTTGATTTGGGAAGAATTTCAGAAAGATTGTGTGAAAGGCTAGCGTAATATTTTTCCCCTAAGGTATTAGACACAATCTTGCTCATGGTTTCCAATTTCCCTCTAGCTTGCCTATGCCTAGAGATGATTCAAGAATGCATACACATGTATAATATGTCCAAAGGCCATATACTGAAGAAGGATGGAAGTGTCTTGTTGGATATCAATAGAGAGACTATGTCTAGTTTATTTCACTTCGAAGAGTAACCATTTGCTAATCTCACCCTAGCCTTGCCTCTAGCTAGGTCTACAAAGAAAGCCAATGATTATAGAAATTTCATAGAAAAAATTTGGACAAAGACTTTCTACAAGGGTGGTTCAAGGTTACCCAAAACCTTGAAGAAAAGTCTAATGACTGTTGAGGTTTAGGACATAATGGTTCTATTGCACAGAATTTGTCATTTCCTTGATGTTTCTATTTTCAAAAATTTGATGTATTTTTATGTTCAAACTGTGTTAAAAGGTTTATAATTTTTAGATTGGGAAAAACTAATTGCCAACTCCCTTAGAGACCAGTTGAAAGGTGCCCTAAATTTGAAGAAAGATTTCTTCATGTCGTCCTACTCGATATAAATGTTAACTACCACTCAAGATTTACAAAAAATGCCACATGAACCCTAGACTGAGGAGATCACCATATATAGCTATTGCCCCTTCTTGCATAAAGATAAAAATTTAAATGATTTAAAGAGAGTTCATGATGTCTTCTCTCGCAAGTTGTTTTTTGAAATGAGGAATTCTTTACAGCACAGAGTTTCACTTAAGTCCTGAAGACTTGTCCAATCTTTTGGTAGCCTTTATGTTCAAATCTCAAGGTTCACATATTTTAGAATAGGAGGTTTTGATGAAGAACATATGTGTCTCCCTAGGTTTTCCTTTGATTGTCTCATTTTAGCAAAAGCAGCATGACAAATAATTTTTGTGATAAAAAAATTCTCAGTAGAGGAAGCCTATGATATTGTTTTTCTACTTAAACTGGGTAAGCTAACATGTGGAAGCATGGAAGATGCCAAATGTATAAGTTCTGATTTGGTTAAATTTTGTTTTGGTAAGTATCAAGCTAGAACAAATTTTAATAGAAAAGGCATCATCTATAGTCTATTTGATAGCCAAGTTAAAATCACACATGTTCCTACTATGGAAGATTTCTAGGAAGACTATATAGATGAACTAGAAGTAAAAAGGAGAGGTTTATCCAAGTTTACCATCTCTTAAATTATCTTGTTTCAATTGAAATTGGGAATAGATATCATAGTTATAGAAGATGATGGTACAAATATTCTAACCTCTCAGGAAATTGAACCTATAAATCCTATCATAAATTGGGATTCTAAGGAAGAAGACAATATCCTTGAAATAATAGATAATGTTTTTAAAATGAAAAAATCTTGGTTGAAATTGAAAAAGGACACCCTTGCTAATGTCAAGGCTGATTCTATTTCTAATACTAGTCTAGTCTCCCCATTACAAGTAGCAGAAGGTCCTCCAAAATTTTTGAGAAAAAGGCTCATAATCCTCCTATTGTGTAGAAAACTTGTTCCAATAGGAGAGCTAAAATGTCTTCTTCAGTAAGCCCTCACCAAGTTATTCAGGTTCATAGTGAGAAAGGAAAGGACCAAGATAGAGAACTCATTGACAATAGCCAGAGAGTTTAGATGAAAGTGCATTCATCTCCTCTAATGTTACAGGCCGCAACTACTCCATAAGGGATTGTTGGATCGCGATGGGATACTACCACTCCAAATTGGCTTGTGGCCTCAGTAAATAGGAAAAGGAGTTTGGTTCTAGTTTCTTTTCCTATGGATGACATTGTAAGCAAGTATACTAACAAGGCTACCAAACCCAAGAGGACCAAAAAAACTATGAGGATAACTTTTGATAGTGCAATTGGGAGAAGCATTGCTGAGGCATGGTTACTTATAATCATAAGGAGGGAGTGCACAAATTATATTTGAGCAATTTCAAGGTTACATTCACCAACCTAGGGGTAATGAATCATGAAACAAAGGAGCACTCAGTAGAAGTCTCAACTAAACAAATTGTGTTGCAGTCACAAAAGGATGGAATCAAAAGGAAAAGGTTGAAAGTTGAAAACAATGTGATGGTAGAGTACATAAACTCCTTAAAAGAACAAAGTTTTATTCCTAGTAATCAGTCACAAGCTACCTTCGATTCCAATGCTCCTAAAAATTAGCAACTATTAGAAGATCTAAAAAAAAGAAAAATGACAATGTTCACTTTATCTAGTTGGATCAATTTGGCAAGAAATCAAGTTGCCAAACTTATACAAAATTTTCATGAGATTCTTTCCCTAGTAGGACCTTCTATGAATGAATCTCATGCTCAATCTAGGACATAAAAATTTTAAGTTGAAAAATTGTCATCCATGGTGTCTCAACTAGTGGAAATAGAGGAATTTGGGCCAGAAAAGTTCCTTCAAGAAAACCTACTACAACATGTAGATGCAGGTTTAGTTCAAGTTCTAAGGAAAAATATTGCTTGGAGAGTGTCAAACTACACTTCTATTATATCAAGAATGCAATCTTGTGAAAGAGATTTCAAGGCATTGCTAGAGTAGGTGGAAAGAGACTTCCAGTCTATCGGTTTACCCTTGCCTAGCCCTCTTAAAGAAAGAAATTTTGATGTAGAGGAAATTGTCAAAAAACATGAGGAATGTATGAAGTTTGTTAAAGATAAAATAGACCTCACATCATTCAACTTCTTCATAGTGTTAAAAAGTGAAGCAATGGCTGGAACCTATACCTTGCACCTACCAGGCTACCTAGACATAGTGAACAAAATGAAACTAGATATAGACATCTAGAGGAACTAACTTCAAAGCATCAAGAATCCAAACATGACTACAATGACTAAGTTCATGAATGTGTTTAGAATGTGGAAATTGGTGCATGGACAAAGAAATACTGAAGATACTAAACAAGAAGAGGAGGAGGAGGAGGAAACCACTTGATTGTTTGGTAGTTATTTTATGTTTTCTATTAATTTTCTCAAACATTTTAGTTATGGTTCTTATCAGTTGAACTCTAGGTCTATGTACCCATTTCTAATGTTGGTTTTTATAACTACTTTTAATTGTTTGAGAATTGGGTTTTCAGGGAGATCCTTGGGCAACTTATTATTTAAGCTTAAGACTCAATAGTATTAAGGGTTGGCAATTTTTGATGTATATCATACTGTGACCATTCTATTTGGACATATATATTTCCATGCAACTTTTCTAAGTTTTTCCACTAATATATATATATATATATATATATATATATATATATATATATATATATATATGAATGAGTAGTATTATTCTCTAAAAGAAAATATTTGAATGTTCAAACATGTATGCTTTGAAATATTTCATTACTAATTTAGTATTGAACCAGTATTGAATAATTTGAATGTTTTCTCATGTGTTGGATGTTTCTTCCCTCGTGGTGTTTTTCCATTAATTTTGTTCAATTTATAGAATGTGATTAATAGAGAAGTTGTGTGTTCTCTTTCTTGTGTATATGCATCTTTATTTCATCATTATTATTTAGATTGTTCCCCCTATCCAAGAATAGAAGGGAAGCCTTATTACTTTTAGGTTAAAAGTAATCTTCTTTTAAAAAAGTGGTTTTGATTGAAAATTCAATAAGGGAGCTAAACCTTACTAAAATTTAGAGAGGAATTGTGAATGTTAAAATTTCTCAACTGTTGGGAAGTTGTATTTGTCTTATGAACTTGGGAATATAATCTTTTACTCGTTTTTCTATGATTTAAAAGACAAATCCATTCACCAACAGATTTTTGGCGACTCTACTGGGGAGCCAATTGGAGAAGACTTAGTATTTTACCATTAAAAAGTTGATATTATGTTCCATCATGGTACTCCCTCATTATGATATTTTCCTTATTTTGCAACCAAATCTTGGATTTAGCGATACCCAAGAAGATATCACATCTTATTTGTGTAGTAGTCTGGAAAGAGAGAACAAGCAATCAATAATATTTTCAAGTTCGTCGAGTTCTTGAAAGAGAAGAAGAAATTGGTGAAAGGCTGAGAGGAATCCCTATGGTTCAAAAATTTTCCATAGTAAATAGGTTGGTCTAAAGACCAGCATAAAATTGAATAAAGAGACCAAGAAAAACTAGCTGAAAAGAGATTCACAAGAGCTAACAAGAAACAAGGTCTTACTGATGATGACTTCAAGGCTCTTGAATTGATTGATTTTAAACTTGATCATACCCATAAGAGGAAGAAAGTAAAGTTGGTTAGTAGACCTACCTCCTCACCACCATCACAACCTCCCCTATCTTTGTAGGCTCTTGATATCCCTGATATCTTCATACCTATTGTTCTGAACATCCAACCTCTGAATATTATCCCTCTTACTATGGCTTTCTAGGGTCAAAGAAATGGACCACTCCAACTCAGAGTGAATCTTGAGGCTATGCCCAAAGGTGATAAATATTTGTTACCTAAGTTTAGTGGAGATGGAAAAGTTCTGGTTGAGGATCACCTAAGATCTTTCAAAGTAGCTTGTGGGACTGTAGATGTCCCTATTAAAGATGTTGTAGTTTGAATCTTTGTTCAAACATTTATTGATACTGCTATAGATTGGTTTAATCACCTTACCCATGCCTCCATTACCAATTCGGACACCATGAATCGTGCCTTTGAAGCATATTTCAAAACTCCAAGTGATGGGAATTCTCTCCTAATTCAATTGTCCAAACTAAAGAAAGAAATGCATGAGCCCATGAGAGAATTCATAGCTAGATATAATAAACTTCTAGAAAGAATTCTTGCAGCCTCAAGACCTAATGTAGAAAAACTAAAAGGGATTCTTTATAGGAGCGATGCCCCCAGTCATTTTTTTTCATATGAGAAGAAATATACCTATTGACCTAGCTGCTACCCAAAGGTTAGCCACTAAATTGGAAGATGATACGATAATAGGAGGGAAATGGAGAAGACATGTTCAGACCTATAATCCTCAAATGTTTACAAGTATAGACCCTATGGTCCAGAGATCAGTTAATGATGTTATTACACTGAAAAGGTAGCAAGGAAGACCTAGTATCTACCCAAATCAATATCAAAATTAGTTTGGGTGAAATACTTCCCCCACACAATAAGGTAAACCTAGTTACCAGTTGCCTGGTCAATAGAGTAATTTGCAAATTGAAGATCCTCCCCATAAAGAGGTGATGTTCTCGTTCCATCTCACCTTGGATAATGATGGCGAGACTTGTACAAGTTGACTGAGACATTTCCAAATGAAAGAAACCAAAGGTCAACATGGAATTGTCACTGAAGTTGAAATAGACTCACCTGAAACAAGTACCTTACATACTCTCTTTTTGGAATATGAATCCCATACAGATGGAAATGGAGATTTTTTCTAGCCAAAAATGACCCTACATGTTCTATGATGACTAGAGGGAAAAGAGATTCCAAATTCCATTCTAGGACCAACTCAAATCCATAAGGCATAAAAGTGAAAGATTCATCTCAAAATGTTAAAGATCCCACCAAAGGTATGGAAAATATTTCTCCTGAGAAAAATGTTGTGAATCCTAGTTCTTCTAATTCCTTTGATACATTCCAATTTTGTAAATCTTCCAATGTTACTATATCTACTACTGATTATTTTAAAAAAAATCCTAAAGAACTAGATAGACTTGTGGATTTCATTAAAGGTGGGTCATGTAATAATTCACAACTCATTAGTGAAACCTCTAACTCTACAAAGACACCTGTCTCAACCAATGAACTATCTAAGAACAAGTTACCAATTCCAAAAATCCTATGATCCTAGAGACTAATGGACAAAATAGAAAACTTGATCCCTCTTATATTTCTCTATTACTCAATGGAAGGAAACTTAACAATTGCATTATAGATTCTGGTGCATCTAATAACATAATGCCTTCTTTTGTCACTAAAGCTTTGGGCTTAACCCTCACTAAAAATTATGGGAAGTGCTACTCTATGGATGGTAAACAGGTACCTCTAATAGGCTAGGTAAAAGATGTGAAAGTTATTTTAGCAGCATATCTAGATAAAAGGTTGAAACTAACTATATTAGTGGCAAAAATACTAGCAAGCGATGGGATGCTACTCAGTATAACTTCCTATAGAGATATGGGTGGTTAAACAAATATGGATTGGTCTGACGTAGTTATTTCTATGGGGAATAAGAAATTTCAACTAACTCTTCAAGAGAAAAATAAGTACAATATTTTCCCTTCACATGACCCTAAATCTCATATTTTATACCAAGAATGTCAATTCAATAACTACTTTATTCAATCTAAAGAAGAAGTAGAACTTTTGGAAGGAAATGACACATGGATTATGGAATTTGATAGAAGTTTCTCTAGTGTTGGGTTAGGAGTAGGTATATTTTTTATTTCTCCTAAAGGTGATGTCTCAACTCATTATTTCAAATTGGATTTTCACAATACTAATAATACTTCCAAGTATGAAGCCCTTCTTCTAGAATTGCATGAAGTGAAGTTAAAGGGAATAAGATCATTAGTGGTGAAAGGGGATGTAGAATTAGTTGTGAAACAAGTAAGAGGTTCATATGTAGTAAAAAATGAACATCTCAAACAATATCAAAATTTAGTATGGGACAATATTGAATCCTTAATATCAGAGTGATACCAAGAAGTGAGAATTCTAAGGCAGACTCTCTTGCTGTGTCGGCTGCTCTACTCCCACATCTGTAATTAAACCAAAAGGAGTATAGAATTGAAATGATCTACTGCCCCAATGTACCATACAATGTAAACCATTGGCAAGTCTTTGACAATGATAAACAAATTGAACAATTCCTAGCTTGTGCAAGATGTTTTGGTGAGTCATGTTT
The DNA here is from genome assembly GCA_028749045.1 of Cupressus sempervirens. NCBI lineage: Eukaryota > Viridiplantae > Streptophyta > Pinopsida > Cupressales > Cupressaceae > Cupressus > Cupressus sempervirens. The sequence continues at coordinate 1,097,532,990 of CM053785.1, forward strand.
TGAAGGATAATCAATTACTCTTGATGAACAAGAAGTGGTCCAATTAAAAAGAAATAGAATTGCTCATGGCTCAATTTCCCTCAAAAACATGTTTTCATGAAAGGATGAAGGATTTATACCGATAAAATGCCCAAACCTCGAGGTGGATAAAGAATATGATAAGATTAACATTGGTGATGGTAATGATCAACAATGGATTTCTATCAAGAAAACTTGTTCTTTGGAAGAAAAGATTCAATTGAGATCATTGTTAATGGATTTCAAAGACATCTTTACTTGGGGTTTTGATGACCTAAAAAACTTTAGAAATGGAGAGTATAGACATTCTATTCCCTTGAAAACAGAAGCTATTCCTTTTAGACAAAAGTTGAGAAGTTATAATCGTAAAGTTTCAGAAGCCATTTTCAAAGAGGTAGAAAAGATGCTTAAAGAAATAATTATTTACTCTATTCACCATTCTACTTGGGTGGCTAACATCGTGCCAATGTGAAAGAAAGATGGAGAAATAAGAATTTATGTAGACTTTTGCAATCTGAATCAAGCTAGCCTCAAGGATAATTATGCACTTCCTATCATGGAACATTTGTTACAAAAAGTAGTAGGATAAAAAATGATGTCAATGCCTAATGGTTTCTTTAGTTATAATCAAATTAGTGTAGGTAAATTTGATCAACACAAGATAGCTTTTATAACTCCTTGGGGTAGATTCACCTAAAATAGAATGCCTTTTGGTCTCATTAATGCTGGTGCCACTTTCCAATGAGCAATGAACTCCTCTTTTAAATATTTGAGAGGTAAAATTAATGTGATTTATCTAGATGATTTCATAGTGTTCTCTAAAAAGAGGATAGATCATTTGAGAGATTTGTCCATGGTCCTCCAAAGATGTAGAGAGCATGGGATATCCTTGAATCCTAAGAAATCTATTTTCTTCATTGAAGAAGGGAAATTGCTAGGCCAAATTGTGTCAAAGAAAGGTATTTAGATAGTCCTTGAGAGAGTAAAGGCAATTCAATAATTAAGGCTTCTAGTGAATAGAAGTGGAGTCAAATCTTTCTTTGGTCAAGTTAGCTTTCTTTAAGTTTTCGTGCTTGGATTTTTTTGAACTCACCAAAGACATAATCAAAATGATGAGTGAGAAGGAAGTTTTCGAATGGAATGTAGAGGGTAAGAAAACATTTGATGAAATCAAGAAATCTATAGCTTTATTTCCTACTCTAGTTACTACTAACTTTGAAAAAGACTTCATCATATACCATTATACATCTGAGCATACTTTTTCAGGTATCTTAACATAGCAAAACAATCAAGGTAACAAATTTCCTATTGCATTTATGAGTGTACCTCTGAAGAAACATGAGTTAAATTGTAATATTTCTATTAGGATTTAACTGTGTGATTTTGCATCAAACTCATTGACCCATGCTTCATGAGTAGTTATTCAACATGAATCCATCTCTCATGGGAATAAATGGAACTTCTAGCACTCATTGGATCTAGGTGATGCTCACAGAGGTGAAGGACTGGGACTTCCCAGGAGATCACCCATCCCAATACTAATCTAGCATGAGCATGCTTAACTACGAAGTTTCCTCCATGGTTAAACCCAAAGCTTGTAACCCCAATTGCAAAACCTTCACCAAGTGTTGTGTCTTATGAACCATTCATTAGAAAGCCCCTTAAGCTCATCAATTGATAAGTAGGAAATAATTTCCACAACAAGTCAAATTGTGATATTGCTATCAGGATTTAACTGTGTGATTTTGAGTCAATCTCATTGACCCATGTTTCATGGGTAGTGATTCAACATGAATCCATCTCTCATGGGAATAAATGGAACACTTAGCACTCATTGGATCTAGTTGATGCTCATAGTGTTGAAGCACTGGGACTTCCCAAGAGGTCACCCACCCTAGTACTACTCTAGCCTAAGCATGTTAAATTATTCACTCATTGAGAAAGAAGCCTTCATAGTGGTCAAGGCTATTAAATAATTCAAGTACTATATTTTCTACATTCTCATTTAGTTGGTTATGTTCCTAGAACTGCTATAAAAATTGTTTTAACTCAACAAGATGTGGGGCTAAATAAAAGGGCCACATAGGTGGTTAAGTTGCAAGAATATGACATCAATATAAAACCAAAAAACTTAGTGAGAGGTAAGGATTTGTGTAAATTAATTTTTGAAAATGTTGTTATTGCAAATGAGAAAGAATAATTGCCCCAAGTTTTGTTGGTAGGTCTCATAGATTAATGGTTTTCCAAAGTAACATACTATTTAACATATGGGGATTGTCCTAAAGGAATGTCACCCAAGGAGAGAAGAAATCTAAAGCTAAAAGCTGCAAAATATGTAATTGCTCAAGGAATACTATATAAGAAGGAAATATATGGAACATATCTAAGGTGTGTTGATGAAAGCCAAAAGAAATAATTACTCAAAGCATTCCACGAAGAAGCATACGGTGGTCACTTTTCCTCATCAGTCGTAGCTCTCAAAATTTTAAGAAATTGTTTCTACTGGCTTGGCATGTTTTGAAATGCTTATTTGTATGTCAAGGATTGTGAAATATGCAAGCTATTCATTGGTAAACCTCAATTAGTAATATTACACCTTAGACTAGTCATTATTGATGAACCTTATAAACAATGGGGTATTGATTCGATTGGAATTATAAATATAATGTCAATTGTAGGACATATGTTCATCCTAACAACAATTGATTATTTTACCAAGTAGGTTGAAGCTATACCTAACAAAAAAGAAAACACTCAAGTTCTTTTAAATCATATTCTGGTAAGATTTGGGGTGCCCACTAAAATTGTTTCTGACAACACACCCTATTTCTCTTTTGAAGATATCACTATTTTCTATTATGAGAATAGAATTACCTTGGCACATGCTTCAGACTACTTCCCACCAGGTAATGGCCAAGCTAAGTTGAGCAATAAAAATTTGATTTCTATCATGAAGAAATTGGTGAGTGATAATGGAAAGGATTGGCATAAAAAGTTATATGAATCATTATGGGTAGATAAGACTTCTCCTAAGAGGTCTATAGGGATGTCTCCTTTTGAAATAGTATATGGAAGTAATGCACAAATATCACTATCATTGAATCTTGCAGCTGTGAAATTACAAACCATCATTGAAGATGCCTACTTTCAATCATCCTCGAAAAAAAGAATCATGTACCTAAAAAAACTAGACGAAGAGAGAAATAAAATGGTAGAAAAGATCACAGAACATCAAATGAGTGTAAAGAAAGTCTTTGATTAGAAAACAAGTCTGAGAAAGTTCATGCTAGGTGACGAAGTTCTTTTATGGGATAAGCGAAATGAAAAAGAAAGGAAATCATAGAAAATTTGAATCATTATGGAAAGGTCCTTTCAAGGCAATTGAGTCAGTTGGCTCTAATGCACTGAAATTGTCCTATCTAAGTGGAGAAGCCTTGCCCTATAGTTATAATGGGGAACACTCGAAATTGTTCAAATTTTAGAGGAATTTTCTCTTCCTTTGTACATATTAAGCCTAGGTTCCTACTTTGTTTCTTCTTTTGGTTTGTTTCCCTTTTTTCTTCCTAGTTTTTCATTTTTTTTCACACCTTAGGTCTACCAACCAAATATTTGGGTTCTTTATTTTTCATATGAAAACTAGTCTCTAGATAGAGCAAATGTTAGTTCATGTTTTTCAAAGTCACCATTTTTGCTCATTATTTTTGTTTTGCTCTTGTATTTGGCATTATACTTCAAACCACTACTTCTATCAATTTGTCAAACCCAAAAATGAAGTTGCGTTTGTTTTCTTATATTTATTTGACTTCATTTTTTGCTATATTCCCCCCTTTTTCAAGCTAATTTGTTGACCAAATCTCCCTTTTATAACTAGCTTGAACCAAATATGTTTTATTTCAAATCATCATTTTGTTTTAGTTTGCAAGGTGCCTTGGTATAATGAACAAGTTCCTTGCACCCCTTGAACATTTTGTACCTCTTGTACCAAGTTCAAAGGGCACTAATCGACATTGTGCTAAGATAATGAGTGTTGCACACATTGAATGTATTTTTATATTGTATTATTTTATTTTATTATGTAATGTTGCACCTAGATGGATGTGCAACATGTAAAGATTCCCATGGGATATACTTGATGAGTTGTACTATAACATTGTGATAATATCTCATGTGATTATTTAATATTGGGGGAAAAAATTAAATTTCTAATATTAAATGTGGGGTCATAGGGTTAGGTAGCACATGGTTTATGTAATATCACTTGGTGGTTTTGTGGCATTTGTTACTATATAAGCAACCACAAGGGTAGTTGTTGTGTGAGAAGATAGAAGGAAAAAGGGAAAGAGTTGAGTGGGACAAGGCTTGATAGGTTAGCCAAGGGAGCATTTGTGAAGGTTAGAAGCATGGCATGGGATATGTGGTTTCATGCTTGTTCACATAGTTTTCTCAGTTGTGGCTATGTCTTTGAAGGCTTTCATGGTTGTGTTGAAATGGTATTTTTGTTGAATAATATCACATGATGGATGCTTTTGGAGCTTGGGTTTTTCCCTCAATGAGGGTTTCCTAGGTTATATCTTGTGTCACATTTTTGTGGGTATGTCGTCTATTCTCTTGCATGTGGATTTTAATTCCATGTTTATTCAGATCTATTATGGGTTATGTGGAAATAGTTATATTATTTCTTACAAGTTTCCTTACAAGTGGTATTAGAGCTATTGTTTTATTATTGTAACCCTAGATTGAATCCATGGGAATGCATGAGAGGATAAAAGAAAAGGTAAGATATATGAGTTATTTATTGCAAATCTGAGGATTTTGAGTTTGTTATTATGATGGGATATTGGTAGATTATGGGCATGTGAAACTATTGGACAAAAGGATTTTTTGGATGTTTTATTTAAATGAGGATTTTAGGGGGTAGCTTGCAGAAATGACCTCCTGGGTAGAAATAGACCTCACCATTGGATCTGGGTCAATATTTCCATAAATTTTTATATATAATATGCCCTAGTTTGGCCATGTTCAGAGGAAATGAAAGAGCTTTTTAGTTTCAGCCCGTGATGGCCGTCAAATTTATTTTCGTTAGAATTTTTGTCACAAAAAAAATTGTAGTGAATATGGTAAAAAGATTGTCGTAGTTAAATGGTCATAACTTTCTTTCAAGATATCAGATTTTAGACTTCTTATAGGCATTGTAAAGCTAATTTAGAGTACTGCGATTTGATGTAGGTTTGGTTTTGTGATTTTGAAATTTTTTTTGGTTTTAAGAGCCCTAAAGTCAGTTGTTATCTATTTTGAGCATGAATTGGGGTATAACTTGGGCATATGGAGTTAGATTTTGGACTTCAACTAGTCAACAGAAAGCTCTTGAAGAGATCTACACATTGGTTCATATTTGGTACAAGTTTGGCATGGTTTATTTGGTGATATATTAATTTCAATAGTTTATGGTATATATTAACTATGGTAGCATTGTGAGTTTATGACACTATTGGAGATTTAAGATTTTATATCATTGTACACTCAATTCATATTTCAGATTTCTCTCATGATGATATGGTTATCAGTGTTTTGTTTGGATATGTATGATGACTTGTTGGGTCTACAAGTTGTGCAATGTTGTAAGTGGTCTATACTTACAGGTTGCATTTATGGCTTGGATATGACTTGTCTTTTCCCATTGATCTTTCATTATTGATGCATATTCAAATTGGTGGCCTGGATTTGGTTTGTCTATGCCCTAAGTCACATGATTTGCTAATTTTTTCTTCATGTAGAAGGGATGAGATGTTGTTACTAGGTATAGTCATGGTGAAGAATTATGGTTGACTATTTTATGTTGTTAGGTTAGACATATTGAGAGTTAGAAGCTTGGTTCAGGGATGTGATCATGGTGTCATGGATTATGGAATGGCATGATTGGATATACAGGTACATCCTTGATGTTCATTGATTTGGATTGTTGATTTGGTTATGGTGGTATATCTTCTTGGTTGAGGATCATGGTTATTTGATTTCTTTTGAGGAGTTCATGATGTGCACTTTGAGTTTTGATGGTTTGATGCCTTGGTTGATTCTCATGGTTAGAGGATAAATTTTTCATCATGATTTCATCAATAGCTTGGATATATAGTTTAGTGGGAGCTTGTTATAGTGATGAGGTGATAGTGCAGGATTAGTTCCTAGTTTGGTTTATATCTTCTTGGTTTCACTTGGTGCTGACACTTTTTTTTGTAGACCTAGACGATCTTCATGTAGGAGATGGATTTTATGATGCCATGGGTGACTTGTTACGATGGTTGAGTGGGAGTTCTTGGCATTGATATATTTATTGAGTGTTTGTAGATGTTGGAGGTTTGTCTTAGATCATATTGTTGTAGAAGCATCTTTGACATTTGCATGGTGCACTTGGTTATTGTTATGGTGTATGAAGATGGTTAGATCTTGAGGACTCATGGAGTTTTTTGTTATCTTCATGGTGTGTGGAGATGGTTCTTCATGGTATGTGGAGAAGGCTTTCTTCATGGTGTGTGGAGATAGTTGCATCTTGGGGACTCACATGTTTCTTGGTAGTGTGGTTTATGCTCTCATTTGACATGCTATCTTTGGTATGAGGATGGTTTCATTATTATGTCATGGTATAATCTTGATACATGTTTAGATTTGTGACATATTATAGCATGTTCATATGGAGCATGTTATCTCTTTGGTTGAGATGGTAAGATCATGTTGTCGTGTTTATGTTCCTAAGGCCATGGTTGAAACTTTGACATTGATCTTAGTTTAGTTTCTTGGTATTGAGTACATTGATCAAAAGTTGGATACTTCATGATATTATAATGTTGCATTTGGAGTTGGCATGGATTGATTGGCTACAAGTTCTCATGGATACTTAGAGATGTGTTTGTTGGGATAGTTGTTTGGTTTTAGCAGGAAGTCTGAGGGGCATTCACCTGATATGGACTTGAGAGGATATTGTTCTTAGATGAGTCTTGGTTGGAGACTTGGATATCTTGATGAGCATTCTCTTTCCCCACTCTTGGTCTACTCAACAATTTTTGAGAGGTATAGCCCATAATTTCTCTTAGGTGCAATATGTTTATGCATGTCTTTCATGGATATGGATCTTGAGCTATCGTACATGAGTTAGTTCTAGAGGGTTCATTTGAGGGATATTTAGCATTGGTTATCTCCATGTGCATATGTTGTTATGCTGGTTTAGTTTGGGAGATGGTTTTATATTGAGCATATTCCTTGGATTAGGAATGGTTTATGAGTTTGATCTTCTTGTGAGAGGCTTACATCTATGATTAGTTATATGGTATAGTTTGGGTGTTGTTGTGGCTTCTTGTTGGAATTTTATGGAGGAGATCATATTTATATAGTTTACATCTAGAGGTGTGTGTAGAAGGACATGATACAGGTTATTGGTTTATGTGTTGTGGATTTCCTTGAGACTACATGGATTCACTTCTTTTGAGATGTTGCTAGTGAATTGGTTATAGATTTGACATTATCTTTTGCAATGGGAGCTTCTTGGTATATATGTGGTAGGTATTTCTCTTGAGGCTTATGATTGCAAGTTATATATTGGATATGTTGATGATGTGAGATATATTTGGTATACCTTTGGAGGTATGGATAGTTGGATAGATTGGCACTTTGTTGTGGGCGTTATTTCAGCTATGAATATTTTACAACTATGGATATATGTGATTTCCTTTGGATTAGTTTTTTTTTGTGCTTAGCATTTTTAGTTGGTGCAAGATTTTATGATCTTATAATGTGATAGGTTGGGTGGCTTTCTCTTTGGATGGCTTCTATGTATGTCCAATGGAAATGACATAATAGAAGGTGAGATCATTCATGTTTGAGATGCTGGATACTTTGATTTTGTTGTGGGTACTAGGATGGAGCACATGGTGTACTTTGATCCATGATGGTGGATTTGCTAGGAGGGATTGTTCCCTTGTTCATTTATGTGGCAATGGATTTACCCTATGCAATGTATACAACAAGTGGGAGATTATTGAGATAATGGGTGTTCTACACATTGCATAATATTTTAATATTGTATTGTTTTATTTTATTATGTAATGTTGCACCTAGATGGGTGTGCAACATGTAAAGATTTCCATGGGATATACTTGATGAGTTGTATTGTAACATTATGATAATATTTCATGTAATTATTTAATATTGGGAAAAAGAATTAAGTTTCCAATATTAAATGTGGGGTTAGTGGTTTAGGTAGCACATGGTTGATGTAATACCACTTGGTGGATTTGTGGGACTTATTACTATGTAAGCAACCACAAGGGTAATTGTTGTGGAAGAAGACAGAAGGAAAAAGGGAAAGAGTCAAGTGGGACAAGACTTGGCAAGTTAGCCAAGGAAGAATTTGTGAAGGTTAGAAGCATGGCATGGGATGTGAGGATTCATGCTTGTTCACATAGTTTTCTCAATTGTGGCTAGGTCTTTGAAGGATTTCATGGTTGTATTTCAATGGTATTTTTGTTGAATAATATAGGGTGATGGATGCTTTTGGAGGCTAGGTTTTTCCCTCAATGAGGGTTTCCCAAGGTATATCTTGTGTCACATTTTTTTGGGTATGTTGTCTATTCTCTTGCATGTGAATTTTAATTCCATGTTTATTTAGATCTATTATGGGTTATGTAGAAACATATATATTATTTCTTACAAGTTTCCTTACAATTGAACCTCTTGTACCAAAGGAACAAGTTCATAGGTTCAATACTTCTTGCATTTAATCAAGACAACTTTCCTTGGAGGACCCACTTGAAATGTAACACAACCATGTCATGCTTGGAGCATACAATAGTTGGTTTCCTTGTCATGATTAACATGGTTGTGGGTGGCATTACAATTTGAAAGGTAAGTACATACAATTAATGACCAAGTGAGGTTGTCATTAATAAATGCATTGGAGTTTTGATTCAAGGTATGAAAGAAAGATTTGGCACATGTAAAGAGGAATAATCATTTAAAGTACTTGGGTCCTAATTTAATACTAGTACCCTTTCCACCATGTCATCTTCCCTTCATGGAATGTTAAAAATCAATTCTGTCCTCTACATAATTAATGGTCATGTCCTTCCTTACAAAATACATTTAAAGGAAAGTTTTCTTGTTTAAAAGGAAGGTATTAAGTTTTTTTTTCTGCTCAAAACAAACAGTCATAGGATGGAAATGGAAGAAACCAACATTCTTTCATAATTGAAACAGTCATCATCTTCTAGGTAATTCTCTCATCTTTTGGTTATTTGTTCCTCTCCCCTATGGGGTAAATCATATTTGATGTTGTTTCCTTGCTTTGTATTCAAATATAAGATCTCTTAAAAATCATGAAGTCTACATTACATATATTTGCAAACATTTGTAGCCTACAATGTAGGTCCCCATTATAGTTGACACAAACTTATTAAGGATTGATATGGGAAGAATTTTAGAAAGATTGTGTGAAAAGGCTAGCTTGAGCTTTTTCCACTAAGGTATTGAACATGAAATTGCTTGTGGCTACCACTTTCCCTCTAGCTTACCCATGCCTAGAACTAATTCAAGAATGCATACACATGTATAATGTGTCCAAAGGCCATATACTGAAGAATGATGGAAGTGTCTGTTGGATATCAATAGAGAGACCATGTCTAGTTTATTTCACTTGGAAGACCACCCATTTGTTTATGTCACCCTAGCCTTGTCTACGACTAGGTTTGTCAAGAAAGCTAGTGGTTATAGAAATTTCATAGAAAAAAGTTGGATAGAGGCTTTCTATGAGGGTGGTTTGAGGTCACCAAAAACCTTCAAGAAAAGTTTGAAGACTGTTGGGGTTCAAGACATAATGGTTCTATTGCACATAATTTGTGGTTCCCCTTATATTTATATTTTCAAAAATTGGATGTATTTTTATGTTCAAATTGTGTTAGAAGGTTCACAATTCTTAGATTGGCTAGAGACCAATTGAAAGGTGCCCTAAATTTGAAGAAAGACTTCTTCATGTCATCCTACTTGATATACATATTAGCTACCACTAAAGATTTACAGAAATTGCCACATTAACCCTAGATTGAGGAGATCACCATATATAGCTATTGTCCCCTATTGCATAAAGATAAAGCTTTAAATGATTTTAAAAGAAATCATGATGTCTTCTCTGGAAAATTGTCTTTTGAAATGAGGAATTCTTTGCAGCATAGAGTTTCACCTGAGTCCCAAAGACTTGTCCAATCTTTTGGTAGCCTATATGTTCAATTCCCAAGGTTCACATATTTGAGAATAGGAGGTTTTGATGGAGAACCTATGTGTATCCCTAGGTTTTCCTTTGATTGTTTCATTTTAGCATAAGTAGCATGACAACTAATTTCTATGATAAATAAATTCAATGGAGGAAGCCCATGATATTTATGCCAAATGTATAAGTTTTGATTTGGTTAAATTTGTTTTTGGTATGTATCAAGATAGAATGAATTTTTATAGCAAGGGTATCATCCATAGTCTATTTGATAGCCAAGTTAAAATCACACATGTTCCTACTATGGAAGATTTCTAGGAAGACTATATAGATGAACTAGAAGTAAAAAAGAGAGGTTTATCTAGGTTTACCATCTCTAAAAATTATCTTGTTTCAATTGAAATTGGGAATAGATATCACAAGTATAGAAAATGATGGAATGGATACTCTAACCTCTCAAGAAATTGAACCTATAAATCATGCCATAAATTGGGATTCTAAGGAAGAAGACAATATCCTGAAAATAAAAATTAATATGTTTAAAAGGACAAAATCTTGGTTGAAATTTAAAAAGGATACCCTTGCTAATGTTAGGGCTGATTCTATTTCTAATACTAGTCTCCCCATTGTAGGTAGCAGAAGGTCCTCCATAATTTCTAAGAAAAAGGCTCATAATCCTCCCCTTGTGCAGAAAACCCATTCTAGTAGGAGAGCTAAAATGTCATCTCTAGTAAGCCCTCACCAAGTTATTCAAGTTTATAGAAAGCAAGGAAAGGACCAAGGTGGAGAACTCATTGACAACATCTAGAGAGTTCAAATGATAGTGGGTTCATCTCCTCCAAGGGTACAGGCAGCAACTACTCCATAAGGGGCTACTAGATTGCAATGGGATGCTACCACTCTGAATTGGATTGTGGCCTTAGTAAATAGGAAAAGGAGTCTAGTTCTAGTTTATTTTCCTATGGATGACATTGTAAGAAAGTACAATAATAAGGCTTCCAAACTAAAGAGGACCAAAAGCACTGCGAGGATAACTTTTGATAGTGCAACTAGGAGAAGAATTCTTGAGGTGGCTACTTATAATCATAAAGAGAGAACAAAAAAATTAGATTTGATAAATTTCAAGGTTGCACACACTAACCTAGGGGTAATGAACTATGAAACAAAGGAGCACTAGGTAGAAGCCTCCACTAAACAAATTGTGCTACAGCCACAAAAGGATGGAATCAAAAAGAAAAGTTTGAAAGCTAAAAACAATGCGATGAAAAAGTACATAAACTCCTTTAATGAAAAAAGTTGTGTTCCTGGTAATTAGTTGCAAGCTACCTTTGATTCCAAAGCTCCTAAAAATCAGTAACTATTAGAAGATCTAAAAAAAGGAAAAATGACAATGTCCATCGTGTCTAGTTGGATCAATTTGATAACAAATCAAGTTGCCAAACTTATGCAAAATTTGCATGAGATTGTTTCCCTAGTAGGACTTGCTCTGAATGAATCTTGTGCTCAATCCAAGACATGGAAAACTAAAGTTGAAAAATTATCAGCCATGGTGTCTCAGCTAGTGGAAATAGAGGACTTTGGGCCAGAAAAGTTCCTTCAAGAAAACCTACTACAACATACAGATGCAAGTTTAATTCAAGATCTAAGGAAAAATATTTCTTGGAGAATGTCAAACTACAGTTCTACTATATCAAGAATGCAATCTTGTGAAACAGATTTCAAGGCATTACTAGAGCACATAGAAATAGACTTCTAATCTATTAGTTTGCCCTTGCCTAGCCCTCTTAAAGAAGGAATTTTTGATGTAGAGGAAATTGTCAAACAACATGAGGAACGTATGAAGTTTTTTAAAGACAAAATAGACCTCACATAATTCAACTTCTCCAAAGTATCAAAAAGTGAAGTAACGGCTAGAACTTGTACCTTATGCCTACTAGCCTACCTAGACATGGTGAACAAAATGAAACTGGATAAAGATATCTAAAGGAATCAACTTCAAAGAATCAAGAATCCAAACATGACCACCATGACTGGGTTCATGAATGCATTTAGAGCATGGAAACTGGCATGTGGGAAAATAGATGTTAAAGATGTTGAAGAAGAAGAGGAGGAGGAGGAGGAGAAATTGCTTGGTTGTTTGGTTATTATTTTATGTTTTCTATTAATTTGCTCAAACTTTTTAGTTATGGTTCTTATCAATTGAATTCTAGGTCTATGTACCCATTTCTAGTGTTGGTTTTTATAACTATTTTTAACTGTCTGAGAATTGGGTTTTCAAGGAGATTCTTAGATAACTTATTATTTAATATTAAGACTCAATAGTATTAAGGGTATGCAATTTTTGATGTATATCATACTATGAAATTTTTGTTTGGACATATATATTTTCATGCAACATTTTTATGTTTTTCCAGTGATATATATATGTATGTACGTATGTACGTAAGTACAGTATTGTTCTCTATAAGAAAATATTTGAATGTTCAAAGATGCATTCTTTGAAATATTTCATTACTGGTTTAATATTGAACCAATATTGAATAATTTGAATGTTTTCTCATCTGATAGATGTTTCTTCCCTCGTGGTGTTTTTCCCTTAATTTTGTTCAATTTTTGGAATGTGATTAATATAGAAACTGTACATTCTCTTTCTTGTGTATATGCATCTTTATTTCATCATTATTATTTAAATCGTTCCCCCTATCCAAGAATAGAAGGGAAGCCTTATTACTTTTAGTTTAAAATTAATCTTCTTTTAAAAAAGTGGTTTTGATTGAAAATTCAATAAGGGAGCTGAACCTTACTAAAATTCAGAGAGGAATTGTGAATGTTAAAATTCCTCAACTGTTGAGAAGTTGTATTTGTCTTATGAACTTGGGCATAGAATCTTTTACTCCTTTTCTATGATTTAAAAGAAAAATCTATTCACCAACATGTCCATCTCTTTGTATTGTGTGTCATTCTCCTCAATAACAATTTCCTTCCCTTCAAAGATTTCTTTAGTTCCTCTCTTTCTTGATTTAGTTGATGTAGAATGAGTTGTATTTCAATTCCTTGATTCTCAATGATCTTTCCCAACTTTTAGACTTCTATTTTAAGATCTTTCCTCAAAGCTCCGAAGCTTCTTTTTAAGAGAACAAGGCTTTGATACCAATTGTAGGAATTACAATTAGAAAAGATAAACTTCTAAGAGGGTAGTGAATCAGTAGTTTAAACTTTGACCGATACAAAATTTCACCACACATCCATCTCATACATTCAATAAGCAAACTAAAATATCATGTAAAGAATATACATCTAAATCATGTAAAAAAGTAAAAATTCACACATGTATGACACTAGATATGGTTACCCAGAAATCCTCTAATGAGGAGGTAAAACTGGGGTGGGGATGACACCCAAAAATATTCACTACTATAGTAATACAGTGTATCCAATGAATGTTACAATTTTTTATCATGAAACATGATCTACCTTTTGAAAGGTCTACCCTATTAAAGGCTTAAAAAGACTGTTAGGCCTCACCCTGTTAAAGGATTTCAATACCCTATTAGAAGTGTACCTTGCTAAAAGAATTTAAATCGCAATTAAATAAGCATCTTGTTAAAGGACTTCAATACAACCTGTTAGGACTACTCTAGTTAAGAGATTTAAATAATTCACCTACTAAAATGACTCAAGATTGATCCTATGGTTAGCACTTAGTTTCTTAATGATAGATCACCTCTAAACTGATGTATTCTCAATCCTTCTTGTTTAGAAGTCTCTCTATTATATGCTATTCTCTTCCTCTATCCTCCTTTAACTGATTCTAAAATGCAATCTTAGATCATAACTCCTTAGCCACCATGAATACTCTATTTGTGCATGCAAACTTTTCTTCACTCCTTCATACTCAAAAATTTTAGCATTTGTCCTTTTGACGAAGACATAGGTGAATTAGGGTTAGGTATGAATCGACAGCTGTGATTCATTAGTTTTGCCACTTAAACCTTCCCTTTTCCTAATTGGCTACATGAAATTCATAAGGATTCCAACTTAAGATTCTTCTTTATCTTAAAAATATCATAATTCAACCTTTAAGTCAGCTCAAAAATGGTTTACATAGTAGTTTGTGCCATTACAAAAAACTATGCCAAAATTTTCTTACTCGCTATCTTATGTCTCTGATGCTTGGTATATACTGATTTCTATACTATGACTTGACATTTGTATCCCTCAGCATGGATTTCTTGCTTGGCTCCTGTATCACTCGGCATACACTATCTACTTAGCACTTGAGTGACTCAGCACATGAGTGGCTCAACACTCATTCTAGACTCGGCATGCTCTATTATATATATGTTGTGCTCAGCATGTATTACTTGTTCGACATGAACTAAGTAAATTACATAAGTGTGTAGACACTCACTTGTCAAAACCAATCTAAGATCAATAGTATCTACATTACTCAATAAAAACTATCAAAGAGATATTGAAAACTTTTGAGATGGAAGATTCAAGACTAGTCAGCACACCTATTTTAACAAGACATAAGCTCTCTAAGAATGATGATTCTACTAATATGAACTAGAAACTATATAGATCAATGATTGAGAAACTTAAATATATTATTCATATAAGAACATATATTGCATTAGTAGTTGGAATTGTGACAAGATTTTCCACAAATCCTAAGGAGAATCATATGATGGCATATAAAAGAATATTGAGATATCAGAAAGGAATAGAGGACTCTAAACTATATTACAATAAGAATGAAAAATTTGAACTGAAAGTGTATGTAGATGTTGATTGGGCAAGAATTTTTGATGACATATAAAGTACAAGTGGTGGACCTTTCTTTCTAGGAAATAAAACTACATTTCACAATCAACATCAGAAGCTAAATATCTAGCAGCAATAGTTAATTTTTTTAATATTATGTGGATCAAGAAATTGATGAAAGGAATAAAGGAAGAGATAAATTATCCTATTAATATCTATTGTGATAATACAAGTTCTATAAATATACCAGCGAACACTGTGATGCACACAAAGACCAAGCATATTTCTATCAAGTATTGTTACTTGAGAGAGTTAGTTCAAGACAAAGAAGTAAGATTGGAATATGTGAATAGTAAGGAGCATATAGAGGATATCTTTGTTGGAAACTACAATTGGAACAATTTTTATGTTGTCATTTATCTCAAATCTATTAGTGAGACAGTTTTATTTTTTATCTAAATGTCATATCTATTTGATTGATAAACAAGATTTGAGAAGTTATTCATAACAAAAACATCTAGAGGAAAGGTTGAGTTATGAAGAGGAAATTACAAATGGGCATTTGATTAGTTAGACTTTGACAAGATAAAGTGACTATTTAAATCATGTTGCAAGAGGAGAAGATAGTAATGTTCAAATCTTGAAAGTCTAAGAAAAGATAGATCAAATGTTTAAGCTTTGACTAAGTAATACAGCAAAAGACTAAGGAATTTTGATGAACATGCCAAGAGATGCTAGTGTCAACTGAGCCATAGGAAGTGCTAAGAAAATTTAGTGTTGATCAAGTATTAGTATTGACTGAGTGATAGTTTTGATGCCAAGAAAGAAGTTTAATAGCGATCATGTAACCTAGTGATGACCGTGTGTCATAACTTAGTGTTGGCTGAAGAACAATCTTTTAACTATTTACAAGGAATCATACTTTCCATTTGACTAAGTTTATTTCTTGGGATATGGAAAGTGTGTTGAAGATAAGGATTGATGAACTAGATCATTCAATTCTAGAAAAGGATTAGGTAATCGACCCAAGAGATGAATTCAAGTAGAAGTTTCTAGAAAAGAAGAGATAAATAGAATGACAATCAAATTCATTAAATTTTATGGATTGAATCATGAACCCTAAGATATATGGTGTTGATTAAGTGGAAAATTATAAGAACTAGCTCTTTAAGGAGGTATAAATGAAAACTTTCTATATGGGTGGAGAGGCTATGTGCATGTGATGTTCCTTAGAGTTGGAGTTGTTACTGATGTTGTTGACTGGAAAATCTAAGTAGAAGGCTTAATTGTGTTGAGAAAAAGTGTAGGATGATTTCTTGAAGGGTTACCAAGTGAATCTAAGATTGAGATGATAATGGAGGATAGATAAAAAATCAATATTAGGAGCTACATAGAGATTTGTACATGAAAAGTGATTTTTACTTAATAGATCAAACTTGTTGTTACTTTCTAACCATTGTGACTAGTATTTGAAATCCTTTTATCAAGATTGAGCTAATAGTCATAAGGACTCGGTGATGTATTTAAATTTTTTAACCAGATGACATTGTAATGGAATGTGTTGTGGTTGGGACCCCCTACTTTTCAAAAGAAAATTGGGACTCCTAAAATTGGGATCCTAGTCATCTTGAAGTTCTCCACAAACCCCTAGTTCATGTCCAAGTCTTGCCAAAAAGCTTGAGGATCAAAATCAATCAAAAATTCAATAAAAAGGCTAAGTATTGAAGCTTTTGGGGCACTAAGTGTACCACATGAGGTGCACTAGTATGCCTAAAAAGAAGGAAATTGTTCAAAATTCATAGCTACGTAGTTGTCCAATAGTGCACCTAGGCAACTATCCCAAAGGTTTGCATTATCTATTTAAAGGCGAGGTGGGGGGTTCATTTCCCTCCTCACCTTTTTCATTCTCTCTACCTTTAACTCCAAAATCCACATCCATGTGCTTGCCTTCCTCACACCATCTCTCGAGGTCTATAGCTCCACACACATTGAGGTGTGATTTTATTTAGCTTTGCTTTCCACCTGCGGCATTCTCCCACTCCATGAAACCTAAGCACATAAACATAGAATATTAAAAGGGTTGGTGTACATCACTGCACCTGCTGGGGTAACCTAATGCACACCAAACTCTCTGCCTAAAAATTGAAGAAAACAACACAAAAAGCTTTACATCTAAAATGAATTCAAAATTGGATGTGCATCACCGCACCTATCCGGGTGCACTAATGCACACCCAACTTCATTTTAAGACAATCAAATAAAATGAAAAAAGAAGAGAAATGCATTAACCCTAGGTTAAGGTGCGCTAATGTACACCTTATAGTGAGATTTTTATTTATAATAAAGCACATCTGGTGCACCTTCCTGGTGCACTTGCTATGCCTTTTTTTTGCATTTTTTTACTTTTAGAAGTCTAAAATAGGCTTTTGTGTCTTCAAGCGATCCTATTTTTTAGGGTTTTCTACAAGTCATTTTTAAGGCTTAATTAATTAATTTTCTCCAATCTTTCACTAATGGATGTTCTTTTTTGTAGATATGATGGCATCCTCTTCAGCTTCCTTGGGTGAGAAAATGGCACCAAAACCTGTCATCTTCAAGTTCCAAGGCATTCCTCTAGAAAAATCAAGGTTTCATGATGATTACTTTGAAATTAGAGATACAGAGTTAGGAAACATAGATTTGGGGGAATTCTTGAAGATATATAACAAACCCATTGAGAGATATGCTATGGTTTCCACTTCGATTCGTTTGGGTTTAGTGAATGCAACATCTCACCTAGTGTCAGTACAATCTTTAGAGCTCATTATGACACTTGTAGAACACTTTGTCCCTAAAGAGAGAGTTGTTAAGAGTGTTACAAGAGAGATCGTTCTCAATCTATGACCTAAAAACATTGAGAAATTCCATCTCCCAAGGGTGGATCAATTTATCAAGTTAACCTGTGAGGCAACAAAGAGATGGTATAGAGAACACTTAGAAGAGGCTTTTGAGATCATCCAATCCTCTTATCTTATAGAGAAGACTCCTCTAGGGAAGAAAACCGATAAAGTGGACATGACAAGGGGATATATGAAGAAAGATATTGGGTACTCAATCATACTTTTGAGTAGAGTAATAGGTTTGCCGGCAGTCGGACACCTAAATATCTTCATGGTACATTTTATTGAGACTATCAAGATGATAAAGATGTCACTTGATTGGGCCACTACTTTGAGTGAAAATTTGTGTGAATAGTTGGAGATGAAAAAGAGAAAAAGGAAATTTTACATGACATCCTACTTGGTATACTTATTAGCCTCAAGAGTGACAGACTATCCAAGGCTATACAAGAAAGGTAGCATGTAGGATCCTAATGCTTGGCCATATATTGTCTATCCACAATTGGTGAAGGAGAGACTCCTGGGGTAGAGCAAGGAATATAGAATTGTTAATGATGCCTTCATATTTGCTATAATCATATTCATATAAGGAGATTATGCGAAGATGTTATTAGATGATGCAGTAGCATAGATAATAGCACTCGGAGCATATTACATTCATTTTAGAACATTCACATATCTAAGGGTAGCTAGTACTACAATCAACCCAAAGAAGCTTCCATGGTATCCTAGTGATAGATTTATTCTCTTAGAGATTGCTCGACAACTCTCATTTGCATATGACATGGTTAGAAAACAACATAAACAGTGTTGGACATGGCCTCTGATCATAGGAACTTTTCAAGTGAAATAGAAGCAAGATACTCCTTCTTTTGAGTGTGAATGAGATCAGTATCCCTTGAAAGAGTACAATTCTCCATGACCATGTTTTGATAATATTAGGAGAGTACAATATCTAGCAGGAAAAGCATTCACATGTGAAGAAGCTATTGAAGACATTGGATGAATGTGACAAATGACTATGATGTTTGTATCAGGGATTATTGTATTTGGTAGAAAAGGCCTTTAAAATAAAGATTTCATTGCAAATATTTCAATAAGACTCAGGGGAGTTTCTTGACCCTTGGTTCAACAAAGATAAAGTTGGGGAGTAATCCATTATGAATGCTAAGGTTGATAGGGAAGAGAATGAAGATATTAACCATCAGGTAGGGTACATCATCAAAATGATGTAGGATTGGATCAAGAAACCATTTAAACTTGATCCAATACTTAAGATGTTAGGATTAAAGCACACACATAAATAGCAATTACATACAAATATAACCAATAATAGAAAATAATAGATCACATAGAAAAGAACATAAAACACCAAGATTTGACATGGTTCACCCAATCCCTAGGCTACATCCACCAAGTAGCAAGTCTGATATTATTATGATCTAGTGATTACAACCTGATTATAATCTATAATCCCCTACAGCTCAATATTGCTACAAGAACCAATTTTTGCATCACAACTATGAAATAATCCCTGATTCTAAGCTCTTTTATACAAGTATTTTTACCACTTTAGGGTTATAATTAATAATTACATGTCGGGCCAAAATCTTGATAAAATAGGGCCCAATTTTTTTCAAGGTGATGCCTTGAGCCAAAAAGAATTTATGAAGTATGTATAGTACTTTCTCGATCAGTCACCACAATCTAACATGAGACAATAATTTTCCATGCACATTCCCACCAAGCTAAAGGTAGAGGGAAGAAAGTCACAATCCCTACCTTTGTAGCTCAATCACCAATAAGGCCCGAAATGGTATACCAACTTGACAGACTAGTTGGATACTAACATCCTTAGGAGAGAAAAAGAAAGGGAAAATGAAAGAGGATTTCTCCTCAAAGAGTCAAGCTAGAGGAAGGTGAAATACCGACACCCCCACAACAACAAGAAGTAATGTACAAGGGTCTAAGGATATTGGGGCACCATAGGTTCAGATTGACCTACAACTTCTACCAGCTACTACAGCAAGCCAAATAGAGATGGAAGTTGAGATTCAAGAGGTTTCTCCACCTTGGCAGACTAAACAAGCATCCCCTTCAACCCCAAAGAAAGGGAGAAAGATCAAGACTTTGGTTAAGAAGAGGCAAAGGGTGATCAAGAGAATGGTTCCTATCCCATCAATCCCCAAACCTATCCCTAAAGATGAAAAAGAGGAGGATGATGAGGATGATGTACTTTTGAATAGAAGAACAAGGCTAGCAAGAGCCATAGAACAAGAAAGAAGAAGAAATTCTACTGTTACACTTCCATCAATCCCAGAAGAACTTCTACAAACAACAACATCAGAGGATGAAATGCAACAATGGATTGATGAGTAGGATGTGGAGGGTACTGACATATTTAAGATTTCATATTTTGATTTTATGCTCATAGGGATAGAATTGGTGGGAGACAAGATCTGGGATACCCCAAAAAATGAGCCCCAACAGGAAGACTAGATGCAAATGCCACTAGAATCATAGGGTCCAGAAATAACTCCTTCATCCCCATTTGCAAGTTTTAGTTATGGATAAAGGGTCTGCTACTCCCCTACCTCCAAGTACCAAAGAAGAACAAATTCAAAAGGAGCAGGAGGAAGAACCATAGCAAATATCAACTGATGAAGTGTCTGGGGAAGGGCAAATAGTTCAATATCCTCAACCAGCTCCCCAGGACATTGAGGTAAGAATAATGAGCTATACTAAATTAGAAACTATCAAGGGAGAACCATCATAGAGGGAAAGAACCCTAGAAAGGAGTGATAAGGGAAAAGGGATGGTCAAGCAAACTCCTTCATCCTCAAGAAGTAGGCCTTCGGTGGAATGAATCCCAAGGTGGTTATACAAAGAAATGATAAGAAGTAAAAAGCAACAATTCAATGCCAATGAATAGGATATGATTGAGTTGTTTGAGGTTTTGAGAAATCTTGAGTCCCCATCAAAAGAGGCTAGAGCATTAGCATTCATCAACAATGATCAAAATCAAGATTTATTTGTACAAGTGGCTATTCCTCCTCCTAATGTTGATGTAGAAGATCTAACTCCACAAGATTAGCAAATCAAAGAGGTTATGCTTGGAAAGCCCACATTGGATATTTCCATGTTGATGGTCACAATGGGGATGAAGGAGGTGTTTATGATTTTGGAACAAGAAGGGGAAAAATTGATGATGCTTCATAGGCAAAATAAAATCCTAAAAGGATATTTAGCCAAAGTTGTTGGTGTAGAACAAGATTTAGTGTGCAAAGAACATTAACAATAAGAGAAAAATTCACAAACTAAAGCTAAATTCACATATATTCTTAGACAAAGAAAGAAAACAAGAAATGCAAACCTCAAAAGAGAAAACACTCCATGCTTCCTTGATTTTGTAGATGTGTCCTTTGATGTGGATGTATGCTCAATTGCTTACCCAATTTCTTCAATGGTGGAGATGGGTAATGGAAAATTGGTAGCCTTGTGAGCTCTCAATTTGGCATTATAAGGTTAAGATTGATGACTTTGGTTCTCAAAATAGCATGGTAAATTTAGCTCAAAGATTGTTGTTGAAATGGCTTGGGATGGGATTCAATTTATAGGCCAAGGGGTAGAGGGATGGAGGGATTAGATGCAAGGATGGGGAGATGGTTAAGGAGGGCTAAGATGCACTCAAAGGGGAGCACATGGATTGTGCTTGTTTAGCACCAATGGGAAGGTGACACTTGTCACAAGGAGGATGAGTGTGAGAGGGTAGGGTAAAGGGTTGGTTAAAGGCATGATGAGTGGGGTTGAGTATGTAAGAGAGATGTAAGAGGAATGAGTGTGGAAGAGGGAAGAGTGTGGAAGATGGATGTAAGAGTCATGAGTGGGCTTGTAAGAGTCTTTTATGGTTTTTAAGAGCACTCATGACTTGGTGGTTGGGATTTTTGAGGGGAGACTTTGGTTTGGATTAGGAAAGTCTTAAACTTGCTTAAGGAATGTGACAACATTAGGGGGTGGATTAGGCTTGATTTTAGGATTAGATTAAAGATGTTAGAGATGTGCAAGTGGATGGCATTAATGAGGTTGGCTGAGTTAGTGGATAAGCTAGGTTAGTATGGGTGGATGGGGTGGATTAGGCTAAATGGAGGATTAGGGATAAGTTAGGGGTTTTTAGATTTGAGGATTTTATTTATCAAATAGATTTATTTAATAAATGGGGATTTTTGGAATTAGATAGAAGAATAGGATTTAATTGATAAATAATAGGTTATTTGATTTATCAATTAGGACTATAGATGATTAATTAAATTAATCAACTAGGGATGGCAAAGGATTAATTAAATAAAAATTTAATTAATGATGCCTTTAGAGATAACTAAATAGGATTACTAAAGCAGTGTAATCAAATTTAGGTGTCTACAGTTGGTCCCTTGGATCCCAAACACCCCGAGGAGTCTCTGAATGCTACACTCAAGAGAAGAGATGGGGGAGGAGTATAGTTGGATCCATTTTTGAATTTTGGTAAGCAATGGAGAAAAATTTTTGAGGAAAAGGGCATTGTGATTATCCAAGGAAATCTAAAGCTACTTCATGTTATGCAAGAAAATGTGGATAAAATGGTAGCAATTTTGAAGTAGGATTCTAGTATTATGGATGAGGTATATACCTACCAAAAATATTTACAGGTACTATAGGCAATAAAGGGCCAAAGATACATAATTCTTATGGGTGTATATACTATGGAGGAGTTAGATTTTCTTGATGATTAGATAGAGAAAATAGTAGATAGTAATAAAGTAATAGAATCATTACACACGGAGATCCATCAGCTTAAGGACCAAGCCTGAGAGAAAATTTTGGAAGCAGAGAAACATTATAGTGATGCATGTCTCAACATATTTGAAGATGATGCGCAGGAGAAATTGATACCAATAGAGGTACTAGTCAAGAAATTTAGGATGATTTTTGAAGGAGTTTCTACTAATGATGACATTCGGCGGGCCTTTAGAATAGAAGAAGCCTTACTAGGGTTAGATACTAAACTTGGGGATTTTGTTGAGACTCGTATAGAGGTAGATAACTATAGGCAAAAGGTCAAAAATAAATATAATACCTTAGATCTACTAGATGTAGCCAAGGTCACTGATATTACTGAGAAATTCAAGGGCAAGCATCCAGACATAGCTTTGGTATGAAGGGGGATAAAACCCAAAAGCCAGAATTTCAATTTTGACACTTGGTGAAATTTTTGCATTTTTTGACCTTTGAGGTGTGCTAGTGCACTAGTGTGCTTTTTGGTTACAAAGTGTTGGAATAATTTTGGAGAAGTCAAAGGTGCACAAGTGCGCTAGTGCACTTTTTCTGAAGTGTTGTTTTCTAGAGGTGTGTTCATAGTTAACTGCCAATTTCAAGATTAGAGCTTTCCATGTATCAAAAATGCATTTTGACAATAGTTTAACTCCTATAGAAGCCCAGTGAAGGTTGAGCTTCTATTTTTGATATTTCCAGACACTTCTACTTCAATTGAAGGCTTTCTTCTTCTTATTTTCTCTCAATTTTTTTTTGTTTTATGACATGTAAAGGCTCATGCATCCAATTAATGAATATAAAAATGGACAAAGTCCTACTAAGCACTAGTTAGATTGTTAGTTTATATATAATTAGTTTGTTTTATTAAATTAAAAGCATATTATTGCATGAGGATATCTCTCACTCTCAACACAAATTAAGGAGATGATTTCTTATAAATACAGGATTGTAATATGTAATTAGGGCCACTATTTTTTTTGCAATAATATTATGCTTTTGGTGCTCACATTTGGAGTGTAGTGATTCTTGCCTAAATGTGTCATTGTTTTGTGAATGTATTTTGATGGAATTGTGATTGAGCCAAAAGTTTATTGTGTTATTTTTGGTTGTGTGATCTTTTAATTGTGGTCTTTGCTACAGTTTTACAAATTTTATTGACATATCTAGCTTGAGAAGAATTCACCAAATTGTGCCTGCATAACTCTTTGTCTTGCATGAGCACACTTTCCATGGCCTTGCAATTTGATGAAGACTGAAACATCATATAGTTATTAAGCTTTTGATCGATGATTGCATTAGTGGAATCAAGGAATTGCTCCTCCTATTTTTATTGGTTACCCACCAATTTCTTCGAAAGCTTAACTCATAGATGTGTTGTTTTCTATAGCTTATGTCCATTAGGATTTTATTTTCCTGTTATTTTCTTTAAAGTTTCTTTTATTTTCTTTACTAATGCCTTGTTAAACTAGGAACTCATATTAGTTGCATTATTAGATTGCATTCATTGGAAAACATAAAAAATTGCAAAACATACTTCTTTTTGCATGTTTTATTTTGAAGTAGCGAATAGATTCTACATCTCATCTGAAATCAAACAAACTAGAAAATTCCTCCTTGTAAACAAAAAACATTTATCTTCAACTGAGAAGATTCTAGTAGGTCACGAGATCACTCAAAACCTTGGAGTTGATTCACAAGATTGACTTTTCAAGAGAGTAGTTTGAAAGAATTCTTGCTGATTAGCATCGTGCCTAACAATAGCTCAACAGAATGTTCTAAACTCCTCTAACAAGGCCACTCCTAATAGGATGGTTAAATCCTTTAACAAGGTCAAATTTAATAGTATGTATTGTAGCCTTTAATAGGGTTGGATCCTAACATGGCTCACTATAGAAGAGTAAAAATTGGTGACATATTGCTAGTGGTTTTTCCCAAATTGAGTTTGCATATTGAATCCTAGTGTCAAAATTGTGTGATTGTTATTATGATGTTGTTAATCTTAGATTGGTTTTGACATGGTGGTGACAAAACACTTAGTCATTATCTATGAGTATTGTAGTGCAAGATGAGTGATCAAAGCATATCGAGCATCAGTTGCCAGACAATACAAGTCGAGTAATATACCTCGTCAATGTCAAGCACTACTGTGTGCCAAGCAGATAGTCAGTGTTGAGTCACTCATGAGCCAAGTATACTATACATGTTAGGTGATTTAGGAGCCAAGTAAATAGAGGATGCTGACTCATTTAGAAGGTGAGTTACAAAATTGAAGATATAGTGGATGTTGAGCATTAGAGACTTCAAGTGTTGAGTGAACAGTTTTCGAAAAAGTTATTTCTAATAACACAAACTTCTATGTAAACCATTTTTGGGCCAACTTAACAATTTTTTATGATTCTAGAAGATAAGGATGGGTGTATATTGTGAATCCCTATGCAATACATGCAACCAATCATGTTGAGGGATGTTCTAAGTGACAAAATAGATCAACCTCAGCCATTGATTCGTACCTAACCTTAGCCCACTAGTCTTTACCTAAGGAGAAAAATCCTAAATAGTTTGTATGTGTGAAGGAAAAGAAGGAGATAGAAGAGAGAGAGGAATGCTAAGTGTAGAGAAAGCATTCATAGTAGCTATGGAGGTTATGATAATTTTATAAATTGTAGAATCAATTAAAGAGAATAGAGGAATGTAGAGAGAAAATAAAGGAGACATATCTGATCAAAAGGATCAAGTACACATCAGGAAAGAGAAGATATGACATCTAGAATAATGGTGCCAACTGAAGGATCATGGAGTTTAATCATTCTAATAGGTGATGTAGAGAAAATCTCCTAATAGAGTAGTCTTAATAGGCTTTTGTAAATCTCTTAAACAAGTACTTTCTTTATTATAAGTTTAAGTCTTCTAACAAGGCACAATTTTAGCAAGGTTTTTAAATCCCTTAATAGGGTGAGACCTAACAATATTTTTGAGCCTTTAATAGGGTAGAATTTTCACAAGGTAGATCATATTTTATTGTCAAACTTCTAATCTTAATTGGCTACACTTTATAGCTACAATAGTGAAGATTTGTGGGTGTCATCCCCACCCTAGTTTTACCTTCTCATTAGAGGGTTTTTGGGTAAAAAATTTATTGTGTTATGTGTTATTTGTTTCATGCTATGGATGAACATGTTTAGTTAGCTATTTTAGTTTACATGTTGAATTATGAGATGGATTTTTGGTGAATGTTTTATGATTAAAGTTTTGAAGTGTTGATTCACCTCTCCCCCCCTTAGAGTTTACTTTTCCATTGTTATTTCCAACAATTGATATTAGGGCCTTGTTCTATGGAAAGGAAAGCTTTATATATTTGAGGAAAGATCTTGAAGATGGAAGTCAACAAATTGTGAAACACTATTGAGAACCAAAAGATTGAAATCTAGCTTGCCTTATACCAACTCATGGAAGAGAGAGAAAAACTACAATGTTCATTGAGGAGAAGGAAAAAGATAGTTATTGAGAAAAATGACACTCATTACCAAGAGGAAGACACTACTAAATTGTTTGAAAATGGAAACTCAAGTGCTTTTGATGCAGTAGTTGCAGATCTAATAAAAAATAATGGTGCCCTAACTAAAGAGGTCAAAAATCTTAAGATAGAACAAGACATCTAAACAATATTTCTATGTGAGGTCTGAGCAGAAAAAGAAAGCTAAGGAAGACAAATTCATGATTAAAGATGACAAAAGAACACTGACAAATGGACTCAAAGAGAAGAAATTAGATTTGCAAATTCTTTCCAACATGTAACTAGATACAATGAATCAATTGATGATTGCAAACCATGAATTGAATGGAAAAGACATTGAGATGATCACAACCTTGAAGTTATAGAATAAACAACTAAGGAATGAAGTAAGAGTAGAAAATGAATTTGCTAAAAGTTTCAACAAACCTAGTGAAGCCATCAAATACTTTGAGAAACTAATGAGATCTCTAAGATCTAATAATGATACTACTTGATTGAGATACACTAGTAGTGAGAAAGGAGAATCATCTAAAAGTGGTGAACAAAGAAACAACAAAGGTAAGAACTAGAAACCCACTTTTCATAATTGTGGAAAGTTAGGTCATACAACAAATGTTTTCAGGAGCAACGATGTAAATCAAAACCCTAAGAAAAAATTCATAGGTTACTACCGTGAGTGCAAAAAACAAGGACATCAGGCACATGAATATAGGACCAAGACCATGAGTACATAGATATTTGAAGGATATTGCCACAATTGTCAGAAGTATGGACATAAAGCATATGAATGCAGATCTAATGCCAAGTGGACATGTCATGTCCCCTTTTCAAATAATTAAAAAATAATAATCTTTGCTAAGGCAGGCTGAAATGTCCCCTTTTCTGATTTGATATGGTATTTCACGTCTCTAATCAGATTTTCAAAATCAAACAACTGATATCACAAAGATCCTCCAAATTTCTCAAGAAACCCCAAATCGGGTATTGCCAGAAATTGTGCCAAAAGCTTCACAGCTTCACCAATTATTAATAAATCTGAAAGTGGACATTTTTACAGAAATTTCAGCAGCATAACAGCCTAAAAAATGACATTTTCAGATCCGTATAATCTTTACACAACAGTTCTCAAATGTAGGACAAAAACTATGCTCATCGGGCTCCCGAAATTAACACAAAAATGTCCGAAAACACCACACAACACTAATAAACTATCTCAGAAGTTTAATCATGTCCCAATACATATATTTAGCTCTATTTTAACAGCTTAAAGTCTGAAATACAGCAGCAACCAAAACTGATATGAAATGCTCAACTGAAAACACCAAACTCATGCAAAAAACACACCCAAAAACCCACAAATCTACATTGTTCAGCACAAAGGAAAACTCTGTATGAGCATGCACATGGAATAGCTTCAAAATCCCATCCTTAGCCTTCCTAGAAACCTACAAACTCCCATTCTCGGGTCTCCCTGGAAACCTGCAAACTCCCGTTCTTGGGTCTCCTTCTCCACAGGTTTGGTAGCCTCTGAAGAATAACAAAGAATGAGCAAAACTCAAGTTCTCTCCTCAGCCCAAAATGCCTCCAAACCCCTTAAAAGAGGGCATAACGGTAACTCACGTCCAAGAGAGGTTAATGAAAAATATTTTAATAATAATTTTCATTTATTAGTCCAACGGTTTCCAAAGATTAACCCCCTTTTTTCGAAACTTCACTTTCTTGGGCCTGCCTGCCTTAGCAAAGATTATTATTTTTTAATTATTTGAAAATGGGACATGACAAGTCCTCCCCTCCCAAACATTGCTTGTCCTCAAGCAATGGTTGAACAATAAACCAATCAATCCACCTGGATCCCAAATGTAGTCATGAACTATACTACTACCAATTAACACAGGCTCCTGCAATATCCTCTGCAATATGACCAAGAGGAATCCATAATCAAACTGACAATTATAGCTCAACCAAACTCTGAAATCACCACTACCACAATCAAAAACCCATGAGGTACAAACTCTTAGAACATCAGAACCCAAGCAAAGTGGAAAAATCAAACTACCAACCCAGTAAATACCATCAATGCATCCCACTGGCCTATACGGAATGCACAATCCAACTCTACAACAATGGTGAATGCTCTCGAATGAAACTGTACCAAGTATGGAGAATCCACACACTATACAACTCCTGTAGTCAACACAACTTTGCAAATCATCAGCCACTATCTCATAACCATAACTACCATGCACCCCTGATGGTGAAAAGCCATCACAAGATAAATAGCAAGAATTGGAACCCAAACCAAATCTTCCTGCCATCAACTCCTCAACACAAGGATCAAATGCTAACTAATGTACATACCTTGCAATATAATGTTGATAAAAAAAACCAACCTTAGTCAACAACTCACCATGAACAAGTGATACAACCCACTGTGACTGATCACCAGCTAAGTCAGGAGATGTCATAGCCAAAGGAGTAGAATCAATAACAACACCCGCTGAAGCATCACTCTGAAACTCCTGCTCTAAGTCATGTATTATCAAGCTGTCAACTGTAGAACCTATCGCCATGTCATACCCATCAAAACTCTCATCTTGAGGCATCAAATTGTCCCATAACTGATGATAAGCACTAGGAACCAAAGTACATCTCTGTATCATTATCTCATCAACATGGTCATCAAAGGTAAATTGATGAGCATACCTCACAGTGTAATGCCGATAGAATGCACCAATCTCAGTCAGTGGCTTAGACTGTAATCCACATGAAACTAACTGCAATTGATCATTAACCATGTTGGAACTAACTACTACCTCCAAAGATATCACCAAGGGAGTAGTGTTACTAGTAGGAACCATGCCAGCTGCCGACTCACCAACATCACACATGATATTTGATAAATCTCTAGTCTTTGTGCCATCAATACTAGAGGCCACCACCATGTCAGGCATACAACAATCTGCTACAACACCCAACTCAACTGAACCTAACTCTAGTGGGAATGAACCTAATATTCCAATGTTAGTATCAAGAATGGATGCATCCCCATCTCCACTGTCTCTGACAATCTCGGCCATGGACATCCTCGGATCACCAAACACCACTGCTTGTGACTGTATAGAATCAGGTGAAGACTGTAGTCACTCTAACTCCATGGTCACCTTAGCCAAATGAAATTGTGACTCCTTGAAAGCCAACTATGTACTCTCAAGAATCTCAAAAGTCACCACAAGCTGCTCAGTAAGCTCACTCACCTCATCTTCCTTGGCCAACAATGCATCATATGTTGTACTGCCCCACTTCATAAGACAATCTCTGTCAGCTACCAACTGCATATAATCCTGTCTCAGAATCTGGATAGCCTCCCATAAAGAGTGGAACTCTGTCAAGGAAAGATAACTGCCTCCCTTCTCATCACTAGTAGGAGAACCCCATCCATAAACTACTAACAACTGACGAGCAGCATCAAAATGCTGGCAAGTGATAGCAATGTCTTGGTCACTAACTCTCAACTGATTAGACACATGATGGCACTGGCTTGACTGTCTCCTACAAACCTCCTCTGATGCACTGTCTAAAGGAGTATCCTCAAAGTTACTAGTCTCTAGAGTATTACCATCCATATCCTGTGAATCAAATCTAAAACTCATATCAGCATACAGAGTATCAAAAACATTAGCATTGCTGTCCAACTCCTCTATACCCAAGGAAACTAAGTCTTCAAAATTGCCCACTGCATCCTCCTGGATGTCATCAATGCCAATATGATCCTGGGACTCATCTATACACACTACCAAATATGAAATATCATCAACACATTCTAGCAAGTATGGTCGACTGGATATATGAACAATGCCCAACATCGGTGTATAAAAACTAATACCAACATTGGACAAGCTGCTAGCACAAGAAAAGACAACACCGTGCAATCTGCTAATCAAATCCATGATAGCACCCAAACAAACATTGCTACCAAAAAGTGTTAAAGATCTCCTATCAACTGAATCCCAAATGCCAGTATAACAATCTTGAGTCCATATCTGTAAACTAGAATCAGCTGGTAACTCAAGCAAAATCCTCACTTGAGTAATATGACTAATACCAACTAACTCCACATACCTATCATGATGAGATAATGAAGTCAAAATACTATCTTCACTCACCTTCAGCTGGCAGGATAAATCATGTGAAGTACTACCTGCCTCAACCTCATGTGGTAAAGCATCTAACTGTGCCTGGTACTCTTTCTCAGCAAAGTCATGAATGCTCAATGTTTGCTCATCTCTACCAGGTGTCTCACCATCCTGTACAACAACATCCTCATAATCATCATCTGAACCCACTACACTGTAGTCACTGCCTATTGTAACTATACCATCCTGAATACCTGTGGCATCACCCTTTGACAACCTGTAAACAATTGTCTCAATTTGAGTATCAAGTTGACCGTTACTATCAATCTGTGTAATATCCTTTCCCACCACCTCCTGTGGCAGAGTAGAATCTGAGACCTCTACCTAGCTATCAACTAGTTTCTCAAACTCCTCATGCAAGTTCTTAGGAATTGTGTCATCTGTCCTGTGAGAAAATCTGCCAAATAGAAATCCAGTGAACTTATCCACCTTAGCTGGGTCAGATAACATGTCATTCATTATACGGTGGTGCTCAACCAACTGTTTAGAGATGTCATGGCTTATTTTCATAAGTTTATCTTGAATGTCTAAATAACCATCCTTTCTACTATTTTTACTCTGGCTATCAATTGTCCAAGATCGTTCCCTCTGAGACTCTTTACTATACCTGTCCATTCTGGATAAAGTAGAGTGTAACCCCAATAGGATATAAATTCTTCAAACACCAAAAACTAACATGCAAATGATTAGAAGTAGCATGCAACCATAGATTTGGACATGCAACTGATTAGAAGCAACATGCAACCACCAAATTATGACATGCAAGATCTGGGTAGTTGTCAAAACTGACATGCAAGATCTGGGTAGTTGTCAAAACTGACATGCAAACTTCTACAACCACCAAATTCACCAAGAACTAACATGCAAATGATTATAAGTAGCATGAAACCATATATTTGGACATGCAACAGATTAGAAGCAACATGCAACTACCAAATTATGACATGCAAGATCTGGGTAGTTGTCAAAGCTGACATGCAAGATCTGAGTACTTGTCAAAACTGAAATGCAAACTTCTACAACCACCAAATTCACCAAGAACTAACATAAAAATGATTAGAAGTAGCATGCAACCATAAATTTTGACATGCGGCTGATTAGAAGCAACATGCAATCATAAATTATGACATGCAAGATTTGGGTAGTTCTCAAAACTGAAATGCAAGATCTGGGTAGTTGTCAAAACTGACCTGCAAACTTCTACAAACCCTCAGGCTGGCAAGATCATGGCTCTGATACCACTAAAATGTCCTCTTTTATGATTTGATATGGTATTTCATGCCTCTAATCAGATTTTCAAAATCAAACAATTGATATCACAAAGATCCTCCAAATTTCTCAAGAAACCCCAAATCGGGTATGCCAGAAATTGTGCCAAAAGCTTCACAGCTTCACCAATTATTAATAAATATGAAAGTGGACATTTTTACAGAAATTTCAGTAGCATAACAGCCTAAAAAATGACATTTTCAGATCCGTATAACCTTTACACAACAGTTCTCAAATGTAGGACAAAAACTATGCTCATCAGGCTCCCGAAATTAACACAAAAATGCCTGGAAACACCACACAACACTAATAAACTATCTCAGAAGTTTAATCACATCCCAATACATATATTCAGCTCTATTTTAACAGCTTAAAGTCTGAAATACAGCAGCAACCAAAACTGATATGAAATGCTCAACTGAAAACACCAAACTCATGCAAAAAACACACCCAAAAACCCACAAATCTACACTGTTCAGCACAAAGGCAAACTTTGTATGAGCATGCACATGGAATGGCTTCAAACTCTCATCCTTAGCCTTCCTAAAAACCTACAAACTCCCATTCTGGGGTCTCCTTGGAAACCTGCAAACTCTCGTTCTTGGGTCTCCTTCTCCACAGGTTTGGCAGCCTCTGAAGAATAATAAAGAATGAGCAAAAATCAAGTTCTCTCCTCAGCCCAAAATGCCTCCAAACCCCTTAAAAGAGGGCATAATGGTAACTCACATCCAAGAGAGGTTAATGAAACATATTTTAATAATAATTTTCATTTATTAGTCCAACGGTTTCCAAAGATTAACCCCCTTTTTCCGAAACTTCACTTTCTTGGGCCTGCCTGCCTTAGCAAAGATTATTATTTTTTAATTATTTGAAAAGGGGACATGACACAGGCAAGCCCAAGAAAGTGAAGTTTCAGAAAAAGGGGGTTAATCTTTGAAAACCGTTAGACTAATAAATGAAAATTATTATTAAAATATGTTTCATTAACCTCTCTTGGATGTGAGTTATGGTTATGCTCTCTTTTAAGGGTTTTGGAGGCATTTTGGGTAGATTCCAGAACTTGATTTTTGCTCATTCTTTGTTATTCTTCAGAGGCTGCCAAACCTGTGGAGAAGGAGACCCAAGAATGGGAGTTTGCAGGTTTTTAGGGAGACCCAAGAATGGGAGTTTGCAGGTTTCCAAGAAGGCTAAAGATGGGAGTTTGAAGCCATTCCATGTGCATGCTCATACAGAGTTTGCCTTGGTGCTGAACAATGCAGATTTGTGGGTTTTCGGGTGTGTTTTTTGTATGAGTTTGGTGTTTTCAGTTGAGTATTTCATATCAGTTTGGGTTGCTGCTTTATTTCAAACTTTAAGGTGTTAAAATAGGGCTGAATATATGTATTGGGACGTGTTTAAACTTTTGAGATAGATTATTAGTGTTTTTGTGGTATTTTCGGGCATTTTTGTGTTAATTTCGGGAGCCCGATGAGCATAGTTTTTGTCCTACATTTGAGAACTATTGTGTAAAGGCTATAAGGATCTGGAAATGTCATTTTGTAGGCTGTTATGCTGCTGAAATTTCTGTTAAAATTTCCACTTTCAGATTTATTAATAATAGGTGAAGCTGTGAAGATTTTGGCACAATTTCTGGCATACTCGATTTGGGGTTTCTTGAGAAATTTGGTGGATCTTTGTGATATTAGTTGTTTGATCTTGAAAATCTGATTAGAGGTTGGAAATATCATGTAAAA
Source organism: Cupressus sempervirens (assembly GCA_028749045.1). Classification (NCBI taxonomy): domain Eukaryota; kingdom Viridiplantae; phylum Streptophyta; class Pinopsida; order Cupressales; family Cupressaceae; genus Cupressus; species Cupressus sempervirens. The sequence goes on from CM053785.1 coordinate 1,097,566,421, forward strand.
TCAGTAGAGGGACATTTCAGAGGTCTGAAATGTCCCTTTTTTGATTTTGTATGATATTTCCAACCTCTAATCAGATTTTCAAGATCAAACAACTAATATCACAAAGATCCACCAAATTTCTCAAGAAACCCCAAATCGGGTATGCCAGAAATTGTGCCAAAAGCTTCACAGCTTCACCTATTATTAATAAATCTGAAAGTGGACATTTTTACAAAAATTTCAGCAGCATAAAAGCCTACAAAATGACATTTCTAGATCTGTATATCCTTTACACAACAGTTCTCAAATGTAGGACAAAAACTATGCTCATCGGGCTCTCGAAATTAACACAAAAATACCCGAAAACACCACAAAAATGCTAATAATCTATCTCAAAAGTTTAATCACGTCTCAATACATATATTCAGCTCTATTTTAACACCTTAAAGTCTGAAATACAGCAGCAACCCAAACTAATATGAAATACTCAACTGTAAACACCAAACTCATACAAAAAAACACACCCGAAAACTCACAAATCTGCACTGTTCAGCACAAAGGCAAACTCTGTATGAGCATGCACATGGAATGGCTTCAAACTCCCATCCTTAGCCTTCTTGGAAACCTAAAAACTCCTATTCTTGGGTCTCCCTGGAAACCTGCAAACTCCCGTTCTTGGGTCTCCTTCTCCACAGGTTTGGCAGCCTCTGAAGAATAACAAAGAATGAGCAAAAATCAAGTTCTGGAATCCGCCCAAAATGCCTCCAAAACCCTTAAAAGAGGGCATAACCATAACTCATGTCCAAGAGAGGTTAATGAAACATATTTTAATAATAATTTTCATTTATTAGTCCAACGGTTTCCAAAGATTAACCCCCTTTTTCTGAAACTTCACTTTCTTGGGCCTGCCTGCCTTAGCAAAGATTATTATTTTTTAATTATTTGAAAAGGGGACATGACAAGTCCTCCCCTCCCAAACATTGCTTGTCCTCAAGAAATGGCTGAACAATAAACAAATCAATCCACCTGGATCCCAAATGTAGTCATGAACTATACTACTACCAATTAACACAGGCTCCTGCAATATCCTCTGCAATATTACCAAGAGGAATCCATTTTGATCACTATTGATCAAAATGAGTTAAATCAGTTAACTCCTTTTTCTACTCAAATTAAAATAGTTAACTCCTTATTTTACTCAAATTAAATCTGTTAACTCCTTTTAATTTGGGAATCTCCCTTTATGACTGAACCTCATTTTCAATCCTGAACGTTGATCCGAATTTATCTCAACCGTTGATGGATTCCAGGAAAGTCTATTTAAGAGACCCTCATCTCTTCATTTTGAGGAGGATGAATTTGGAGAATTTGCATCGAATCACTACTGAAATTCATGCTCACATTTACTTACATTTCTTGCATACATTCTCATTCTTAGTTTAATCTCATTTTAGTTTAATCATGCATATGTTTAATCTAGTTTTCTTTATTTGTTCTTATATTACATTGCATCTTTCATTCTAGATTAATTTGCATACTCATTCTTAGCTTAATTTCATTGTCAAATCCTTCATTCTTAGAGGGTCTGGTTGCTTAAACACCTTAAATCTGAGGATATCTGACAAGCAATTCCCTTTATATAGAAGGCAACAGGTCGCTTTGCAAGTTGATTTCAGATGAACAATCCAATGTTCATTCCAGGATGAATCTGCATGCAACGACCATGTTGAAGTGTGTGTGTTAGCAGAGGCCGCATATTCACGCATACATTTCTGGTGCCCATCGTGGGGCTCAAAAATCAATTTTTCTGGCCTCTTTCTGTATTTTTTTAAATCATTTTTTGTTCTCTATCCGTACTGTTCCGTACAGATTCGAGAATCTTTGCATGAAATTGTTCATTTTCGCACGAGGATCTAGAATCTTCGCATGAAGATTCTTTCTGCATCGCGTGAGAAAGTTCTTTGGCGCGCGAAACCTGTTTCTTTACGTGAGCTGAATATAATTTCATGAGGGCTGAATTTAATTTCATGCAGGCCGTAAAACTTCTTCGTGCGAACTGTCAAGAATTTCGCGGAAACTCTATTGACAAAGACAATTTTTTCCATTGATTTTCATGTTTTCTAATTTTATTGCTGACTGTTCACGGTTTCTAGTGTTTATGTTTTTTCTAATTTTTTTGGAATAGCATAGTAGTGGTTTGTGGGATAATGGGAAACGTGTACTAAATTTGCCAAAAATAGGTAAACATCTACTAAGTGCATTGCGAGGATTACCAGGTAATTCTTTTTGACTAATAACACTTCATTTGGAGCTAAAATGAACATCTCTTGTGTCAGGCTTGTGTGTGTATTTTCTTTCATGTTCTCATTTTACAACACATGCATAATTTGATACTAGGTTGTGATCTCTATTAGTTTCATTTAGCAGGCTTAGTCTTTAGTGATAGATCTAATTAGCTATCTTGGGTTATTGGACTTGCTAATCCACCGGCCCCTCGTTCCACCCTGTGGTTGCAAGCTTAGCAACACATTAAATAGGGGAGGGTTCTATAGGACATAAGCATTAAAGGCTCCACAAGGAAACCCTTTTGTGCTTTTTAGAACTCACTAATTTTTGAGTTGTGGACTCATTTTGGCTTGTGTGAGAGGTTAAATGTTCCACATCTTTGGACTCACCTCACATTAGTTAAAGCATTAAGTGTACCACCTTGTGCTTTTTTATTGCTTTTGGATAGATTTTTTTTTAGGAATTAACATCTGTACACACATAGTAATTAAGCCCCCATGAACACTATTCGTGGATCTTGAGGGAGTGGGTTCCTAGTGAAACTCCTCTCTAAGACAGATTCCTTATGGGTGGGGAGGATACTTTGAGCATCTCGTAGATAGATGAATCTTTGACTTGTTGATTAAGGCATCCTTTCTTCAAAGAGGTTGATAGATCATGGGCAGATGATATCATAGATCTTTAAGAGATAATCTTAGTTTAGCGTGTCGAATTAATCTATCTATTTTGATTGGGCTAAAGGTGAAAAGGTGTCAAAACCTTGAATCTGGAAGCTAAGTCCCCTCATGGTATACTATTGTGAGTCTATCACCTTTAGAGAGGGTTAACCATAGTAGACAAATAATCTTAGTTTAGTGTGTCAAATTAATCTATCTATTTTGATTGGGCTAAAGGTGAAAAGGTGTCAAAACCTTGAATCTGGAAGCTAAGTCCCCTCGTGGTATACTATTGTGAGTCTATCACCTTTAGAGAGGGTTAACCGTAGTAGACAATCCCTCTATAGGGAAAATTGTGTTGATGGAACCTCAAGCAGTAATAGCCATTTTCACCATGGTAGTGACAACCGCTATATAAATGTCCTTGTGGAAGAAATATCCATGGGTGTGGTTCATTGTGGGTTGTCAGATCTCCCTAGCAGCTCTTAAAGATTAAGTTCTTAGACTGTGTCAAAACCTTGGTGTGTTGGGATTAGAGGTCACCCCTGTGAGTCATAAAAGTTGCAGAGTCAAACCATTACTAAATACCTTAGAGAAGCCAACTTTTATTTTTCTAGGAATGTGTGTAATAATTGCAAAACTCTTTGAAAACATACACAAATAGCTCTCTTAGGGATTAGCACAAACTAAGTCACTTGATTGTTCATGCACAAGGTTTCTTTTGCCCTTGCTCATTGTTTTCAAACGTGCTTGAAATCACTTGCTTGCTGTTCTATGTGCCTGTTTATCTGCCTGATTATTGGAACGATAAATTTTTTTGTCAAAATTAGTCGTTGTTGTGAAATTGTTTTGTCCTTTCGCATGAAATCATTTGGGTCCCACGCAAAATCATTTGGTCTCGTGCAAAGCCATTTTTTCCTTGCACGAAATTAAATTTCTGTTGCGCATCTTTGCACAATCCAAAAAACATTCTCATGAGAAATTAAAAACTGTTACTGATCTTCATGCGAGACAGAAACATCTTCGCACAACTTGTGAAACTTCTTTGCACAGATCGTAAAAGTTTTTCTCATGAGACTTTGTATTAGCATTAACAATCTGGGTTTATTCTAGCTATCTACGGCCTGCACGCTGTCCTTTTCTGCATTCGTTTATCGCTCTCTATTTGCAAATAGTCCTAAAACAATGACACTTTGCTTAACTAAAAACTTGTGTCTTATACCTTGACTAGTCTCGTCTCATAAGTAATTTTGGTCCTCGTCTTAATGCTTGTCATACTGTGTGCTGCAGTGGTCATAATCTCTAGCTGTTCTAGCCTTTAAATCAGACCATTTGTGCCTTAGTGAACAACATTCTTGCTACTATCTTGTCCTTTTTGAGACTCAATCTTAGTGTAGTCCTTGTCCAAGTTCTAGCTTCTTGTCCTTGCCTATGACTGTCACAACCAGAAGTGGCAATGTGTTTTATCTTGATAACATTAGACGTAGTCGTGCTAGGGGTCATAATCACGGCAGAGGTAGCTTACCTTTCGCTATGCAATCTATATCCAGTTTGGCTAGTGAGGCATCTTCATGGTCTTCCTCACCTGCAAGGTCATCTCAAGTTTAACGAACGTTTTCCAATTTGCAAAAAATTAGGAATCCTTTTTACCAAAAGGATACTAAGACAGGTAGGAGTCTTGCATTCTCAAACACAATGTATGATCCTTTCTCCACGGACCCTTTTGAAACACAACATACAAAAACTGAACAAGTTCCTATAATGACTAATCGTGAATCTGAACGGGGTAGTCATAGTCGATATCAAGAACAACCTAGGGATGACAAGGAGAAAGAGAAAGAAGATGACATTGATGAAGAACAAGAAGAGGTGGAAATCCTTCCTGAACACATAGCAAAATGTCGAAGAGACAAAAACTTTTAGAAGGTCATGGGAATCTTACTCCATGAAGAGAAAGAAAAGTACTTTCTCAAACTCGCCCAAGAGGGAGCTAAACTGCCCACACATTTCAATGTGGAGACCATTATCACACGTGAAGAAGAAACTAAGACCACTAAACTCCAAAAACAACTAAAAATTATGGAAGACCAATTGGCTCAAATGATGCATGAGAAAGAGAAACCCAAAAAGACATACACATTGGACGCTCTTTGTTCATTTCTGTTTGACAAAAGTATAAACATGCCACCTTTGCCAAGAGGCGTAGAACTACCCAAATATGATAAGTACTTTGGTACTACTGATCCCCAAGATCACTTGTGGGAATTTGGTGCTTTGTCTATGGAGTTTATACAAAATCAAATCTAACTCATGCATTTATTCCCTAGAAGCCTAGGTGGTCAAGTTTTGGAGTGGTTCTCACATTTACCTCCTGGTATCAAGACATTTGACAAAATTGCTAATTCATTTGTTTAGAAATATTCTCATAACATTCAACATCATGTAAATATTTGAGATCTATGCAACCTTAAATAGAAGGTTGGTGAGCCTTTTCTCACTTTCCTCCAACGGCGGAGACAACTTTACACTAAGTATTCCTGTAAAATCCCAGAAACGGAGAAGCTCAACATTTTCATTGATAACCTCTTACCTGATTTCGGGTATAGAGTCCAACTACAAGGTCCACATACCTTTGAAGACATGATTACATAGGCTATCTGTATCGAAGAATTTATGGTCAAGAAAGGTGAGCTCACTCTTTAGAGAGACACAAAACAATTTCCACTTCCAACAGGGATAAAACCAAACATGTCAACAAGAACTAAGAAATTGTACATGATGGGGTTGTTGATAATGTCACACCAAAACCTACTAAAGCAACATTTAATCTCACATACTATTTCAAAGCTTCCAAAAGTGCTGAGAAGCCTCCTTCTAACAATAAGGCATTTGAGAACAAATCGAGAAACTCATGGGCAGCATGACCCAAGCGAAAGTATACACCTTTAGGAGAACCTTTGGATGTGGTTTACAAAACATTGCTACAACACAAGCTTATCTCACCAATGGATAACCCTCGTCCCTATGATCCACAACCACGTCCACCATGGTGGAATGAGACCTCATTTTGTGAGTATCACCAAAACAAGGGACACAAAACCAGCAACTATATAAACTTACGTCATAAAGTCCAGGACATGATTGATGCTGGTGAACTTGTGGTAGATGGACATAACAAAAACTCGGACCACAAGGTGTTCAAAGAGCCTTTCCCAGCTTATGAAAAAGGAGAGACTTCGAAACCAGAACCCTACAATAAGGTCAACTATACGTATTCCAATGACGACAATGTCATTCATATGGTTGAACCTGTAGATTTTGAATACTATGACATTATTACCATAAAGGGCAAGCAAGATAATGATAAACCTAAGACACCATTTGTCTTGAGAGGCCCTACTTCCAATAACATGGATAATGTGTCTTTAGAACATTGTGCTAATGTTGTTACTCACTCTCATGCGAAGTTGGTGCTCAAAGGCCCTACACCTCCTATTTCAAATACCCAACAACACAAGGACAAAGCCCTTGCTGGTCCATATAGTAAAGGTGCAAAAGACATGACGAACTTGACTGCAACCAGTTATAGTGTTCTAGATCAGTTGAAATGAACCAATGCTCACATTTCCATATTTGAGTTGCTTAAAATCTTGCCTGCCCACAGGCAAATTCTGGACACAGCCCTCACTGAGGCAAACGTTCCTCAAGATCTTGATCTTGAGCGATTTCAATCCATGGTAGGTCACTTGACCTCACCTCATTTTATGACCTTCTCTGAGGAGGATGACAACTCACTGAATCACCCACACAATCAGCCTCTACACATTGAGGTTATGATCCACCAGACACGTGTTCGTCGAGTACTCATTGACAATGGCGCTGGCCTAAATATTGTTTCTGCTGCTCTTCTTAGACAATTGGATTATTCTGAGGACTCTGTTGATCCTCGACAAAAGATCACTATTAAAGCATACAATGAAGTAGAACGAAAGTCACTAGGTCTTGTGACTTTACCAATTCATGTCGGTTCTGTCGAAAGGAATGTCACCTGTCAGGTACTTGAAATTCCCTTAGCCTACAACATTTTGTTGGGATGGCCATGGATACATGAGATGCACACTGTGCCATCCACATACCACCAATGCATTAAATTCCCATTTCATGGCTCCGAAGTTACTATTCCTGCTACTACTAGCTACACTTGCAATATGCTCAAAGCTGCTGATTCTTTCATCCTTGCTAACCGTGAGTCTACTAATTGTTACAACAATAAGCTAAAACAAATTGAGTAGTCATTTAAATTGAAAGAAACTGGTATGGGAGAGTACCACATGGAACCAGTGTTGTCATTAACATCTATTTCAGAGTCCCCTCGACATTTTGGGAGACCCTCAGTAGCAAAGAAGCCATTCGTGTTGACACCTCAGACCAAGTTTAATGGCTCTTTTGTCAAAGCTACAGTTCCCTTAGAAGATGAAAGCAAAAATAGAGCCATTGTTGCATGGCTTTACAAAGAAGAGTCTCCAGTAGACCTGACAAAACAAGCTCAAGAAATCACTCCTAAGAAGTATGGACCTGGTCTTAAGCTTATGAAGCATTTTGGCTACAAGGGAACCGGCCCTATTGGTTGCAATAACAATGGTTTAATAGATCCAATCAAAGAAATATCTCGAAGCAATAGTGACACAACTGGCCTAGGGTTCAAGAAGGTCCCTTTCCATTTGGGATCCAATAAATTCATACCCGTACCTGAGAGTTCATCTAAAAATGAGTCACAATTTGAGTCAGGTACTCAAGAGGAATAATCTGATGATGAGGATTCTTACCCTCATCCTATTCCTTATGATCTTGCTAAATTCTTTGCTAAGCCAGATGACTTTGTGCCACGTGTTAGCACTGTGGATGATACTAGTGATTCTTCTGAGGATAATGCTGAGCAACTCAAATATCATTCAGAAAAGGGAGAATCTAGTCAGTCATGCCATATTGAGTATTTGTGTAAGAATCCAGAGGCTGAAGGAGAGTATGTCCCTATCACTATTTGGGAGTTCTATAGTCTCTCACCATGTAGCACCGATTCTCATGAATATGAATTTGACAATCTTTCAGAAGTGACTACTGATAAAGACATTGATCAAGTGCATGTCTATGAAAATCAAATTGAAGTGAGTGAAATGTCTAAGGATAGGTCACAGGGGTCTAATCCAACTAGTGTCCTAGAGTCGTCAATTACTAACATTCGTACTCTGAGGTGTTTGAATACACCTGTGGGTGAGGTCGTCGTAGGTCTCAAATTTTTGGTCCATGCATTTAATGACTATACTGTGAATGCAATTGAACCAGCCACTACTCTCTCACTCGCACATCTCGAGCTTATAGACTGGAACCCCAATGCATCTAACGAAGTCCCCATGTTCCAGAATGACTATGCTCTTGCCTGTTACTTAAACGCTATTGAACCTGTAATGTCTTCCACCAATGAGCAGAGTGTCAACATGACTGAGGCTGACATCAAATATCTCAGTCACATAATTAAAAAGAAAAAATGCAAGAAGTCCAATGGTGAAAACCACATTGTGGTAGTATCGAATCCCAAAAAAGTAAAAACAAAAGACGTATCCAAGGGTGAAAACCTCTCTGAGGTGCCCACAGATGAGATATTTGATGTCCTTTCCAGTCACTTTTAGGAGAAATCATCAATGTTAATAGAGCCGACACACCCAATTTACCTAGGCACAGAAGAACATCCTCATGTGATACATCTGGCGCAGTCATTGTCACTTGAAGAGAAGGAACAATTCATTGCCTTTTTCAAGGGAAAGAAAATAAATTTTTCCTAGACATATTCTGACATGCCAGGATTGGATCTTGATCTTATTATGCATCACTTGTCCATAACACCAGGCATAAAACCAGTTAAACAGAAGCTTTAGAAAATGCATCCTCATGTTGCATTACTAGTCAAAGCCAAATTGGAGAAACTTCTGAAGGCTGGTTTCATTCGTGCAATTGATTATGTTGAATGGATATCCAATATTGTCCCTGTGTCCAGGCACGATAAGTCTATCAAAATTTGTACAAATTTTTGTGATCTTAACTTGGCATGTCCTAAAGATGACTTTCTGCTCCCTAATATTGATATGATTGTGGACATGATGGCTGGCTATGAGATGTACTCACTTATGGATGGTTTTTCTGGATACAATCAGATAAAAATTGTGCCAAAAGATCAAGAGAAAATAGCTTTCACATGTGCATGGGGAACCTTTTGTTGGAATGTGATGCCATTTGGTTTAAAGAATGCTAGAGCTACGTATCAGCGGGCTATTACTACAATTTTCCATGACATAATGCATAGAACCATGGAGGACTATGTTGATGATACCTTGGTCAAAAGCGCTAAACGCAATACTCATTTGCACAATTTGGGTCCCATCCTAGATCGTATGGAAAAGTTTAGTCTTCGGCTCAATCCTAAGAATTGTGCATTTGGTGTTACATCAGGAAAACTGTTAGGATATATTGTTTTTGGAAAGGGAATTGAAGTAGATCCAGAAAAAGTACAATCAATAATGGACATGCCACCACCTCGAAACATCAGTCAGATGAGAGGACTACAGGGAAGGCTTCAATCTATTCACAGGTTCATTTCACAATTGGCGGCTAAATCACAACCCTTCACAAAGACCTTACATAAGGGTGTGAAATTCAATTGGAGCCAGGATTGTGAGCAAAGCTTAACACAAATTAAACAATATCTTGTCAATCCACCAATCCTGATGCCTCCTATGCATTGGAAGCCTTTTCTTTTATACATTTCAGCCACTAAAACATCTTTGGGAATCCTGTTGGCTCAGGAAGATAATGATAACAAAGAAAGAGCTATTTATTACATGAGCCAAACATTGGTCTCTTATGAGAAAAACTACAGCATTATTGAGAAAGCTTTCTTGGCAGTTGTCTTTGCTTCCCAAAAGTTGAGACACTACATGCTTTCCCACACTACATGGCTTGTGGCTAAAATAGATCCATTAAAGTATTTGCTCAATAAGGCAGCTCTCATAGGAACATTGGCTAAATGGGTCATGATACTAAGTGAGTTTGACATCCAATATATTGAACGCAAAGCTATAAAGGGACAGGCAATTGCAGACCAGCTGGCCGAGGCACCCATACAGAGTCTTCTACCAATAAACATTGATTTTCTAGATGAGTCAATTCTAACACTCACTCATCATACATGGGTTATGTTCTTCAATGGATCCTTCACACAACAAGGATCAGGTGCTGGATTACTTTTCATCACACCACAAAGATACTCATTGCCCAAAGCGTACAAGATTTTGTTTCCTTGTACAAATAACATTGTTGAATATGAAGCTTTGATCAATGGTATGAAAATTGAAGCTGAATGGAGAGTAGATCAGTTGGATATCTTTGGTGACTCTCAGCTTGTCATCAACCAAGTAAATGATGTGTATCAAAAAAAGGATGAAAAACTAATTCCTTACAAATGCATGGTTGATGACTTGATGAAATATTTTGCACATATCACCTTCCAACAAGTTCCACATGCAAATAATAAAGTGGCTGACGCCATGGCCACTCTGGCCTCCTTTCTACAAATGCCAAAAAATGATCTACGACATGAGTTCTTGGTGGAAGCGTTACACTGCCCAGCCTATAACACACTTGATTTCAGGATGATCTATTCTATTATAGGACAAGAATCATCCCACTACCATCACATCTATTCCTACCTTCGTAATCAAACCATTCTGAAAGGTCTGAACTTGAATGAGAAACGTTACCTAATCCATAATGCTTCACATTATGTCATTATGGCTGACGATCTATATAGGAGAGGTCTCGATGAAACACTCCTTAGGTGTTTAGAACCCAACGAGTCCAAATGCACACTAACATTCATGAAGGCATTTGCGGATCTCATTCCAATGGCCTAACACTAGCTCGCAAACTCCTTCATGCTGGTTACTACTAGCCTAAAATGGAGCAAGAAGCTGTTAAATATGCTAGGTCCTGCAAGCAGTGTCAGCTACACGAGAATCTCATTCACATTCCAGCAAGAGAGCTGATTTCCTCTACTACAACATGGCCATTTCAACAATGGGCCTTTGATTTGGTGGGGCAAATTCACCCAACCTCTTCTAATGGACATTTGTTCATTATCACTACTACAGATTATTTCATGAAATGGGTAGAGGCAGTCCCTCTCACAATTGCCGATGGCAAAACTATAGCACTTTTTATCACAAACTACATCATCTGTAGATATGGTATACCATCCTCAATCATTACTGACAATGGAGGATAGTTCAAAAATAAAGACCTCAAGGAACTATGCAATAAATTCAAGATTACACAACATTGGTGTTCTATTTATTACCCTCAGGGTAATGGCCAAGCTGAGGCATCCAATAAGGAAATCCTCAAAATTCTTCATTGCGCAGTCAGTAAGTCAGGGAGAGACTGGCATCTCCAGATCAATCCAGCCCTATGGGCATATAGAACAAGCATTAGAACTCCAACGGGCACGACTCCTTTTGCGTTGGTATATGGGGTGGATACTGTGCTTTCGATAGAGGTTGAGATTCCTACCTTGAGAATCTCTATGAAAGGTCTTATCATTGATGATGACTATAGGATAGCTCAGCTTCAAGAGCTTGTATTGCTGGATGAACGATGACAAGTGGCCTGTGATCATCTACAAGCATATCAACAAAGAATGGCACGAAGCTACAATGGGAGAATTAGGCCACGTGACTTCCAGCTGGGTGATCTTGTCCTAAGAGAGAACCCTAAGAATCAACAACAACGAATACAAAAGGGAAAGTTTGAACCAAACTAGCTAGGTCCTTACATCATTACTGCAGTTTATGGATCTGGCGCCTATCAGCTTTCCACAACCAAAGGAGAAGTGCTTAAAGAGCCTATGAACACTCTCCACTTGAAGCGGTTTTACAGTTGATTTAATCTCAGTAAGTTCTTTGTACATATCTAAATGTCCTAAAAAGATCTAAAAATTTCAAAAATTCCTAAAAAATTGTTACCCTAGTGAAAACCTAGCAATAGGTGCCTTGGTAACACCAAAAAAAAAAAAAAAAAAAGAGAGAATCCTGCCAAGAAGATGAAAACCTGGTAAACAGGTGCCTCTTGTTCCCAATGCTCCATCTTGCAGTGCATCTTCTAGCTACTCTATATAGTTGCTTTCATGCTTTCACTTTCCTACTTTTCTTGCTCATGTATCCATGGATTGAGTCTTGTCATAGCTCAGGGGCATTCCCCCTTAGTGTCACTATTTTTGAGATTCTCCTCATAGAATCTCCTTCGCAACAATCACCAGTGGTTCTCACTGCGTCTTCCTACTATCACAAGTGTCACTCTTTTCGAGATTCTTCTCATAGAATCTCCATTGCGATAGTCACTAGCCGTCTTGACTGTGTCTATCTATTATCGCTAGTGTCACTCTTTTCGAGATTCTCCTCATAGAATCTCCATCGCGACAATCACCAGTTGTTCTGACTACGTCTGCCTACTATCGCTAGTGTCACTCTTTTCAAGATTCTCCTCATAGAATCTCCATCGCGATAGTCACCAGTCATTCTGACTGCGTCTGTCTACTGTCACTAGTGTCACTTTTTTTTGAGATTCTCCTCATAGAATCTCTTTCACAACGGTCACCAATAGTTTCAGTTGTGTCTGCCTACCGTTGTTCGAGTCATGTCTCAAGATTCCTTTATGGAAGATCTCTTTTGTGTCAGTCACTAGTCATCCTGGCTGTGTCTATCTACTGTCGCTTAGTCCTTCTTAGGTTCTTCATCGTGAAGATTCCTCTTTGACCTTAGTCACCAGTCGTTCTGACTGCGTCTGCCTACTGTTGTCACCCTACTGAAGAGATTTCTTTAGAACATGTTCTGTACATTAGCACTTGACATCAATCCCGAAAATATTGAACTCAAAAAAAATGATATACTTGTTTGGATATGATGAGCATTTTCTTTGTTTTCTTTGTTTTGCTTTATCATATCTCTTCGAGCAACTCAATGATGTCATCTTCGACTAGAGAAGCAATGACTGAGGGCATGATCTTCTTTTTTGCTTTCTGTTTGCAGTTTAGTTCCAATAAGTTGATCTATTCCTATAAGAGGAGTGTCCACTATAAGAGCCTCCATCTCATATAGGATGGCCATGTGTACCTTGACTCCTTTATACAGATACCTCAATGACATTGGTTCTTGTCCTTGTTTGTTGGAGTGAACTTTTCATGCTATAGTACATACTGATACTCATCCTATTAAGTGAATGTACGGGTCACTGCGAGTATATCTAGCACACTTCTGTCTCAGGTTACGAACGCAAGGGTCGTTTCGGACAGAATGATTACTAAATACTTAGCATAAGAGGAATCTCCCATGTGTTTGGTGTGCCTGTTATGCAAGCAACATTTAGGTCATCCTAGCATCTATGCTTTGATGCTTATGTTAACTTGTTACATTAAAAGTGAAAAATGTTCTGGTCATTATGGCTTCTTGTGCCTCGAATGCTTACATTTAATCCCAGCATCCCAATAACGTATGTTATATCACATTTTCATGATTGCAATGTCAGTGGGAGTTGTATAACATACGAGCTTTATTTTATATCTAGTGATGATAAATTGTCGAGGCTTGGTAACCAAACCTAGGGTTGCATTTAACATAGTCTTACATTACATACTTCATTTGCATTAGCATGCAATTCAATGGCAATTTTGTTCATACTCCACATACATCAGATTCCTCCATGGCTACACAAGTGTTTGGTTCGTCGATTCTCGCTCCTCAATGGAATACCTATGACTGTCAAACAAAAACATGCAACACTACATAAGATGTCAGTTCATACATATGCATTCTATCTAAGTACAACATACATCTCATGTACATCAAAGCAAAAAAAAATAGACAATGACATTTACACAGGAATAGTCAGCTCAAAATCTCATGTATATATATATATATATCAAAGAATGGGTCAGTACAAACATGGGCGCTACTCAAGTGTAATCGATCAAAAATGATACATGCAGTGCTGGCACACCAATCAATACATAGCCAGAGATCAAAATCAAAAATCAGGCACAGAGCATCTAACTCTGTCCCAAACTCTTGCCTCTAGGAGGAGCAAGAGGAACAGGGGCAGCAGGTGGCGAAGGCGGTGGTGGCATATCTGGCTTGACAGGAGGTCATGCACCTCCAGACTCTCGTGCATACTGAGAAAATTGCTACACCTGCAATGTCTCATCTGGCACGGTGCTAGTGTATGCAGCATAATAATGTGTAGCCCGAGCAGACTAGAAGTGGATCTCATCCTGTGCCAACTCCAGCCTCCGCTCTGCAGTCTCCATGCACTCTCTCTGACAATCTATCTCTTGCTGTCACTCTACCAGCTGCGCATCCCTGACTGCTAATGCAATCTGCAACTCTCCCAACTGTCGGGAGGTCGCACGAACCTGCTCTCGGTACCGCATCCTATACCCCACTTATCAGCTAATTTGGCATATCCTCATCAAACATCTCAGGTGCCTACTGCGGTGGAGGTACCTGTGGCTGAGGCACCTGCTGCTGTGGGACCTCCTACTGAGGGGCCTGCTCCTCTATCCTCTGCCTCCTCTGTTGAATGTGTCTTGCCCCACTACCCCTATCACTTGGTTTTGATCCCATCTGACGTGGGGGAATAGGTATCTACTATACCCAGTGCTGGACCTATGGTGGCATCTGTGGCTATGCCTACTGCTATTGAGGCACCTGTCCCTGTCCCTGTACCTGCCCTGCCATCCCTAGTGGATCTGTGAAGCATGGGAATGGATGGCTCATCAAAAAGGCCTGATATGCAGGCGTCATCCCTGCATCTACTACCTCTGGTAGGTAGCCCCACTGAACTACAACTAGGCTGCAGATGCCTATCATGGATCATCCTGGATCCATCCGTGGAGGCCATCTCCACTCAATATCCCTCTGCACCCTAGCATAGGCACAGTACTCAGCTAAAATGTCCTGTGGTTGGCCATACTGCCGCCACACTCATGAGATCATGAACCTCTCTATGACTGATTTTGTCCTACCTGCCAGTAGTCGAGAACTAAACATCTAGGGCAGCTCTCTAGGGGCGTCATCCCAGTCCTTTGTCTCTCTCTAGGGTCACCATATAACAGACATCAGGTCATCGAGATGTGTCCGCCAGTGCTCAGTCTTACCTAGGTGGGCTTGGGTAATATGCCCTCGATATCTGCAGATGTAGGGCTCCATGGGCTCTCGAGAATCCTCAAAAATTGGCCTACATACAAGGAGATGCTCCCAGGCCCAGATCTATAGAACATAAACACCCACTGCCATGGTCTTCTTCTCATGGAAGAAAACCTCATGCATCTCGTGAAAAAGATGGGCCAACATGCACTGACTGCACCCAAAGATCTCGGGTGCCTCAACCATCCTAGAGAGCATGACACCCCACCCACACTCCAACCCATGATGTCCCCTGTCAGGACATAGGAAGCAGCTCAAGAAAATACCTAGCATGGATGCCAACCTATGTGTGGGTGCATAGGTATGCATCAACTCATCCCAGCTGATGGCTCTGCCTCTTGGTAGCTCTCTCTCGAATACAATGGAAAGTGCCTCTGTCCCTAATCGAGGCACTGTATCATAGACAACCTGAGCGCCGTGAAATGGAATCCTCAATATCCTCCATATATCCTCTGGGGTAATCATCATCTCACCCATCGGCAAATGAAATGTGTTCATCTCCGAATGGAAACGCTCTACCAATGCAGTGAGAAGGTCGTGATTCACCATCACGGCTGGAATCCGGCATAGTGAAGACAAACCCAATTGAGCAATGTGTGCCTGATCTGCGTCATCCAAACTCTACAATAACTCTCCATATGGAGGGTAATGAGATCTAAATGAAACATCTTCAAAGACCTCCAACACACAAAAAAAAAAATGACAAACAAACGATTAGTATCAAGTCAAATCGAAGCGTCAAAATGAAATAAAATGCAATTTCTAAGTGTGAAATCACAAATCTGTCACGGGATTTCACATGAGATTCGTGAAATCTCGCGTGAAGATATAAAGTTTCACGCAAAATAATTATTTCTTCGCACGAAGAATCTCGCCCTCTTGTGAAAAAAGATCTCTTCATGTGAAGATAGAGCTATTTGAGTGAGAAAAGATATTCTCGCGTGAAACACAAATTGCCTCGCGCGAAGAATCCCCATCCTCGTGCGAAACCAAATTCACCCCGCGCAAAAATTCTCCAGCCACACGTGAAGAAATAGCGCATCCTGTTTCTTTGCGCGAAGAAAGAAGATCTTCGCAT
This sequence comes from Cupressus sempervirens, assembly GCA_028749045.1. NCBI lineage: Eukaryota > Viridiplantae > Streptophyta > Pinopsida > Cupressales > Cupressaceae > Cupressus > Cupressus sempervirens. Next base: position 1,097,582,725 of record CM053785.1, read on the forward strand.
GAGAAGAGATCGGTCTCGTGCAAAGAAAGAATTGACAAGCCTAAAACATGCTAAAACATATAATAAATGACCTAGAAATGCATGAAAATAGAAGTACGAAGATGAAAAATCAATGACTCACCGGTGGTCCATAGTCTACTGGCCAGCTGTGTCGTCTGGAGCACTCAAAATGATGATATCTCACGTTCACTGCCATGTCTCTATCAGAGCTCAAAATCACTACAAGACAAAAGCACAAATGAATTGAAAATGACCCTTCGAGCCCTTATATAGGTGTTCATCAAATTTTTCAAAGTGCTCAAATTTGCGCAAAAATCGTACCCCTGGCTAATTGGACCGTTGGATCCATTTTTGGGATCAAATTCAAAATCTAACACACCTAAGAGCCTTAAAAATGCGTTTTAAAATTTTGGGGATCGACGCGATCGAATGCTTGTGCAGCCCAAATCTTTCTGATACTTTGTGATTCTTGGAATCCTTTCAGCTTTCTATTCTCCATATTTTAAAAATTCATTTTGAAAATAGTCAACTTAAGTCAACTGTGGCTAAATATGGTCAACTTTTGGTCAAACTCGATCTTTGTGACTTTGCAATCATTTCAAATCAACCCTAAATCTTCTTCAGATCATTCTAATCTCTTCTAGATTCTGTTGAATCTCAAATTTCTTCTATATCACATGATATACTCCTTCAAATCATCTATTGCTAGTGTGTCATCTTTCAATTTCACTCCCGAGGGGGTAGGATGATTACATCATTGAATACTTATTGCTCAAGGCATCTAGTTTCCATCTTATATCCTTATCACTTGGGGCATCTCATCACTCGAGGCATCTTGTTCCCTTCTATCTGGCATCTTTGCTATCTATCTTATCTTTTCATCAATTGATCAACCTTATAACAACTCTTCTCAGAGTTCGATAGACAGGTATTGGGACAGTCTAAACCCCAACTCCTAAGGATCAAGCCTCATTCTGGGGATGATTCTATGACTCATGATTGGACCTTGTTATCTTTTATCAATCTCAGGTATTTAGGTATTCTATCTGGATCCTTGAAGGTTAAGCTCCGTTTTGGAGATAGTCTTCTAAATGCTATTATTCTCGGGTATCTAGGTGTTCTATCTGGATCCTTGAAGGTTAAGCTCCATTTTGGAGATAGTCTTTTAAATGCTATTATTTTCAGGTATCTAGGTGTTCTATCTGGATCCTTGAAGGTTAAGTTCTGTTTTGGAGATAATCTTCTAAATGCTATCAATTTCAAGTATCTAGATGTTCTGTTTGGATCCTTAAAGATTATGCTTCATTCTGGAAATAGTCTTTTAAATGCTATCAATCTTAGGTATCTAGGTGCTCTACTTGGATTCCTTGGGATTAAGCTCTATTCTAGAGATAATCCTTAAAAGCTTATCAATTGGTCTCCATGTCATCAACTTTGGAACCAATCTCATCTTTGCATCATGCTTTCTAATCTTCTTTGAATTGAATGTGCTGCTCGCACATTCATTCAAAGAGGGGCAAAATGTAATACCCCAAAATTGGCTCATTGCCATCTCAACCAATTCTGGTCTATTTCTGATCAATCCTAAAGACCTATTCTAATAGGCAATTCTCATTTTTGCTATTCCCTAGTTGACTTAATTGTCAGATGCAGAAAACCCTAATCTGCATTCATCATATTTCTTATTTAATTCCTATAGTACGTACTCATATTAGTCGCATTAAACCTACTTGATTTAACTATAATTTAATTATTAAGTATTTATACTTTAATTAAATTAAATTATATCCTAAGGCTAATGTACTATGGAATTAAATTTATTTAATTTAATAAATACACCTATCTTGATTAATTAAATGTAATTATTTAATTAAATGGGAAAGGTATTTCTAATTAATTAAACAAAATTATTTAATTAAATGGAGTACTTACTTCTAATTAATTAAACAAAGTTATTTAATTAAATGGGAAGCCATTCTTAATTAATTAAATGAAGTTATTTAATTAAATAGAAAAAGTAATTATGAGAGCATATCTCATTTTATCAAATTAAATATCTCAACAAAATCTCTCTTTAGTTCAAAAAGAGAAATTTCCAGTTCACTATTGATCAAAAATGAGTTAAATCAGTTAACTCCTTTTTCTACTCAAATTAAAATAGTTAACTCCTTATTTTACTCAAATTAAATCTGTTAACTCCCTTTAATTTGGGAATCTCCCTTTATGACTAAACCTCATCTTCAATCCTAACCGTTGATCCGAATTTATCTCAACCGTTGATGGATTCCAGGAAAGTCTATTTAAGAGACCCTCATCTCTTCATTTTGAGGAGGATGAATTTGGAGAATTTGCATCGAATCGCTGCTAAAATTCATGCTCACATTTACTTACATTTCTTGCATACATTCTCATTCTTAGTTTAATCTCATTTTAGTTTAATCATGCATAGGCTTAATCTATTTTTCTTTATTTTTTCTTAGATTACATTGCATCTTTCATTCTAGATTAATCTGCATACTCATTCTTAGCTTAATTTCATTGTCAAATCCTTTATTCTTAGAGGGTCTAGTTGCTTAAACATCTTGAATCTGAGGATATCTGAAAAGAAATTCCCTTTAGATAAAAGGCAACAGGTCGCTTTGCAAGTTGATTTCGGATGAACAATCCAATGTTCATTCCGAGATGAATCCACATGCAATGACCGTGTTGAAGTGTGTGTGTTAGCAGAGGCCGTATATTCACGCATACAGTATACACATTGAGATGCACACCTAGGGTATGGTGGCAAATCTAGCCACATTTGGTAGCAAAAAAATTGTAAAATCTTAAATTACATTAGTATACCTTGTATTCTACCAAGAGGCATCAATTTCCCATGGTGGAATGTGCCAAAACAACCCAACCCTAGGAAAATGCTAATTTATAGGTTGAATTCTAGGTAGCAAGCAAGAAAATTCAATATCTCCCAAACTATGATGGATAATAAAGTGAGACCTATTGAAAAATGAAGTAGATTAAATGATTCAACTTCTAGAAGAACTGACACATTCCCTTGCATTTGTACATCTTTGTACAATGGCGTGGAACATAGTTTTTGCAGGGAAAAATGTTGATTTTATTGATTTGTATTGCCAAATTACAATATATCATCCTAACATTGGCCTAAGAGGCTTTGTAGGAAATTCCCAATGGTTACATAGCCAATTCAAACTGTCTAGCCATTGGGAGAGTTAAATGCATTTTTTTGACAACTTTTAGTAAAGTTGCTCAAAAGTTGTTGACAACTTTTAGAGCAATTTTAAGAAAGTGATCCAACATCGATATAAGTATTAAAAACATAGAAAAACCAAGAATCCTATGAATTTTAGGCTTTATTGACCATTTTTTACCTTAGTTACCCAAGGGCTTATAATTATGCCTAATTCCAGAACCAGGCTTTACACTTAGATCAATGTACCAAACTATCCTAAGTAAACTATTTAGGATCCTTAGGTTCTTTATTTGATGAGTCTAGAGTAGGTGCTTTCGCACCATACTCCCCTTGAGTTTTCAAACTCAAGTCCCTACTTGATGGTAGCAAATCCACTAAAGTTCCATGTTGCTTGATTTGGTCTTTTGTTAGCCAAGTAGCATCTATGTTGGGGAGGCACTTCCATTTAACTAAGTATTGCATGTACTTCTTAGTTTTGGTTTGCTTTAGTAGCTTTGTGTCCAAGATTTCTTCTAACTCCATTGGTTTTCTTGGTGGAAGATTGGTAACATAGTCTTCCTCATTGGTGTCTTCATCTTACTAATCTGATGATCCTGCAATAGCCTTATAAGGTTTGAGGTCTACAAAATTAAATATGGGGAAGATCTACAAAGTTGGAGGAAGGGAGATCTCATAGGCATTTCCACCTATCTTGTTGAGTATTCAGTAGGAGCCTACTTTCTTCATTTGTAGTTTGGAGTACCTTCCCTTAGGTAGTCTCTCCTTCCTTAGAAAAGCCCAAACTATGTCTCCCACTTTGAAGTGGACCACTCTCCTTCTCTTGTAAAGTTTTTCTTTGTATTTCAAACTATATTTTTGCAATGTCTCCTTCACTTGTTATTGTACCTTTGTTATAAGTTCTGCTAATTCTTGGCCTTGAGCACTAATTCCAAAATTAGAGGGAAGTTCCATCAGATCCAGTGGTCCCTTAGGGTGTAGACCATACACTACTTGAAATGGAGTTTTACGTATTGACCTATTAATAGATCCATTGAAGGCAAACTCTACTTGGGGGAAAATTATATCCCAACTTTGTGAGTATTTTTTAGTTAGGCATCTTAGGAGATTTCCTAGGGACTTGTTCACTACCTCACTCTACCCATCTAACTATGGGTAGTAGGTAGAACTATAGGTGAGATTTGTACCCAACTTCTTGAAGAGTGACCTCCAAAAGTTCCCTTGAAATTTTACATCTCTATATGATACAATTTCTTGAGGCAAGCCATGAATTCTAACTACTTATTTGAAGAATAGATTGGCTATATGAGATGCATCATTTGTGCTCTTGCATGGCACCAAGTGGGCCATCTTGTTGAATCTATCCACTATGAAAAATACACTATCACAACCTTACTTAGTTGTGGGTAGTCCCATGACAAAATTCATTGATATGGATTCCCAAGCTCTTGAAGGGATTGGTAAGGGTTGGTAGATCCCTTGGTTTGTTATCATCCCTTTAGCTTGTTGGAAAATGGTACAACATTTAATGAACTTTTTAACTTCATTGTTCATCTTGGGAAAAAAAAAAATTCTCTTCACCATGTCTATTGTTTTTTCAATACCAAGGTGACCTCCTAGGCCACCACAATGTTTTTCTCTAATTATGTTTTCTCTCATTCAACATTTTGGTATGCATAATTGACATGATTAAGGAAAAAAAATTCTTCGCTTTTTTTGTTTTTTTTGAAAAAAAAATTCCCTTAATTTGAAAATCAGATTAATTGAAAAAAAAAATGATGTTAAATGAGAGAAAAAAATTTTTAATTTTATTAATTGAAAAAAAAAATGTTTTTTTTTTAAGATGAAGAATATTTTATTTTAATTTCAACTATTTGTGTGAGAGAAAATTAAAAAAATTATTTGTTAAACAAATAAAAACATTAATATAAAACAGGTTTTATTAGTTTAATTTAAAACAAAATTTGAAAAACATAAAAGGTGGGCAAAGAGGGGGAAAATTTTAAAAAATTTAGAAGGGGGAGCGGAGCTCGGGCAGTGGCTGCCACATGGCCAAAGGGTGGCCCTGGTCGGTGGTGAGAGAAATTTAAGAAAAAAAACTTTGTGGATCAGAATGTGGGCTCTGCCCACGCAGGTGGCGGTTGCCGCGTGGCCTGGATGCAGGCCACGCAAAGGTTTGCGCGTGGAAGCGGTGGTCAGGGGTTATATGGCAAGCGACGTTGCAGACTGGTGGCGCTTAGGGCAGAGTTACAGGTCTAGGGCAGAGTTGCAGAGGTTGGGCAGAGTTGCAGAGGGCGTGAGGGAAGAGGGCGTTCCACTCTTCACTGTCGCGCAGACTGGTAGCGCGCGGCGGTGCGCAGCGGCGCAACCGGTTCGCAGCGGCGGTAGGGTGTCGCGCGACGGTGCGCAGCGGCACAACCGGTTCGCAGCGGTGGTAGGGTTTCGTGCGGCGGTTGCGCGCGGCGGCACAGGATCTGTACAGTCAGCGGCATTTGCGCGCGGCGGCGCAGGGGTGGCGCGCGGGTGGTGCAGCCGCCCTAAAAAAAATTTTTTTTTTTAATTTTATAAAATGAAGCTTTGCACTATTTGTATAAAAACACAATATAGTGAAATATTAATTTTTTTAAAGAGTAAAAAATTTTTTTTTTTTTTTTTATAAATAAAGTAGGAAAAAGTAGAGAGTTATAAAGCTTTACTAATGTAATGCTTTTTGTTTTGGCGGCATGCCGTCCAAAAATAAAAATAAAAAAAAATTGAACTTTACTAAGAAAACCCTTTGGCGGCAAGCCTTCCAAAGAGGGTTAGTAAAAAAAATATGAAGCTTTACAAGAAAACCCTTTGGCGGCAAGCCTTCCAAAGAGGGTTAGTAAAAAGTATGAAACCTGCATACACAAGATTTGTTAAAAAGAGCTAAAATCACAACACAAACTTCTTCTCTCAATAACGTCTCCAAATAAGGTGTGCTTCAATGAATGGCAACCTTCACCACAAAACTTAAAACAAGGATTAGATAACCAAGCTCTGATACCATGTAAGAAATGATAAAGTTGAGCAAGGAATGAGAAACAATCCAAGTAAGTTAAGTGTGAAACAATGTTACCATAAGATAAGCAACTCCAAGAGCATACACCAAGATGGTTCAACAATGGAGACAAGGATTTATAAGGGGAAAGCAAAGAAAACCCCTTGTGAGTATTATGAATGAAGGCAAATGCCTAGAGAAGAGAGAGAGAGAGAGTGTTGGAGCAAAAGTAGCTCAATACAATAACATCAATTGCTTAGAGTGGTGTTGTAGTGTGAAGAAAGAAGGAGGAGCATCTCTTATATAGAGATGAGAGAGGAGTTGCATTTGTAACTCCCATTTCTATGAATGCCACATTCATAATAGGTGTGTGCAAAGTGTCACAATCCTCTTAAGGAGGATAAACTAAATAAAGAAATAAACAAGAGTTGTCCTTACATGTGGAATAAAGGACAAACAATGACATGTCCTCCACATGTGTACAAGTGGACAAACTACATGTAGGGACCCTTGGAATATCCCAATTAAAATATATATCCAAGGAAAGATTAACCTTTCTAACACTTTGAATAGAAGCCCATTCTAAATCAGACATTTTGAAAAATCAGTGTGATATCTGCCTTCCATCTTTTTGCAAATTTGATATATCTCTGCAAAATCAGGGTCATTCGAGTACAAGTGTTTGAGAGACTCAATACCAACACTTTGTAAAGAAGACCAATCCTCCTACTTAGAGCATCAACAACCTTGTTTTCTATGCCCCTTTTATGCTTAATAGTGAAGGTATAGGCCTACAATTGTTCTACCCATTTAAGATGCCTAACTAAAAGTTTTTCTTGTGAATTTAGAAAACTTAATGCATGATTGTTCATGTAGACAACAAATTCTTTTGGAATCAAATAGTGCCTCTATTTCTTGAGGGCTTGGACCATGACATAGATCTCTAGGTCATATGTAGAGTATTTCCTTTTAGCCTCATTCAATTTCTTTGAAAAGAAAGTAATTGGTTTTCCTTCTTGGCTTAGGGAAACACCAATAGCCAAATTGCTTGCATTTGTCTCCATAGTGAAAACTTTATTAAAATCAAGAAGAACCAAGATAGGATATTGAGAGAACCCTATTTTTCAAGTATTGGAATGCATCATTTGCTTCCTTTATCCATGTAAACTTGGTTTTCTTCCCACCTTTTATTGTTTCTAGCATTGGTGCACATAAATGACTGAAATTTTTAATAAAATTCCTATAGAAAGCTGAAAGCCCATGAAAGATTCTTACATCTCATTGATTCTTTGGTGGAGGCCAATTAATGATTTCATCTACCTTCTTAGGATCCATCTTGAGGGTACCCTATGAAATTAAAAAACCTAGGAACACAAGTTCTTTCTTCATAAACATGTCATTTTCCAAGTTGATTACCAACTTGCACTGATGGAGTCTTCTTAGTACCTATTCCACATGATCAAGATGGTGTTCCTTGCTATGACTGAATATTAGTATGTCATCAAGGTAAATTACAACAAATTTGGCAATAAAATCTATGAATATCTTATTCATAAGCCTCATAAAAGTACTAGGGGCATTGCTTGAACAAAAAGACATTACTAACCATTCAAACAAACCTTTAGCTGTCTTGAATGTTGTTTTCCATTCATCTCTTGGCTTGATTCTAATTTGATGGTAACTAGACTTTAAGTCTATCTTGGTGAAGTAGCAAGCATCTCCTAGTTGATCCAATAGGTCCTCCATCCTTGGCATGGGGAACCTATACCTTATCGTGATTTTTTTTAGAGCCCTAATATTAGTCCATAACCTCCATTTTCTATCCTTTTTAGGGGCCAAAACTAAAGGTACGACACAAGGATTGAGACTCTTTTGGATGAGCCCTCTTTCCAACAATTCAGTGACCTGTTTTGCAATCTCAGCATGCTGCAATGGTGTCATTTTATATGGTGCCTTATTAGGCAAGGATGAGCCTAGTATAAGTTCTATTTGATGACTGATGTCCCTAACAAGAAGGAGGTTAGTGGGTAGGTCACTAAAAATGACATCTTTATACTTTTATAGAAATTTAACAACTTCATTTGGTATGGGCTCTTTTGTTGGATACAATTGCCTAATTGTGTTTTGTCTTTGATGTTACACAAATGTCATATCAATTTTCCGTTAGTGCTTACCAAGCTCACTTGGTCAGCAAGAGAATTTTCCTTGTCTACCAAACATTCCTAAAGATTACTCTACGAAGACAGTGTCTACCAAGCTCACTTGAGCGTTGAAAGAATTTAGGAAAGAAATAGTGTTAACCGAGTTCTCATGGTTAGCTAAGGAAAGTTGAGTAGAGTTAGTGTTCACTGAGTTCGTTCAATTGCCAAAGGATTTTTGCAAGTTCACAGTGTTAACCAAGCTTCTATTGGTTAATATAGGAAATCGTCTTAGAACCAGTGTTTATCGAGCAGGGTTGACCAATGAAGGATTTTGTTGTTTTGGCATAAGAAGCTTATTTATTTTAAGTATTTTTTATAGCTTACTATGGTAATGATTATTGGTTATTGTGATTTGTAATTGAGCCGACTTGACAATCTAGATAATATAAATGAAAGGTCAAGTTGAGATTTTTAGTGTGCATAAGTGTATAGATTGAAAGAGTGAGAGCGAACTGGAAGGATAAGTAGGTATCCTTGTGGAGTAGAAAAGTGTTATTCGATCAAGAAGGATCAAGTATGAAGTAGAATAAAAATATGTAATCAAAAATTTAGTTACATCACAATCAACTCATTTCATTGTTACTCTAACCATTCTAGCAGTGATCTAAATCTCTTAATAGAGTTGGTTTAATAGCTAGTTGTAAATTCTCTAGGAAGATTATAGTTCCATTGAATTGTTTAAGACTTCTTGCAAGGCCACTCTTTATAGGGTGATTAAATCCTCTAACAAGATCACACCTAATAGTGTGTTTTGTAACCTTTAACTGGATTGGCTCCTAACAGGGCTCACTTCAGAAGAGTGAAAATAGTAACTAGTTACATTGGTGGTTTTTCCCATATTGGGTTTCCACGTTGAATCCTAGTGTCTCATGTGTTCATGTTATTTATCTTATGCTAGAAAATTAATTACTATGAATATTTTAAGATCAGTTAAAAGTAAATCACACTCTATATTTACCGAGTTACAACATTTTTGTATTTACTGAATAACAACAAAAATTGGTTTTTATGGTTGACATTTAAGGGATCTAGGATCTATTTTAGTGGTAACTGATTCACCCACCTCCGCCCCCCCCCCCCCCCCCCCCGCTAGTTACTCCTTCTATATTTCCAACATCTTTTTTATCAGACTTGATGTTATCTTTGAGTTTTGAGATTAAGATTAATGGCTCCATATCAGATTCTTTCAAGATCTTTAGCATCTCCTTTTCTCCTATGATAATCATAGTAGGTTCCTTTTCAGATTTTTTACTAGGCAAGGGCTTCATAGTGAAGGTCTTCCCATCTTTGGTGATGGAGTAGGTGTTCTTCCTACAATGGTGTATGAAATCAGCATCAAATTGTCAGGACCTACCTAAAAGGATGTGTGAGGCATCCATTTCAACCACATCACAAAGGACTTTGTCCTAAAAATCAGAGATAGAAAACTCTACCCAAGCTTGTTTAATGACTAGAGTTTTTTCACCTTTGGTTAACCATGAATCATGATAGGGGTAAGGGTGTGGTTTCTTAGGAAGATTTAATTTCTACACCATTTCACAAGACACAAGGTTTTCAATTGAACAAAAATCTATAAGAACATTGCATACCTTTCCATGATATTTGATCTTTGTCCTGAAGAGATTCTTCCTTTGTGGAGGTTCTTGAGTTTTTGTTACTTGAAGGAAAACTTGCCTCATCATCAATCATGTTCCCTTCTCTAGTTCCAATTCTCTAGCATCAGTATTGTCTTATTGCTTATCTTCTCAGACAAATGTTGCTCTCCTCTCACCTTGATTGTTGTTGTTCCTCTTTTCAGGGCATCTTCCTACATGGTGTCCCATTTGATTGCAATGGAAACACTTCAATGGTCCATTACCTCTTCCTGAATTTGTCCTTCCTCTATTAAAAGGTCTTCTTCCTCTATAGTTTCCTCTTGAAGTAGAGTACCAATTTTCTTTGTCTCCTAGGTTGGAGGTCTTCTTGTTGTTGCCACTACTTTATCCCTTGTTTCAAGAGTTTCCCTTGCCTCTAAAATTCTTCCCACTATCATTATTCTTTCCTTTACCAAAATTTTTCTTTCTCCTCCATTTTTCCTCTACCTTGAGTGTCATTTGATAGCACTTATTGACTGTGGTAAGGGAATATAGGCTTAGTTCCTCTTGAATGGGCACCTTCAAGCTATTCATGTATCTTGCCAACTTCTCTTCCTCATCTTCTGCCATATTGGTCTTCATACATAGTTTTAGGAACTCCTTAGTGTATGAGCTTACATCCATGTCTTTTTGTTTCAAGTATTTCTTCCTTCTATGGAGTTGTACTCCATAATCCTTAGGTGCATATGTTCTTTGATCAAGGCTATCATCCTATTCCATGAATTGATCGTGCTCTTTCCATTCTTCACCCTTTCTATCTAGATGAAATTCCACCAAGATAGGGCTGCCCCCTTCAACTTGGATATTTCCATCATTACTCTTTTTTTTTAGATATGCCCTTACATTCAAAGAATGTGGTCAAAGTCTCTATCCAATCCAAGGCTAAATCTGCATTCATCTTGCCATTGAGAACTAGCAAATCTATCTTCTCTTCCATGGTTCTCCTTCCCATGGATTTCAAGGCATCAATGAGAGGCCTTTGGTCTGTAAGATGCATTGTTCAAAATCATCCTCCTCTCTATCACTCCCTTCTTCATCTTCAAACCCATTTTATTTGTCTTTGTTATCAAGCTTCTTCTCAAGTTCTTCAAGCCTTTGAGTTAAGGCCCTATTTGTAGTCTTTTGTTCTCTCACCATCCTTGCTAACTCATTTTTTGTAACCCTTGTAGGGATTTCCCCGCTCTTAGGTTCAGACATGGCTCTAGTACCACTTAATATAACAATGGATAGTGGAAGTCTTCAAACAACAAGGAATGATGAAAGTTTTCAAATCCCTTAACACCCAAGGTAAATGGTCCTAGTGAAAAATACTTATCATAGGTATGGAAAAGGGCTTGAAGAAAAGTTATTACAACCCCATAAGACAAGGTAACCTAATCACTAGGCTTACCAAAGTTCTAAGCACCAAACTCACAAATGCACTATAGGATTCCCTTAATGAAAAGAGGGATCAAACCCCAAAAAGTGGATACAAAGACTAGGGGTGGCCCAAAATCACTATTCTAACCTATTTAGGTCTTACTCACAATGAATCAATGATTCTTTCCATCAAAGACAACTTATAACATCAAGTTGCTTCGAAAACCAAGGATTTGGCATGTAGCCCTTCCTAGAATGAAAATGAAACATAAGTTTGAATGTTCTCAAACAACATGGTGACTTGATTAGAGATTTTGATACCCTTTTTGGTTTTATGAAGCATGCTAGATCACCCAAGGATGGAAGTGAACAAAGGTTGTTGCTATTGCAACATTAGACTAGATTTGTAGGCCTAATTAGGGCTCCATTTACACTACAAGTGTACTTTATGCAATGGAAAAACTCAATCCAACTATGGTAAAATGTTTGGGCATATAGAATAATTAATAATCCAAGGTTTCAACCTTTGGTGAATCCCTAACCAAAAACTAGGAAGGACTATTCCTAGTGTTGTATGGTGTACACATTGAGATGCACACCTAGGGTATGGTGGAAAATCCAGCCCTTTGCATTTGGTAGCAAAAAACTTGCAAAATCTTAAATTAAATTAGTATACCTTGTATTCCACCAAGGGGCATCAATTTCCCATGGTGGAATGTGCCAAAACAACCCAGCCCTAGGCAAATGCTGATTTCTAGGCTGAATTCTAGGCAACAAGAAAGAAAATTCAATATCTCTGAAACTATGATGGATCAAAAGATGAGACCTATTGAAAAATGAATTGGATTAAATTATTCAACTTCTAGAATTACCAAAAAATTCCCTTGTGTCCATACAACTCTGTGCAATGGTTTGGAACATGATTTTTACAGAGAAAAATGCTAATTTTATTGATTTGAATTGCCAAATTACAATATATCATGCTACCATCGGCCTAAGAGGCTTTGTAGGGAATTCCCAATGATTACATGGCTAGTTCAAAGTTTCTATCCATTGGGAGAGTAAAATATATATTTTTGACAACTTTTAGCAAAGCTACTCAAAAGTTGTTGACAACTTTTAGAGAAATTTTTGCAAGATTTGCAAAAATGCAAAACTAATGACCAAACTTGGTCAAAAATTTAAGAAATTGATCCAACATGGATCTAAGTATTAAAAACATATAAAAACCTATAATCCTATGACTTTTAGGCTTTATTGACCATTTTTGACCTTAGTTACCTAGGGGCTCATAATTACGCTTAATCCTGGAACTAGGCCTTACAATTGGATCAATGTGCCAAACTATCCTAAGTAAACTATTTAGGATCCATAGGTGCTTTATTTGATGAGTCTAGAGTAGGTTCTCTTGTGCCACAAAAAGTATGCAAGATAATCCCATTGCCCAAATATGCAATATACAATAATGTTATACAAGAAATATATACACAAAACCTCTTACTCCTGTTGATATCTTCAATATCTAATTTTCCTTTGTTGTCCTTTACAAAAATGATCATGTAACCATACTGCTCCAATCAAACATCAAAATTTTCATCTCAAAATAATATCTTACTACTCTGATAGACATCTACAAACTTTGCATTTCGAATTATGAATTTTTATACCAAGTTATTTCAAAATAACCTATAATGATGGTCTTCATACCTTTACATGCTTCTCAAATCATACAATTTACTCTTCTTGACTTAGGGTTAACATCTAGGATGTCATCCCTAATTAATCAAGTAATTATTTTGATATAAAAAATAAATAAATAATCCTTAATATAATATATTCAATTCCATGCTTCTATCTTGTTGTAGCAAATATGGCTAAGTAAGATAAGTTGGTATATTGTTGGAATTGTCATTTATGGCAACATATACCTTATCTGAAGAAGGTATTATGTACAAATGAATTTTCCATAGTTAGATGATAAAAATTGTCTAAGTATTAGATTTTTATCTAGCAAAAAAGAGACTATTTTTATGTGTACAGATGACAAAAGAATTATTGGCATGTGCACAGTTAGGTACAAATAGTACAAAGTGTGAGGATGACATATGTAAGTGTGCAAGTTAGTATGGATAGTATGGAAGGAGATATGGATTAAACACTAGTAAAGGAAGTTTACAAAGAAGAATAAAGCACATCATTAATTGGGTAATTATGGGTTAAATTTTTTTTTTTTACAAAATAATTATTTAACTATTTAGGGAAAAAATCCTAGATATTAACCCTAAGACGAAAAGAGTTAGTTTTGATAAAATATAAAAATATATAAAGAAAATATTTTAATATGTGAAGTTATGTGTTATATGTAACTTATATGAGAGCTCATAAGAGAACTATATGATGTGAATTATGATGTATGATCAGAGGTATGCAAAGAGTAGCAAAGAAAAGATCAAATATTTAAGATATCACGAGTAAAGAGGTTTTTGTATCTATCTCTTTTCTATAAAGGAACTACATTGTATAATTTCATCTTTGGGTAGTGGGCGCATCTTACATACATTTTTTAATTGTATATAACAACTCCTAAGAGGGTTGAGGTTTTTAATAGGGCCTAGTCTTTTAACAAGGATCGAGACACTTTATGTATGTAATAGACTCCTAACAGGATCAACATCCTTAATAGGATACTTTTGTTTAGTGGATCATTTTGTGAGTATCATCCCCACTAGGGTTTTCCCTTGGCTAGGGTTTCCCTAGTTAATAAAATATGGTTTTATGAGTTCTCTTATTGCATGGTTATGCTTATTGTTTAGCATTGTCAATTTACTTTCATATGCATGTTGTAAAGTAATTAACAATATTCAAGTTTGGGAAACATTTTATAGAATAATTATTCACCCCGCCCTCTCAGTATTTCCTATTTCTAATAATTGGTATCAAAACACAATTACTCAAAAGAGTCTTAACAACTTGAGTAAGATCCCTATGGATATGGAACAACTGAAGAGAAATCTTGAAGAATCCCTTGAGAAAATTGATCTTATTACTACAGAAAGAGATAACCTAAAAGAAATGTATGAAGAAGAAAAAGACTATACTGGGAAATTGAAAGACAAGATTGATCATTTCAAATCCACAAGGAACCAAAATACAAGATAAAATATAGTGATGAGTTATCAACATTAAAGAAGGAAAATGAGATTCTAAAACTTGAGTTGAAGATTGTTAAACTAAAGCTATGTTTGAAGAAATGTGATAGCAAGGTTGAGTTAGATCTAAAATCTTAAAATGCAGATCTAAGATCCCATCTTACTAAAGTGATATCTGAAATTGAATCTATCAAAATAGAGCATGAAAAACTTGAGAAATACAACACTATTGTGAAAGGAGAGTTAACCTAGGCTAAACAACAATTAGAAAACTTATATTCTAGTAGTGAAAATTTTGATGAGAAACTATATTATTAGAGACTTTCCTATGATAAAATTGGTCTTGGATATTTCATTGGAGAAAAGTCAAAAAAACAAATCTAAATAAAAAAGAAACCAAATCCAATTGTTGAAACCTCTGAACCTAAGAAGAATGATCAAAATGAGATTAAATCCAATCAATCTAAAGATGTACCTAAAGAAGTTGAGAAAGCAAGTCAACTTGAGAAACATGATGAACCTAAGCAGATAGAGAAAGTTGAACCACCTAAATAAGTAAGGTATGAATTCAAAGGTAGATGCTTTATATGTAATGAAGTTGGTCATATGAAGAAAGACTATACAAGTAGTTCATTCAAACCTATTACTAGTTTATTTTTTTATAATTGTCATGGTTTTGTTCATAAAGTAGTTGATTGTAAGAAACCTAAGTTTTATACTAATAATAACAAAGGTAGAATTTTTAGAGATACCAACCCTATACAAAATGAAAGAAGAAGATCCTCTACTAGATCTAATGAAGGAGATAGACCTAATGCGATAAAGAGTAACATTGTGTGTTACAAATATAACAACTTTGGACACATTGCCAAGAACTAAAGAGCACTAGTTAACCAAAATGGACCTAATCAGAGAAGTAGTACACCAATATGTTAGCTATGCAACAATTTTGGTCATATAACAAGATTTTACAAAATTGACATGAGAAACATTAACATGAATCCAAATTTTAGAAGGAATAACAACAAAGTGCCAGAAGGAATGATAGTAGTAACAACAATTAGAAAGATGAGTTGAAAGAACATGTAGAAGAATTCAAAGATGTAGTTGTCAAAGTTAAAGATCAATCAATTTCAAATGTAGCATTAGAAGAAAAATATTTTGATGCACATTATGAAAGATTGAAGTTAGCGATATTATGTGATTCATCCTATTTGAATTAAGAACATTTTATTGAAGATCGAGTGTCAGAAAAAGAAAACTAAGGTTAGAGATCGAGTTAAGATTTGCACAATTGATATGAGATAGAAGATTATGAGTAGATTCTTTAGTTAAAATTGCATGTTATTTGGAGATCACATGAAATTATAATAATGAAAAAAAGTTGAATGGTAAATAGAAAGAACTTTTAACGGATTAAGTAGTCCCAAATATTTATACAAAGTTAATTTTGATGAGATATAAGTCATGTGAGAAATATTATGTGTATCATTAAACCACATGAATAGTTAAGGAGAAATATAGAGCTATTTGACAAAAAAATTGAAGGAGAATTGAAGTGGTTCAAGCACGAAGTTCAAAAAACCCTAAATTACGCATCAAAGCATGGTATTTCATGCTTAAGAAATGGTTTAATGTGTGACATATGTTAAGAATTCAAGTATAGAGATGGACAAATATTTGATTCACAATATTGAGGATGAGGCTAGACCTAAGTTGAAGATAAACCATGTGAAAATTCTACTTGATGACCCTACCATTGCATTGTCTAGAACAACTGAAAACATTTTTCACTTGGAAGATGTGAGCAGTTATCTCAAAAGAAAGTTTGAAACTATAGAAGAAGAACACATCTCAGAGGAATTTAACCATATTTACAATCAATACATGATTTATCGACAAGGATTTGAATATCTAAAGGATAATGACCTAGGTAAGTTTATGTTTTATTATGAGTTTGACAATGAAGTGGAGGTCACAATAAAATTAAGCAGAATTCATGATGGAAATTTTTGGTTAGGAGATAATATGGCTGAAATCTTAGCCAATCTTATTCATGAGGTTATAAATCTATGAAATGAAGGCTATTCTGGTAAATGATTAGAATGTCAAGAAGTTGGTACTTGACAACACTAAGTATGTATACAATGGTAGAGGTATTGTGATTAGTAAGATTAAACAAGATGATGTCATATTCTTGAGCAGAATCATTGTGGCAAGAATGTGCTACAACTCTAGAGAAGATGATATGTTAGTTGGCTTTATACAAGCAACTTATAAGATATGTGTTGATAGAGAGAAATTTAACTTGTGTGAAATCCTAAGAGCGTAGTTGACAAAGAAAGTTTGGAAAGTATAAAGAAGGTCAAGAATACTCAGTTTAGATTCCAATCCTTGATCACTCATATGCTTTCCATCTAATCAAGAGATTTCCATTCATGCAAGCATCAACCATAATTATTAGTGATAGGAGCATAGTGGAAAAGATTTCTAAAGTATATAATAGACACCTTATTGAGAAGATAAATGACAGTGCAAATTTGATTGTGAAGACATACCAAACTGAAATGAGGGAGAGATTCAAAACTCTACCCTCCATAAAAGAAAAGTACAAACAAGATATTTTCTTTATGGTGGACACGAAAATTTAACTTGTGTGAAATCCTAAGAGCGTAGTTGACAAAGAAAGTTTGGAAAATATAAAGAATGTCAAGAATACTTAGTTTAGATTCCAATCCTTGATCACTCATATGCTTTCCATCTAATCAAGAGATTTCCATTCATGCAAGAATCAACCATTATGATTAGTGATAGGAGCATAGTGGAAAATATTTCTAAAGTATATAATAGACACCTTATTGAGAAGATAAATGACAGTGCAAATTTGATTGTGAAGACATACCAAACTGAAATGAGGGAGAGATTCAGAACTCTACCCTCCATAAAAGAAAAGTACAAACAAGACATTTTCTTTATGGTGGACACAAATTCTACATACATTGAGGCAATAGAACCTAGGATGTTGTATGTTTAACCCTTGCAATATGAGATTACTAAAGAAGAATTAGAAGGATATATCAAGTCTATCCTTGAATCAAATAAAGATGAGAAGTTTGATAGATTGGGAACTTATGAAGAGCTAATCTAGTCATCTAGCCAAGGTCAATTGGAGAAGTCAACAAAGAAGAAAGTAGAATCTATTATGAAGAAGACTATGGAACAAGCTAGAATGACAACTGAGGAAGCAAGATTAGTGAGGCAAACAATCACTAGTATGAGAAAAATTGGCCAACAAGGGATTATGTACATTTCACCCTTGGCATCTGTTGGACCATCAGGAGTAATAGTGGTTGCACAAGCTACAACAATACCAATTTCTTCCTATGTAGCAGTATCCTAATAGCAAGTTCCCATTACACCTGATATTCCTCTAACAAAGTAATCAGAAGAAAAATAAGTAAAAGTTGTTGAGATGAAAAGAAATTTAGTTAGACTGGTAGAGGTGAAACAAGAGTCACCACATTCCCCTAGGCAAAAACGAATGAAGGCAATGACAATAGGACTAGGAAAGAGGCAAAAGGAATTAATGGCTAGATTTCCTAGTAAGAAGATGCGAGGTCAAGAAGAGCCTCAGAAGAAAATAGAGAAACAACATGAAGTTGTACTGTTAGGGAGAAAGGCATGCAAGCCTAAAATTGAGAAGAAAATGTTGTTATTAGACACATAGTTCTATCTAAGAAGAAATTTGATGATGTTAAGGATGAGATCCCAAAAGAATTCTATGAGAGGCTAACAAATAGAAGGAAGATAGTGGATGATGAAGATCAAAACATCAGATAAAACCAGATAAGGAAAGTATTTCGAGTTGACAATGATGAACATATGGCTAGTTTAATGAAGAGTCTAGTAACATATCTAAGAAACAAGATAAGGGCCATATTGATAATGGGAGGAAAGTATTAGGAAGTTAACAAGGAGACTAAAAATGATATTGTGCAAATGATGGAAAACCTAAACAAAGTAGCAAAACAATATCACCACAGATTTCAAAATTGATACAATATAGATTGGTGGCACAAAGGTGACAATTGATATAGTTGAGAATCCTTTTAAGGATTATGGTACAAGAAATGTTGGAAATATCTCTAGCTATACAAGCTTGAAAGAAGAAGTAGATGAAGAAGAGGAGAAAAGAAAGAGTGAGGAAGAAGAGAAAAAGAGAAAGGAAGAAGAAGAAACAAAAAGGAATAAGGAAGATGAGAAAAGAAAAGAACAAGAAAAAGGGGAGAGGAATGAAAGTAAAGAAAAGAAAAATGACAAGAATAAAAATATAGAGGATGAGGAAAAGAAGAAGAAAGAAGAGAAAGAGCATAAAAGAAAAGAGAATAAAAAGAAGAAGGAAGAAGAAAAGAAAAATAAGAAGGATGAAGAAGAGAAAAAGAAGATGGTGGAAGAAGAGAAGAAGAAGAAAGAGGTAGAAGAACAAAAGTAGAAAAAAAAAAGAAAAAAAGAAGAGAGGAAAAGAAAGAGGAGGAAGAAAAGAAGGAGGAGGAAGAGGATAAGAAGGCAAGTTCACCAAGCACATCTCTTACTCTTGTAGGATTAACAAGATTAGATGATGATGATCAGTCAGAGTTGGTATCATCTTTAAGAAAGATAATCAACAAGAATAGATAAGTGAAGAGTTTGCAAAAATCTCTTATGGATGTAAATGAAAAGTTACAAAGCACACTTGCAGTGAGAATGATAGATCCTGATCCAAAGGATAGAGCTAAGGTAGTGATGTAAGAATTTGATGTTGACTTCACCAAGTTGTCAGATGTGGCAGTAGTTCAAGATACACAAATGTTTGACACAGTGTGTTACAACATTAGAAATGATCTAGGAGCTCTCGATGCTTGTATCAAGGAGCTAAGGAGATGTGAGAAAGAAGAAAATGCATTGTATGTCAAATCTATTATTTTTTTCAATTTCATAAAGGATAGTGATGATGAGCTGAGATGGAAGCATGATGAAGTCAAGGCATTAGCATATTAGCTTATACAACTAGGCACTAGAATTGAAGACATTGAAGTATATATAAGAAAGACCTATGATGAGATAAGTCTCATAGAACCAAACAAGAAAAGAATTGCAAAGAGGATCACATTTTTGATAGAACACCTATCATTGAAGATAAGTACACTTGAGTAGCAAGTGGAGGAATATTTGAGAGCACAAACATCATTTGATGAATTTGTTTATTCAGACTTGAATGCAGTATAAATTACATCCTATGGGTTGTGTGCTTTCATCATCATATTAGAGGGAGTTAAGGACACATGGGAGAAGAACCTATTTGAAGGCAAGTTTTGATGACTACATTTCATGATTATCCACCTAAGTACAAAGGTAAAGTTTTTCAATTTTGACATGTATATAGATTTTGACACCTTTGCCATTGATGTCAAAGGGGGAGAAGTATAGGAAAATTATATAAAGTATAATGTAAAGGGAGTAACCATAATTTATACTAAGGGGTGTAGTACTTATGCAAATTATTGTAATACAAGATATAAGGAGAGATGATCATAAATGTAATGATCCAAAAAAATTGAGTTTTTAAAGTTTTGTAAATTTTCCTAAAGGTCAAATCTTGAAGAAAGTTTTTGTACAACATTTTGGGACTTAGCCAATTTTCCCATATCTTATCATCAATGCCAAAGTAGGAGATTGTTGGCAATATGGCTAAGTAATATAAGTTGGTATATTTTTGGAGTTGTCATTTATGGCAATATATATACCTTATTTGAAGAAGGCATTATGTACATATGAAATTTTTGCAGTTAGACATAGAAAATTATCCAAGTATCAATTTATTATCTAGTAGAATAGAGACAATTTTGATGTGTATGAATGACTGAGGCATTATTGACATGTGTGTAGTTACGTACTGATAGTATAGAGTGTCAGGATGATGTATGTAAGTGCACAAGTCAGTACAAACAATAAAAAAGGAGTTATGGATTAAACACCAGCAAAAGAAGTGTACAAAGAACATAACATGTCAGTAATTGGGTAATTATGGGTTAAATAATTATTTTATTTATGAAATAATTATTTAAATATTTAGGGGTGACATCCTAAATGTTAACCCTAAGAGGGAAATAGTTAGTTTTGTATTCTTTCAAGCATGTCAAAACTTGAAGGTTGACTGGGTAGTTTTGATAAAATGTAAATGTATATAGAAAAGATTGTACTATGCAAAGTTATGTGTTAGATGAAATTTATATGTGAACTCATGATGCAAAATAATTTATTCAAATTTTGATGTATGATTAGAGGTATGTGAATAGAAGCAAAGGAAATATCAGATATTGAATATATTTGTAGTAAAGAGGTTTTTGTATCTATCTCTTTTTTATAAAGGAAATGCATTGTATAATTGCATGTTTGGGAAGTGGTCTCATCTTGCATATATTTTGCAATTGTATATAACAACTCCTAATAGGTTTGATTCTTATAGCAGGGACTAGTCCTCTAACAACAACTGAGACACTACATGTATCTAATAGACTCCTAACATGGCCAGTTCATCCTTAATAGGGTACTTTTTTTTAGTGGATCATTTTATGGGTATTATCCCCACTAGGGTTTTCCCTTCACCAAGGTTTCCCTAGTTAACAAAATATGGTATTATGAGTTCTCTTATTGCATGGTTATGTTTATTGTCCAGCATTGTTAGTTTACTTTCAGATGCATTTTATAAAGTAATTAACAATGTTCAGTTTTGGGTGAAATTTTGTACAATATTGATTCAACCCCTTCTCAGTATTCCCTATTTCTAATACTTGTATTATCGTCCCATTAAACTACAATTGGAAAAATTACAATAATTTCCTCCATACTAACTGTACAATTATGTACTCATAGTGGTATTGATGCAGGAGCATCTTGGATGTAAGAGAAATCTTGCATCACCCAAAAATATATTTTTATTTTAGTCTTTTCTATTTTAATAAGGACTAGTAGACAGGCAGTTGCTAATTTTGAGAGCTTGCTATTTTTAGTAAGTTTTTCATACAAGCTCAAAATATTCTTATTTTCTATAGGAAGGCTCATTTTAGAGTTGTAAGCCTACCATAAAAATCTCATTGCTCAAGAATAAGTATCAGAGAAGTTATTGTGGATTTTCAGAGGAAACTTTTGTAGAAAAATATTCAAGCTCACCATTGGAGGCCTTACAGTACCTGGATGAGGTATGAAAACTCAACAGAAGGGTGCTTTCGTGGTTTTGAGACTATAGGTCAAGAGCTAACATTTTCAAAAAGTGGTTATAATAGCCAATTGGAGCAACGGTTCGTGAGTTATTGATGCAGGAGCATCCAGAGGTATAAGGGCAATCCTGTGTCATCCAAAAGAAATGTACTTAGACTTAGTTTTTGTTTCATGTGTTTTCATTTCTGGATACCCATTTGGGTCAAATAAAGGTTTCAACTCTCACAGTTCCACTATTAGTGTTTTGGGTTAGAGTTTTTAATCATCTTGGGATACATGTAAATGCCAAAAAAAAAGGAGTATGTAATTGAGCCATAATTTTGGTGAACTAGAAGGTGTAAATTGGTCAAGTGATTGTCATTGTAATTTAGAGCATTCAAGAAAAAGAATCAGGTCAAAAGGCCTCATGGTTTGAAAGTTATCGCAATTTTTTGGCTTCTAGAGACATCCTAAGAATGCTTCAAAGTTAGGTTAGGGGCATTAAATGACCTTGAATAGGCCCAAAAAAGGGGGATGAGAAAAGCTGGTCTGTAGGGTTATAGAGTGCTTTGAGAGCTTTCTAGAAATGTAAACAGTTTGTCAATCGAAGCTGCGGTTCAAAAGTTATGCCTCCCGAAAGTTTAGTTATCGTTTTTGGATTCTTCTAATTTTGTGTTGACTTCTAATGCGACTTCTAGAGCCTTCTATTTGGTCAGTGGATGCCTACTAGCACTTTCTAGAATGTATTCCTAATCCTTAACCCTCCAGGGTCTATTTAAGAACATTTTTGGCATTATAAAAGGTAGTTAGGAGTGGAGTTTGAGAGAAGGTACTGGGAGAAGAATTTATCTCTAGATTTATGCTATTGTAAGCCCATAGGGCATGTTTTGGAGTCTGTTTCTCTGCACAAAGTGTAATAGCATATTTTTACGGTTAATAAAATTTTTCCTTTCCTATTGTGTCCATTTTGTGCGTGGGTCGTGTCCCCATTAGTTATGGCCTTTCAAAGTTGGGCTACCCGAAATATCCAAAATAATTGTCAAAGATGTAGTTGGTCGACTCTATATGTATTGTTAGGGTCTGTTAGTCCTCAGTATTAAGTTTCAATGTCTAGAACCTTCTTGAGTGGCATAAAATGACCTATTTAAGAAAGGTTGAAAATTTTCTAGGATAACTTTGGGTGGTAGTTTGCATCTTAGTCTTGTAGATTATTGTAATGAAGGCACCCGTATGGGCTAGTATATTGTACTTGTGAATTCTATAATTCTACAATTGTGGTACAAATAAGAAGTCCATATTTTGTTCTCACATTTGCTATTGTTTCTTTGTTTCTATTATGTGTTTATGGTATTAACGGGAGCACCCTTCATCAAGTGGTATTAGAGCCAGGTTTTGATCCTAGGACCTATGGGTTATGGGCCATCTCCAAGATTGGAAAAAGACCTAAGTTTGAAGTTCCCACATTTTTGGAAAATCTTACTCTAGAGGAGCTAATCAATTAGATCAATGAATTGGAAGAGTAATTTTAGTATGAAGATATTGAAGATCCTGATAGGGTCAAGCTTGTGAAGGCAAAACCAAAGGGACATGCGAAGATCTAGTGGTAGGAGGTTCAATTGGAGTGAAATAGAAAGGGAAAGGACAAAATCATTAGATGAGAATGGATGGTAGCTAAACTAAAGTGACAATTCATTCCCATAGATTATGAGCTTGATTTTTTGGAGAAAATGGAAGGGTTGAAGCAAGTGGAAAAATCTATTCAAGAGTATACTAAAGAATTCTATCGAGTTCTCATTAGAATCGGCCATGTAGAAGCTGATATGGAGAAATGGCCCATTATCTTTTGTTGAAAATAATTGACTAATTGTCTATTGCCCTTGATGTTACACAAATTTCATATTAGTTGACAATCAGTGCATATAGAGCTTACTTGGTTAGTGAAAATAGTTTTCCTAGTCTACCGAGCATTCTTGAGTTTACTCTATGTAGAAGGTAGTTGTTACCGAGCTCACTTGGACGTCGAAGGAAGTTAAGCAGAAAAGAGTGTTAACCAAGCTCACTCAGTTAACAAAGAGAAAGTTGAACATAGTCAGTTTTAATCGAGTTCACTCAATTACCAAAGGAATTTTGTAAGTTCGTAGTGTTAACCGAGCTTCTGTTGGTTAACATAGGAAATTGCTTCAGAATTAGTTTCTACTGAGCTAGGTCGGCTACCAATGGATTTTCTTATTTTGGCATGTAAAGCTCAATTATCTTACCTATTGACTCTAGCAAATTGAGGTGATGAATATTGACTATTCTAAATTTGTATTTGTGCCAACTTGACAATATAGAAGTTATAAGTAAAAGGTCAAGTTGTAATTTCAAAATATGTGAGATGCAAGTTGAATAAGTTGAAAGAAATAAGAAGAGAGGAAGTGAACTTGAAGGATAAGCATATATACTTGTGGAGTAGAAAAGTGTTATTTGATTAGAAAGGATCAAGTATGAACCAGAGAAGAGATCTATAATCATTAATTTAGTTGCATTACAATTAGGTCATTTCATTGTTACTCTCTAACCATTGTAGCAGTGAACTAAAATATCTTAACAGATTTTGTTTAAGAGCCATTTGTAAATCCTCTAACAAGGTGGCAATTCCATTGAATTGTTTCAAGACCTTTTGTAAGGCCATTCCTAATAGGGTGATTGAATCCTTTAACAGGGTCACACCTAATAGTGTTTTTTCTAACCTTTAATATGGTTGGCTCCTAATAGGGCTCACTTCAGAAGAGGAAAAAATAGTAACTAGTTACATTGGTGGTTTTTTCCAAATTGGGTTTTCATGTTAAATCCTAGTGTCTCATGTGTTCATGTTATTTATTTCATGCTTACAAGTAATTATTGATAACATCTTAAGATTTACTAAAGTAATTCACACTCGGCATTTACCAAGTTTCAACAATTTTTGTGTGTTTACTTAGTATTAGGAGTAATCAATTTTATCAATCTGAATTTTAATTGACATCTAAGGGATCTGGGATTTATTTTAGTGGTAACTGATTCACCCCTCCCCCTCTCAGTTAGTCCTCTTATATTTCCAACAATTGGTATTACAGCTTTCGGAGCTTGTAGAGAAGGTTTCAAGGACCTAAGTTAAAGATCAGGATGTCTTACAGGAGACAGATTCCAAAGCTAAACAAAGACAACTTTGCAACATGACAAGGACTAATGAGGATTCACCTGGCTACCATCAATGATTTAGGATGCAAATATCTTTATGAAGAATATAAAACACCCACTGGAACATTATCAATTGAAGATATTGTTGACAAGAAGAACCATAACATCATGGCGATTAACATTACATCTGCTCTTAGTTGTACTGAATTTGATGAGGTTAAAGACTATAAAACTGCTTTTGATATGTGGAACAAGTTGAAAGAAATCTATGGAGGAGATGACAATGTAAGAAGAGCCAAAGAAGAAAGCCTTAGAGGACAATTTGATCCAATGAGGATGAGAGAAGATGAAAATATTGCAAAATATGTGGAAAGGATCAAGGTCAGTGTTATTTCAATCAGAGCATCTAGAGGAGAAATCAAAGAAGAAACTATTGTAAGTAAAATTATTAGAACTCTTCTTCCCATCTATGCAATTAGAGTGTCTTATATTCAAGAAAAGAGATGTTATCCAAATAACAAGATAGGTTTGGATGCCCTAGTAGGTAGACTGGCAGCTTTGAACTAGACAACTTTGACAACTATGTTCCTACTTCCAAGAATATTGAGTCTACATTTGAAGCTAAACTCTCACTTAAAGAAAAAGGAAAGATAATAAAAGATAATCAATCAAAAAGTGTGGAAGAAACTAAAGAAAGTTCTAATAGTGATCTTGAAATTTTTGAAACTCTACTTGCAAAGAAATGTTCTAGGAGCATATGAAAGTATAGAGATAAAATCCCTCTAATCTATTTTTCTTGTGAAGGAATTGGTTATATTGCTACTAGGTGTCCAAACAAAGAAGGCAAGGAAGAGAAGAAGAGCCACAAGTACAAAGGAAAGAAGGAATTGAAAGGTCACAAATCCTACAAAAGACAAAGGTAAGAAAACTTTTTTTATGGCTAAAGATTCTGATAATAGTGAAGATAAAATAGTATATATTGTTGTAAAAGATGAATCTGATGATGAAGGAGATAAGATGGCACTTGTCTCTCATGTTAGCAAAAATAACACATGGATCATAGATAGTGGATGTTCTCACCATATGACTGGAGACAAAACTAAGTTTGAAAATTTTGAACATTATGATGGAGGTAGTGTAAGGATTGGAAACAATGAACCTTGTTGCATAAATCTCATTAACCAATGAACTTGTATGTGACAATGCCTATTAGGTTGAAGGACTAAAACATAATTTACTGAGTGTGGCATGGCTGAACAACATTGGATTTAAGGTAGAATTCATGAATGGCGATACAAGACTATTGGATAACCAAGGAAATTTGATTGAATTAGGTAGGAAAACAAATGGTAACCTATTTTATCTTGATCTTGGTGATTTTTCATGTTTTATTACTCAAGTAGAAGAAAGTTGGCTATGGCACATAAGACTATGTCATGTAAACTTTGATAATATGGTCAAGATTAGCAAACTCAGAAGAGTAAGAGGTCTTCCTAGTTCAAAGAAACCTAATATTGGATTATGCAAGAATTGTCAAATTGGAAAAATGGGAAAGACTAGGTTTAAAAGAAAAAACTATTAGTCAGAAGATGTCTTAGAAATTGTGCATACTGATTTATGTGGCCCATTGGAATAGAAACTTATAATGGAGAAAAGTTTTTCATTTTTTTGTTGATGATTAATCTAGAATGATGACTATTATGTATCTAAAAGAAAAATTAGAAGCTTTTGAGAAATTTAAATGGTATCTAGCTAGAGTAGAAAAGGAAACTGGGAAAAAGATTAAAATGCTTAGGATCAGATAGAGGTGGTGAATTCATCTCAAATGAATTCAACAATTTCTGCACTGAAAGAGGAATCAAAAGACAAGTATTAGCCCTTGGTACTCTTGAGAAGAATGGAATAGTTGAAAGAAGAAATAGATCCATCATGGATTGTGCAAGGACACTAATGATTGAGAAAAATATTGCTATCAAATACTAGAAGGAAGCTATCAGCACTGCAGTTCATACTTTGAACCGAATTTAGTTGAAGGACTAAAAAAAAACTCCCTATGAACTATGGTATGGCTACAAACCCAATGTAAGTTACTTGAAAGTATTTAGCAGAAAATTTTATATCTTGAAAGAATCTAGAAAAGGAAAATTTGATGTAAAAGGTGATGAAGGTATATTTATAGGATATTCCTATAGAAATAAAGTATACACATGTTTGAATTTGTTCACTCACAAAATCATAGAAAGTGCACACGTGAGAATTGATGAGTTTGCAGAAAAGACTGACGAAGAAAGAAAAAAGGAGCCAAAAGATTACAAAAGATTTTTCTACTATGAACCTGATACATTGCCAAACACATTTGGCAAAAAGGAGACTTCATCTCCCAAGCTCTCCAAATCTCCATCAGTTACCAAGTTGTAGGAAGTTTAAATTGAGTCATAGGGACTAGAGTCACATTCAGAGGCTACTGAGTTAGTGCATACTAATTCTAAAGAACTTGAGCCATAAGTTGAGATTCAAAATGAAGACAGTGCAATTCATTCAAAAGTCAAAGAACTTGTATTGGCTAAATATGTCAGAAAGCATCATGCACCTGATCAGATAATTGGAGACAAATCATATGGAACAATGAAAAGAAGCAAACTAAAGGATACATGTTTGCTTGCTAAATTTGAACCTAGAAAAGTTAAAGATGCATTGGAAAATGAGAGTTGGATTGAAGCAATGAACGAAGAAATAGAACAGATAGACAAGAATAAAACTTGGACTCTTGTACCTAGGCCTAAAGATAAAAATGTGATTAGTACAAAATGGGTTTTCATAAATAAGCTGAATGAAGATGGAAAAGTATCAAGAAACAAAACAATATTAGTATGCAAAGGCTATTCTCAAGAAGAAGGTATTGATTATGGTGAAACTTTTGCCCCTATTGCAAGATTCGAAGGTGTTAGGACTTTACTTGCTTATGCAGCTCATAGAGGATTCAAAGTATATTAGATGGATGTTAAATTTGCATTTTTTGATGGAATTCTTGATGAGGAAGTTTTCATTGAACAACTAGAAGGTTTTGTTGATCCACACAAAAGGGACATGGTCTAAAAATTACACAAAGCCCTATATGGTCTCAAACAAGCTCCTAGAGCCTGGTATGAAAGACTACATAACTATTTGATACAGATTGGTTTTTGAAAAACAAATGATAACAGTAGCCTATACATCAAGGAAGGATCAGATAAGAAAATTGTATTGGCAAAAATATTTGTAGATGATACTCTATTCATAGGAAATGAAGATTTATGCAAAGCATTTTTTAAAAAAATGAATAAGGAATTTGAGATGTCCATGTTTGGTAAAATAAAATTCTTTGTTGGATTGCAGATACAATAGAATAGAAATGGTATCTATATCACTCAATATAAGTACATCAAAGACATACTTAATCAATTTGGAATGGAGGATTCAAAACTAGTTGGAAGTTGCATGTGTATTGGATTTAAGCTTAAAAAATATCATGACTCCAAAGAAGTAGATCATATCTTAAATAGATCAATGATTGAGAAATTATAGTATGTGGTACATACAAGGCCTGAGATTGCCTTAGCAGTTGGGATAGTAGCAAGATTCTCAGCTAAACCTAGAGAAAACCACATGATGGCAATAAAAAGAATCTTAAGATATCTGAAAGGTACTGAAGGCTATGGTTTATGGTACAAACTTGGAGGAAACCTTGACCTAAAAGTATTTATTGATGTTGATTGGATAGGAAATCTTGATGAGAGAAAGAGCACCAGTGGTGGAGCATTCTTTCTTGGTAAAAGACTAGTATCTTGGACAAGTAAGAAGCAAAACTGCACATCTCAATCTACAGCAGAAGTAGAATATGTAGTAGCAGTAGTGAATTGTTCTAACATTGTTTTGTTCAAATAGTTGTTGGAAGGAATGAAGGTTGAGATCAAAGAGCCAATAGTGATGTATTGTGATAACACTAGTGCAATAAACATATCAAAGAATCCAGTTATGCATTTCAAAACAAAGCACATTACCATAAAATATCACTTTATAAGAGAATTAGTACAAGACAAAGAAATCAGATTGGAATATGTGCATACAAAAGAACAAATTGTAGATATATTCGCCAAGCCATTACCTAAGGATGTATTTTTGTATCTAAGAGGTAAGCTAGGGGTCATTCCCCTATCTGAAGCTCACTGAATAAATTTTAGTGGTGCATCAATAGGAACTAAGTTGAAGATCAATCAATTGATGCAATATTGACAAGGACATATTGCAGATGAATCTATAATCAAGGTACATTGTTACTAATCAAAATTGTCTTTGGCATGTGTTGTCAAAGAGGGAGAAGTTTACTGTCATATCTTTTTGAAATTTTGAAGAAGGAAGTTAAGCAGTCTCTTCATAGAGGGAGAATACTATAAGAGAAGTTTTCTATATAAAATCAAAGAGGGAGAAACTTTTTGATAGAGGAATTCTTGTTCTCAAAATTTCATTGTGCTATGACATGTTGTGTTGTCATCAATGCCAAAGAGGGAGATTGTTGGATACAATTGACTAATTGTGTGTTGCCCTTGATGTTACACAAATGTTATATTAGTTGATAGTCAGTGCATGTCAAGTTCACTTGGTTAGTGAAGACAATTTTCCTAGTCTACTGAGTGTTCTTGAGTTTACTCTTTGCAAAAAGAAGTTTCTACCAAGCCCACTTGGGCGTCGAAGGAAGTTAAGTAGAAAAGATTGTTAACTGAGCTCACTTGGTTAACAAAGAGAAAGTTGAATAGAGTCATTGTCAACCAAGTTCACTCAGTTACCAAAGGAATTTTTTAGGTTCATAGTGTTAACCGAGCTTCTATTGGTTAACACAAGAAATCACTTCAGAATTAGTTTCTACTGAGTTGGGTCGGCTACCAAAGGACTTTCTTATTTTGGCATGTAAAGCTTAATTATCTTATATATTGATTCTAGCTGACTGATGTGATGAATATTGGTTATTCTAAATTTGTATTTGAGCTAACTTGACAATCTAGAAGGTATAAGTAAAAGGTCAAGTTGTGATTTCAAAATGTGTGAGATGCAAGTTGAATAAGTTGAAAGAAATAAGAAGAGAGGAAGCGAACTTGAAGGATAAGAAGATATCCTTATGGAGCATAAAAGTGGTATTCAATCAGGAAGGATCAAGTATGAACTAGAGCAAAGATCTGTAATTAGCAATTTAGTTGAATTACAATCAGGTCATTTCATTGTTGCTCTCTAACCATTGCAACAGTGAAATAAAATCTCTTAACAAAGTTGGTTTAACAACCATTTGTAAATCCTCTAACAAGGTGGCAATTTCATTGAATTGTTTCAAGACCTTTTACAAGGCCACTCCTAATAGGGTGATTAAATCCTTTAATAGGTTCACACCTAACAATGTGTTTTGTAACCTTTAGCAGGGTTGGCTCCTAATAGGGCTCACTTCAGAAGAGTGAAAAATAATAACTAGTTATATTGGTGGCTTTTACCAAATTGAGTTTCCACGTTAAATCATGGTTTCTCATGTGTTCATGTTATTTCTTTCATGCTTGCAAGTAATTATTGATAACATCTTAAGATTTACTAAAGTAATTCACACTCTGCATTTATCGAGTTTTAGTAATTTCTATGTGTTTACTAAGTATCAACAGTAATCAGTTTTATTAGTCTGAATTTTAATTGACATCCAAGGGATTTGAGATTTATTATAGTGGTAATTGATTCACCCTCCCCCCCTCTTAGTTACTCCTCTTATATTTCCAACAATCTTTATGGATTGAGACCAAGCATTCAGGATGAGCTAAGTCTAGTTTGAATGAACAATATTGAGGAGGCATACCAATTTTCCCTAAAAGTTAAGAAGAAATTGAGCAAAAAGTTTGACAACAAGAATAGTAGAAGAGGTTGAGGTGGAAGATCTGGTAGACAATCTTATGGAGGCCATAATGATGATTAGAAGACCAAGGATGAGGCTGGAAGTAGTAGTCAGAGCCAAAGGGGAAACAATTCTAATCATTTCCATGATTAGAACAATAGAGATTAGAGAGGAACTTAGTACTTTGCATCCGGATGGTCCTGATTTTGGTGAAGCATAAAAGGCTTGTACAAAACCTGTTACACTTGGTAGGACAAAGTAGTTGGATTTCATGATCCAAGATAGTATGTTTTTCAAAGGAAGCCAATTGTGCATTCCAAGAAGTTCAATGAGAGAGAATCTCATCAAGGAGAAGCATAGTGGAGGATTGGCTAGAAATTTTGGTAGAGATAAAATCATAGCTTTGGTTGTTGAGAATTATTACTGGCCACAGTTGCAACAAGATGTGAAGAAGTTTGTATAGAGTTGCAGAGTATGTCAGATGGCGAAAGGAGTGAAGCAGAATATAGGGTTGTATCAGCCATTACCTGTACTAGAAAAGCCATGGGAGGGTGTTAACATGGATTTTTTTCTTGGATTACCGAGGACACATCCCAGGCATGACTATATTTTTGTGGTGGTTGACAGGTTTTCAAAGATGGCACATTTTATTC
The DNA here is from genome assembly GCA_028749045.1 of Cupressus sempervirens. Taxonomy (NCBI): domain Eukaryota; kingdom Viridiplantae; phylum Streptophyta; class Pinopsida; order Cupressales; family Cupressaceae; genus Cupressus; species Cupressus sempervirens. Next base: position 1,097,614,251 of record CM053785.1, read on the forward strand.
CTTGCAAGAAGACTAGTGATGTTGTTCATGTGGTAGAGTTGTTTTTAGAGGAGTGGTGAGATTACACGGTCTTTCGAAGAGTATAGTTTTAGATTGAGATACCAAATTTGTTGGGTATTCTTAGTGTACATTGTGGAAGAAATTGAAGATAGAGTTGAAGTTAATTTCATTGCATCATCCATAGACTGATGGACAAACAAAAAATGTGAATCGTAGTTTGGGAAACTTGCTGAGATGTTTGGTTGGAGACAAGCCAAAAGGATGAGATTTGATTTTACCATACGTAGAATTTTCATATAATAATTCTGTGAATGGGAGTACTAGTAAATCACCATTCTAGATTATATATGGGAGTAGTCCTAAAAATGCTTCTAAATTGAGGCTGTTGGATAAATGAGAGATAAGTAGTGCTGAAGGAGAAGAATTTGCTAAACATTTGAAGAACATCTATGAGGAGGTGAGGAAGCACGTTATAAAGATGAATACATAGTATAAGGCTAATGTAGATGTGAAAAGGAGGTATAAGAAATTTTAGATTAGAGATGAAGTCATGGTTCATTTGAGAAAAGAGCATTTTCCAGTGGGTACATATAATAAGTTGAAGATGAAGAAGTTTGGACTGTGCAAGATAGTGAAAAGGCATGATTTTGGAAATACTTATGAAGTGGAGTTTTGGTTGAATTGAATATTTCTCTAGTATTTAATATTTTAGATTTGATAGAGTATTATGAAGGAGGTGATGGAGATGAAGTTGTCGAAGTGCAGTGGAGTATTCTAGCAACTAGTTCAATTACAAAGGAGATTGAGGAGATATTGGATAGTCATATTGGAAAAAGTACAAGGAACAAAACTTCTAAAGAATACTTGGTCAAATGGAAAGAGAGGCCAATAGAGGATTCATCATGGCTCGCAAGGGAGGAGGTTAACCATCTTGGTTTTCCTCCGAACATCTGAGACGTGACGGGGTCACTTCTCAAATTACCCTAGGTGTTTGATGTAGGAGCATCCTAGGTGTAAGAGTAATCCTCCATCACCAAAACATATTTTATTTATTTCAATATTTTCTATTTTAATAAGGACTAGTAGACAGAGGGGTTGCTATTTTTGGGAGCATGCTATTTTAAGTAAGTTTGTCATATGAGCTTGGAATGTTCTCATTTTCTATAGGAAGGTTCATTTTAGAATTGTAAGCCTGCCATAAAAAGCTCATTGCTCAAGCATAAGTATCAAAGAAGTTATTGTAGATTTTCAGAGAAAACATTTGTAGAAAAATCTTTAGGCTCACTGTTGGAGGCATTAGAGTTCCCAGATGAGGTCTGAAAACTTGATGGAAGGGTGCTTGCGCCACTCCGAGCTTGTAGATCAGGAGCTAATGTTTTCGAAAAGTGGTTATAATAGCCAATCAGAGCAATGGTTCGTGAGTTTTGGCCTTTCAAAGTTGGGCTACCCAAAATATCTAAAATAATTGTCAAATATGTATTTGGCCGACTCTATATGTATTGTTAGGGTTTGTCGACATCATGTATTAAGTTTCAATGTCTAGAACCTTCTTAGGCGGAATTAAATTGCCTATTTAAGAAAGGTCAAACATTGTCTAGGATAGCTATGGGTGGTAGTTTGCAGCTTAGTCTTGTAGATTACTGTAATGTCCATGTGGACTAGCATGTTGTACTTGTGAATTCTATAATTCCACATTTGCGGCACAAATAAGAAGTCCATATTTTCTTCTTGCATTTGCTATTGTTTCTTTGTTTATGTTATGTGTTTATGGTATTAAGGGGAGCACCCTTCATTAGGTATGCTCTTAATAATTTTTCCTAACCATACCTTAGTGGGCACATGTGAGAAATACCTATGCGAATTGTGCTGATCAAAGTAGTGTTTGTACTAACAGACAAACTTTGTGATACTTAGACAATTTTCTAAGTCTTGAACCCAAAAACTCATCTTCAAGATCTTCTCACTCAATCTTGATTATATGTTGCCATATATGACAACTTCACACTATGTAACCCAACCAAATTGCCAACAAGTCTCTCTATCATTTCTTCTTTTTGTCATTCCATCTGAACTTTTGTCACATCATGGTTAAGTGATGTCTTGTTGTTGTGTCACATTGAGGCTGACTCATCATATTGACTGTGATGTGATACTTTGATTTTCCCTCATCTTCACACTAAATATGATCGTTGTAGATATCTATCGATGGTCATGAGATGGTATACACATTACTTCTTCCCCTTTACTAGTTGCCAATCAATACCAACACCTTGGTGTGCTAAATGTTAGCGTCACTTGTTATTGTTCTTAATGTCATTGAGACTTATAGGTCCAACATTTCATTCTTACAAATTATTTTCATTTCTCTATTCTGTTGTGTGTGGTTGTTTAATAAGGGGATTTTCATCAAGCTTTATCAAAGAAGGAGCTCTTGAGTGTGTAGATAGATCATTGAATGTGAGACGATTTGCACCAAGACCTTGCTTGTCGGTTTGAGTGATACTTCACCATTCCCTTTAGATACAAGATTTTTCTCACCTTCATTCTTCTATGTTTTAACTTTCTTTTTTGTGAAGAGGAGCTGTCGGTTATGTTACAATCACTTGTTTTCATTTTAATTTTAAAAAATACAAAAAGTTTCTTTATTTTTTTAAATCTATTATGGTTATATTTTATTTTTGGAATATTAATTACCATATTTCTATCTTATCTCTCTATAGAGGAAAAAAGACTAAAATATTGGTCTAACTTCAACGAACCAATAAAAGAAACAATCCAAACATTTTCTTAGTTTTATGCATGTGCAATTTTGAAGAGCAGATCAAGGTGGCATATTGGGAATTTCTTCATGACAAGGAGATTGTAATATTTCTTCATCTTTCCTTTTTATTTTCAAATTCTATATCTTATAGTTTAATATTCTTTCCACTTTCGTGTAGCTTTGGTTTTATTTTCCTTGATTAGTTTACCACCTTGTACCTTCTTGGTATGAACTTAGTGCCCTATGTATATAGAATGCATTAACACCACACTGACACTCTAAACCTACATTATAGTCCTTAAATCACATAGGTATCTAAGAAAATAGGTAACAGAGCCTATCAATTTGTCTTGGTTGTATTCTCTTTTGATTTCAATAGTTTACATATTTTTAAATCATTTACTACTGAGTTATTTTAATTCCCATATTTTTTCATTCTACTAGTATAATTTCTCTTTGGTCTAATTGAATTTTTCTAGCTCACTAAGAACTACTATATGTGATTTGACATTGGGTTGATTTGTCCCTTGAGGTTTCATCTATCTCAAGTATGGCACATTCTCTTTTCCACACTATCAACATGGGAAGCACTAGTTATTTTTATACCATTTTGTATTTAGAAATGTTGCATTATTGAAGAAAAAATAGTGTCATTCCTAATAGCTACGCCGATGGTACTTTGTCTCAATTTGTTGTAAAGGGAATTTAAAATATCTCTTGAGATCTATTCCATGATTTTTTGTTATATTCTTGTATAAAAACTGTTAGAAGTTGTAATCTTTCCTTGGTGTGTTTATAAACCAAGGTTAGAACTCCTTTCTTTATTGTTGTAATATATTAGGATATAAGCCAAGGTATCCTAATATATTTCTTTTTTGTCCTTTTTCCACTACATCTTATTTTGTCATTTAGTGGAATATGTGAGGACAAATATTTATTGTAATTTCTAAGTTTAGATTATTCCTCCTTAAGAGGAATCTCACACTTGGCCTCACACACTTATGAATGGTGGCATTCATAGACATGGGAGTTACATTCTAATTCCTCTCTCTCATCTCTATTTAAGAGATGACCCTCTTCTCTCATTTAACAACAATGAGGTTTCTTCCTCTTTTCAAATATTGTATGAGCCATTGCTCTCTTGCTCTCTCTTTTTCTTCTTAGGCTTTTGATGCCTCATTCATAATGTCACAAGGGGTTTTCTTTGCTTTTCCCTTTCCAAATATCTTGTCTCATGGTGTTGGAGCTTGAAGCTTTCTCTCTCCTATTTTATGGTAATATCTTTTCATGCATTTACTCACTTAGATTCTTTCCTGGTATTATTTATTTACAGATTTCTTTTTCCATTTCTAACAAAAACAAAAACCATTAAAGATTTTTTTTAAACTTCGAACTTGGGAACTTTTAGTAAATGTTCATGCATATGGCATCTAAAGATTTAAATTTATCATTAACAATATATATAACAAAACTTATGTTATGCATCACAGTTTTACAAAACCTTGTACTAACGATCTTACCATTTAAAAATAAAAAAAAATTCCTATAGAATTTTGTATCTCGTACTTTCCAGTGTTAGTTGTCATTCGAACTTGGCTCCACTATAAGTTTCTATATATGGCTAGGATTAGCCCATTCACAAGACCATTTTATTTGTAGAATATTTTAACAAATGATTAATGCACCTTATCAATTTGTTGCACATTTTCTATGTATGAAAACAATTTTTTCCTTTGAAACACTAAAACAACTTTAGTTATTTTAAGCGTACACCCCATTCCATAGAAGAGTTAGTTTACCACTCACTAAACAGTAATCATTTCACATAATTGATAAAGTTATATTCCATTGTACAAGAGAAACAAATCTAATTTAATAATTTATAGCTACGCACATATTTCATTAAGTATAACGGTTATTGAAGGTTTTGTAAATGGAATAATAAGCTTAACAAGCTGAGTGAGTATAAATTTGGGAGAAACTTCATGATTAAAGGTGTACGAATAGTATTAAAATTGATGTTCTCCCTCTTGAACGTCGCCTAGATACAATAAATACTAGAATATCATTTAATCATTCTAATTGAAACTAGATCGTTATGAACGAAACTACAGATTTGAACGCTGATGGCAATGTGATATCATATTGCCAGTAGGTAGGCTTTAAATTATATTGTTTTTAACGCATCGTCTCTGCTACCCACGATAGAATCGAAAATACGTACATATAAATATAAATAAATAAATAAACTAGCGAGCAGTGCGGCTCATAATGAAGGACATGCAAGCAACTATAGCGTTAATTAGAAGCGGGGAGTATTAGTAAACGAGTGCAATTCAAGCCGCCGGTCCATTTTCAAATATTTGAAACAAATGCTACTCTCTTTTCGTACTCATCATATCTCCGCCAAAATTTCATTCACCGACGAAATATGAAGAGAAAGATATAGAATTGAATTCCTGTCTGAAGTAGATACGCCGCTGCAAAATTGTAACCCACTTTATTCACCTGGCATGTACGTTTTTCTGCTCACATTATGTTTTCAACGGCAATATCAACATCGAATAACGAAATGTCTGAGTGAAAAGGTGGCCCTCAATCTTTCGCGATCGTAATCATTACTCACAACAGTCTGGAAAATAGACGAATCAACAACGTTAAGAAGACCCGGCAGTTTGCCTACATTATAATATGAATAAATCTGCAATGAGGTTTGCGTGAAGTTGACCATCAGACATATAAAATCTAACTTCACCTGGTCTGTTGGGACTTCATTTGCGTTTCGGCCGACTTTGGTGTTGGGAATTTATCAAAGTTAGGTTTAATCGAAACCGAAACAACGAAAACTAACCGACCAAGAAGATCTTGGTGTAATTTAGACGTCAAATTGTTTCGGACTGTCATAAAATGAATAAAGAAATCATCCACCAACTGCTGATTATTAATTGTTTGACGATTATTACTATTGAATTCTTAAAATAATATTAACATCGACCATCAATGTAATACAGCCGATTATTCCTCAAATACCTACGCGGGGTTGTAAATCTACAAAATCAAAGCGGCCGCAGAAATAATATACTTAAAAACATGGAGAGAGGAGAAAAATATTGATATTGACCTTAATGAGTGCCTCCAATTATGAAGAATGCTTGCGACTACCAGTTAAAACAATACACGACGGTCGGTTGGGCGGAGTTCCCACCGACCATCCAAAGCTCCCGAAAGCAGTTATTTGCCCTTTTTCTGATGAGCAGTGGTCAAGCAATAGTATCGCTTCTTATAATATTGCATGAAAATCACAAACTTCAAAACTAATCAATCTGCAGACCATGAATCACATTGTTTAATTAAACAAATCTGCGATTGTGGCCTACAGTGGGTTTTGCTATAGTATTTAATGGTCATCTCATAGCTACGTCACTTTAACAAAGATTAGGACTTATTTTGGGCGATCATGAGATCTAAGCTCAGGATGCTCATGTAGAGAGAATATATAGGGTATAAACAAATATAAATTGCATGAGAATCGAATTTAAGATAAATTTATGAGGTAGGCGTGACAACCAATAATTCGATATGGAAATCAATTATGTAGTTTCAAATCAATAATTAGGTTTTAATAAATTAAATAGATAATAATAATATATTATTTATAAAAGAAAATATGGATGGTAAAAACTAATCGTCATTAATTATGCACGATCAAATTTAAATCAAATGACATGAAAAGTAGAAATGGGATTATGTTAACATTAGAAAATAATTAAATTACAAAATGAGATACCAACACTATGAGGAGAGGTGTCAAGGTCATCTTGTTTACCACATACATGTAAGGGATTCAACCATCTTTAATTAATTTTCAATTGATAAGAGTACTTTCTTCTTCTTAGTCTTTAAATGCACATATTTTTAGTAAAAACAAGAGAGGTTGCCAACTCCAATAAAGGGAACCTCATGAATTTGACCGTGAGAAAATGAGAAAATGTAAAAGGAAGGTTGAAACTATCTATGTATTGCAAGCCCTATATGTCTTTAAGGCTAAGAGCCATGAAACTATGAGAGAATTTCACTATTGAAAAGATAGAGGCAACCACTTTTTATTCCTCATAGAGGGAAATGAGATTTGAGGAAAGTAAAAGGTGATGATATGTCTACAATAATGTGAGAGATACATTGTTGTGGAGGAAGAACTTTTACTAAGGAACACACACAAATCCATTACAAGGTCTCTTGAATAAAACACAGGTGCAATATACACACGCTTTAGTGGACAATAACCATTGGGCCTGCTTTGGAACCTTGAACATACTTGTAGTAAAGATTTCAAATGACATGGATTTTTTTTTAATATGGCATAAATGACAAGCAAATGTCCATAACCAAAAATGCAAATTTTGACAACTTTGACCTGCAACTTTAGTAACATTTAAATCTTTTTCCAAAATTGTCATATAAACATTTCAAAGTGACTCCAAGTGGCATTTAAATGACCTTACTAGACTTAGACATGTCCAAACAACCTAAAAACCAAAATGGCTATATGTGTCTTATTATGCCCCTACATCACACACCTATGAGGAGAAGAACTCATGTTGGACATTTGAGTGAATGTCTACAAAAATATGTAACCATGAATGAGAATATCATCTTTGGGAATCCATGTAGCATCCTCCATGAGAAGACCCCTCCAATTCATTGTGATGAAGAGCCTAATCAGACTCAAAGGTTAATTTTTTCCCACTTTATTCAGTGTGATTTTCCCCAAGATTTTACTACAAGGATTTGGGGAAAGTGCCCCCATGTTCTAGCTCCTAGGTCAAGGGGAAACACCACTTGTGGGTTCTCACGGTAGCACCCCTTATAGGGTCGTAGGGTCAGCGGCCCCAGGGTGGGGTCAAGGGGAAATCCCTCCAAAACCATTAATGAATTTACTATTATAAAAGAATCAGAAGTTATATTTTTTTTTTCTCTATTGGTCAGCTTAGTTTAGCCATAATTTTGTAAGCGATAAAAATCTTGTATAAAATGGCTTAGGGTTAGGGATTTCAATTAATATATGATGAGATTGTAGCTTCTTGTGGTGGTATTGAGTTGTAAGGGATTATCAATTGTAATTAGGCTGTCATCACTAGATAATAAGAATATTGGACTCATTGTTGGTGGATGTAACCTAAGGATTGGGTGAACCACATTAAATCTTTTTGACTTGCATTTCTTATGTGTGGTTTATTATTTTATGATATTGGTTATATTTGCATTTAATTTTTATTTATGTCTAATACAAATGACTAGATATTGAACATATCTTTTGTTCTTTGAATTTTTTAGTTCTATGGTGTTGGTTCCTCAAATTTTTCATTGGAAAACCTATGAGCCTTGCTTGCTCAATGCTAGGTGATTCAACACAACTTGGCCAATGACTACTAGTGATGCTCAATGATCAAATCCCCCTCATTTCAGGATCTACTAACCTAGGTGGGTATCCCTTATAAAAATTGTTTGATATAGCTTATGCAGATTTTACTAATTAATACTCTTGAGATAGAAAGTTATTCCCAATGAGAAATTAAATCTTATTTCTTTAGAATGTATTTTAATGTTTTGAATGTGTGTAAATTTAGGAGTTACTAAGAACTTGAGTTTGACAAAAAATTCCACCAACTTCAATTGATTATAAGCTTTCTTGAAATTAAATTAGACTAGTTGCTTGTTTAAATTAGGCAAAATAGAGTTCACTTGATAAAAACCTCAAGATTGCCAAACCCTTGAGAGACATCATGCACATCATTGATGACTAGACAAAGAACTTTAATACAAACCATAGTTCAATTATTTTTAACTTCAATCATGGAAAACTAATTGAATAAAAAACATAAATCTTATGAATTTTAGTTATCAAAGGATTGTATTAGATTTCAGTCTATCAATGACACTATAGATTCAAGAGGACAATCTATCAAATGTAGATAAAAGATTATTCTACACAATTTCTTGGAATAAAAAAATTATTTTTATTAACCTCTAAAAGAGTACAATGGAGTGATGGATGATTGCAGTATCCACTCAAACTTTGTATAGGTTACTTGATTCTATGTTATGCCTTGATTAATTATATTCTTTGATAAGTAAACTTTTTTTGATATTACTTTAATTTATATATCTTTAGGGTTCCATTTCCTCTTCTTCTAGAAAGTGAAGAGGTACAACAAAAGCTTCAAAACCTTTTAAAACTCTTTAACCTAACTAATTTTGATCAAGCATAATATTTACATATTAATAAAAAGAAGATTTTCATAATCATATTATAGTAGGAGTCCATGCAACATATCCATCATATCATCAAGGTAGGTATGGTTTGTTGGCTACTCTCCTTGCTCAGCTAGCATTAGTTCAATCTTAGCCTTTTTGTCCTCTACCTCAAGCTCATGACATTCACTTATGTGGATTGCATAATTTCTTCAGAGATTCCATGCAGTTGAATACATATTGCTAATGATATAAAATTGATCTTCCTCCTTAGGAGAAATATTAGGTTGAGCTACTAGTTTGGGCTCTTGTCCTACTGAATGCTCTTGGACTGACAAATTGTTAGGATTGAAACCCCATATAGAAATAATAATTACATGAAAATATAACCAATAACAAGAAACAATAAATCACACAAAAGAGAACACAAGACACAAACATTTAACATGGTTCACCCAATCCTTAAGCTATGTCCACCATCAGTAAGTCCAATATTATTATTATCTAGTGATTACAATTTGCAATTCCGTATAGCTCAATACTATTGCAAGAAGCTACAATCTCATCATACATAATGAAATCCCTAACCCTAAACCATTTTATACAAGTTTTTGTTGCTTACAAATTTATCTGGGTGGAAACCACGTCAAATAAACCTCTGAGGCTAATTAGGTTCCACATCACAACACAAACCCATCTTCACACCCACAATCTAAAATTTTGCAACCTTGAAGACTCTCCTAGAGAATGCCCACCAAAACTTCTCTTGTGAAATCAATTTGCATTGAGGTCTTTATACAATAGTGGTATTTAATGACCTATTAATTCAAAAATCCTACCAACCATATTCCATATATGTTTGGCTTGTGTATGTACAATATTTATATCTTTTCCAATTAAAATTTGATCTACACTTTTCAAGGTATTCTTATAATAGTTATTTTACCTTTTTGCAAGCTTATCTAGCTACCTCCTCCAAAACTATGAAAGTCATAAATGCAATGAAAAGCCCCATTTTGGCCATTTTGAGGTACATTAGAAATAACACTTGCAATTTGGAAAAATATTACCATTTCACACTACGCCCTTTGCATGCTCCTCAAAACCTTGAAAATTACTAATTCACAAGGTCCCATCAACAACCCTTATGAATTTCTAAACAATTATCATTTCACATCACTCCTTATAATTCTCATAAGAAATTGCCACTTTGCACTCTCTCTAAAATAGTAACAAGTTACATTTTCAAACCGTATCTTGTTCATACCTAGCGATCTAGAATTTTTTTTCTATTTTGCACCACTTTCCACATCATACATATGAATCTCCATTTTTAAATTTTTTTTTGCAAAACCCATAGACATTTCCTTCTAAACTAGTGAAAAATGAAGCTTTGGTATCAATTTTTACCATAAAATTGGGAGTTCCACCTATGGCTCTTTTTGGGGATGCATATTACTTCAAAATATGATGAGAATCCAACTATCTCTAGTAAGATGTAATACAAGGGAAAGTAAAAAAGTTATCTAGTGATACAAAAAGGAAGTGTCCATTTGAACTTAGGAGAAAAAGAGCTTAGGAAATTGTGCATGCATAGAGAGTTCCTAGGTACTTTCATTTATTTCCCTTGCCATGTTCAAGAAATAATATATGGTCCAAGCCATAAGGGACCAAATTTTCCATGTTTTTCGTTGTCTTGATCCTTAACATTCCACTTAAGTACCCAATCTCCAATTTTAAATGATCTCTCAGTTGTGCTTTTGTCATGAAGGAATTGATTTTGTTTTTCAATATTATGATCTAACGTTGACCTTCTGATCTCATCTAACTCATAATGCATTAATCCTTTGCTCCATGAAGTCAATATCTTCAAGTTATTTTTCTTTCATAAACTTGTATAATAGTAATAAATTATTCAAAGGGAGTTTGGTCTCCTTGCCATAAACAAGATTGAAAGGGGAATAACCTGTGGATTTCTTTACTATAAATTTTTCAACCCATGCTAGTAAATTTAACTTAGTATCCAAGAATTTCAATTTTTGTCAAGCATTCTTTTGATAATTTTTAATAGATTTGTGTTACTTGATTCTGCTTGACCATTTCTTTGAGGATTATATGGAGAGGAATATGAGGTAATTATACCATATTTTTATGACAAAATTTAGGTAATTATACCATTATCCATGATAAGCTTGTGAGGAACTCCAAACCTAGTTATAATGTTTTCCATTAAAAACTTGATCACAACCTTGGTAGTTGACTACTTTATAGGTATAGATTCTACCCACTTGGTAAAATAGTCACTATGGATCCAACTTTGTCCTCCACTTGACTTGTTAGAAATTTCCCCTATGAAATTAATGTTGGAAATATAGGATAGGCTAGGTCACTGAGAGGGGAGGGGTGAATCAGGAACCAATAAGACCTAATCTTAATTCACTAATTAATACTTCCTATGTATTCTGCTCTAGTTGCATGTATGAAAAATTGAAAGCATTAAAACAACCATAACACTTTGACACAAGATATGGTGACCTAGAAACCTTCCAAATAGAAAGTAAAACTGTGGTGGGGATGATACCCACAAGCTTTATTAGTGCAGTATAAAGTTGGTCGGTTAAGGCTTACAATTGATCACTTATAATGATTTTCCATTTTAGGAGAAATAAGGACTGCTAGGTCCACCTTGTAAAAGGTTTTACAAAACATACAATGAAGTATGCACTTGGTAAAGAGATTTGCAAAAGACTATTAAGTCTACCTTGTGAAAGGATTTAATTGTTCCACCTGTTAGGATGAACCAGTGGCTGATCTTTGATCTGCAACATTGATTTTCTGGTTGAGATTCCTTTTGGAGTGAAATGATCACCTTGTTGTGATAGATAAATCTTTGTTGCTTCTTATATTGTTTCTAGCCTTCTTACTTCACACTTTTGATCTCACATATATCTTCTCATATTCTTACTTCATATTACTTATTTGGATGTGATATAATACATTACATATATACTAACGCAAATTCAAATTCATCAAAGTCAACTACAATACAAGTTTCACCAACATACACAAAGTCAGCCCAACTGCTGGTACTCAAGTTCTGAAGATAAAATTGATGAGGTTTTGATATTTAACAACCATTGTCAACACTCAACATCATTATGCTCTCGGTAGATGTAGAAGCATAGTTCATACTAATCACTTCCAAGTAATTTGAACTCAGTCAGCACTGGTGACACGGTGAACACTGTAAAACTTGGCATATAAACTGAATCACTTGGTTGACACATCTTGGCTTGGTCAATACTAGATTCACATCACTGATGCTATGAACATGGCAACCATTGGAGAACTTGGTTTGTACTATACAACTTGATAAACACTATGAAGCTTGGTTTACACTGATATTCATCAACTTGGTAGATACTACTCAATGCGAACTAAATACTATTTCTAGAACTCGATAGCAACTGTAGAACTTGGTAGAACCAAAATTACTTGGTTAACATTGTAAACTACAATATAAGGTTGGTAGATGCTAGCCATTTGATTAAGTGTGAGTCACTAATGAACAAACTTGACTATAATGTCAACAATCTCCCCCTTTGGCATCAGTGACAAAAATACTTATCAATCAAAAAATGAATTCTCAAAATTTCAAGTTCAAAACAATCTTTAGTCTCCATCCTATGTCTTCAACTTAGTAACATACTCTATTTTTGAGATTTTTCAAAATTTCTTTTGTAAGAGATGTTTTCTAATTATCTGTACATGTACATGTATAACATTATGCTATTCCCCCATACATATATACATTTTACTTACTATATATCTCATGATTTTATATCACATTTTCTCTCCCTTTTTATCTTATCTCATCTTCTCATCTTCTCCCCCTTTTTGACATAAATGCCAAAGGTGTATGCTACATGGTAATGCCAAAATGTGAGAAGAAGTCAGAATGTACCTTCAAAATCAATGACATTGTCTTGTCCCAATTTTCTCCTAACACCTTGCTTCCATGTAATGCAATCTGAACTTCTGCTGATAACTCCATCATGTGATCAACTATGGAGAAGTTATTATCATGGATGAGAGTTTTGGCATGTGGAATGTGTTCCTACAATGCATCCATGTTTGGGATAATCATACCTTGAATTTCTACAAGTGTGGCCCTAATCCTAGCTTCTTCCCTTAATAATTTTTCTTACATATTAGTCAAAAATATGATCTTTGTGTAGTGAGTAGAGCTATAGCTCGGGTCAAGTGACACCAAGTGTGCAGTTGCCTTCAAGCCTTTGTTTATCTTAGAGAGTTTATCTTGTATTTCCTGGGTGAAGATAGATGTATCACACAACTTGCTAAATAATGAAGTAACATTATTTGCAGAGGTTTCTAATGAGCTAAGAATAGTAGACAAGTCTACTTGATATATTACATTTTTCTGTGCAACTAGCTCCAATACTTTGTACTCAAATTTATTCTCTACTCTTTGTAGCAACTTTTCTTAACCATTCAAATCTTCATTAAATTTTTGAACAACTTTTGCTAACTAAACCAAAATAGGTTGAGTACTATCAACATTAGTATTGAGTGCATCTACAAGTATGTTCTTTGCATCTTCTAGCACTTGGTTTTCTCTATTTTCTCTTCTCGAAACTTTTGTTTCTTAGCTTTCTTTTGTAATAGTTAACCTACAATGTGCATTTAATCAAGATTCAAAGTAGAGATATCATAATTCAAGATAACTATTTCCTCCCCAAGATCAATATCTTCTTCTTTACCTTTTCCCTTGCTTGAAATTTTAGTACTTGGTTGAAGTTTGCTCTCAACTATCTTTGTACTAACTATTTGCATACTAGGAATTGCAACAATAGTAGAAATAGAAGATGTTAGAGTAAATAATTATTATTTACGCTTTTACTTAAGTTTACTCAAGTTAATGCTTTTATTTAATAGTTGTAGTTGATGAGTTGTTGACAACATGGGAGTGTGTTCCTATCTAGTCATACTTATCCTCACTTTGATCGAGGATATCCCATCTTTTGTAGACGTATGCTTAGTTGTCACACTTATCTCCTAGCACTTTATAGCTTGTTCTAGAAGCTTCCTTGAGGCCTTTATATTTGGTCTCTCTCATTGTAAATTCATATCATTCACATAGAAATTTCATTTTCACATTATGAAATATCTTCTCTTGCTTTGTTGAATTTCTCTAAGCTCTTGCTCCTTTCTTCTTTGATTTCTCTTTAGCAAGCTATTTGCATTTAGGTAATCTTGGCACACTATGAAGTTGGCTTTCCTCAACTTCTATAGAAGGGCTATCAACAAAAGTAGATATTGCACTGACATTAGAAATACTTAGTTGATGTGTAGACAAATCTAATGTAGGAGGAAGCACTAGAGTTTCGATAGATGAAGTGCTAATCACTTTAGTCATTATAGTACTTAGGTGAACAGGTGCAAAGATTGGTTGGGTGCATGAAGTTGTAGTGATTTCCATGACCAAATCAACAACATATTTCTCTGAGCTTGATAGTTTTAAATCTTCTCTTAGAGAGTGAGGAAATGAGGCCATAACTATTGTTGTAATCTTCTCTAAGTTGGTTTCCTCAATATTCTAAATCTTAGGGAGATTCTCCTCAATAGCTTTCTATTCTTGCTCGTCATCATCCAAATTAACAACATTCGTTTCCATAGCTTCTTCATTATTATTGTCCTTTTCTTCCTTGTCATCTTCATCATCAACATCACTGCCATGAACAACAAAATCACTCTATTGATGAAGATTGTAGATATTCATCCAAGTAGTAGTAGCTATCTTCACCACATGTTCAATGTCATTAACCAATATCATGCAAGTGTTGAATTTTAGAATGAGTTTTTCCTCATTCCTCTTCATGGATTCTTTTACATCTTTATCATAAGACTCAACATGAGCTACCTCGGAGTTTGTTCAAATATATATTTTGTAGTCTTCTTAGCATTTTCCCATCTAGGCTTGATTCTTTCCATTAGTTAATTAGGAATTTTTTGTACAAGTTGATCAGGTGAATATTTCCATTTACCTAACTTGGACATAATCATGTCTTCAACTTTCTTCTTTTCATCTACATTCCTAGTCTCATATATGAGAGATTTAGCGTTTGCCATGCTAGCTCCTACATTAATGTCTTTTAATTTTTCTTGAAATGTAGATGGAGGTCTTTTGAAAATAATATACTCTACTTATTCTTCACCTAATTTCAATTTCTTTCTAGATCTAGATGCTCTTCTAGTGAATACTGTAGTGGATGACTTGGTAGGTCTAATTATGATAACCATACCTTTCTTTTTGATTGGTTCTTCTTCTTTTGATTTAGTTTCTTCTACCTCATATTTTGCATCATCTTCTTCCACATCATCTTTTTTTTCCTTTTGTCAATAGGAGAGTAGAACTTTCTTGTCTCAGTTTTTCTATCCTCTTCTTTCCTTTGATGACTGCTTGAGGAAGCTTAATTTCAAGTTCTATACTTTCTTTGGCTTTATCATAAGTACCAAAATATGTGGCCTTGGGATCCACAAGTTCATTCAGCAATGCCTCAATGATATCTTTGTTATCATAAATGTTAGCCTCATAGCTTAGAGGTTTAACCCACGCCACTCTAGGTTTGACTGCTTGAATGCATATCTTATCATAGTCTACCATGAAACAAACATCATCTATGCAATCTTCTACAAGTTTCATAGGAATTATGAATCTATCATTCATCTTTTTCTTGAATGAATCAAAATAATTATCCATGATACTAACAAAGTTCTCACCCATCTCTGCTACATAGCCATTAATCTAATATAGTACGGGTACATCTTTTCTCTATATGACTTAACCTTTTGAAGGAAAAAAATTTTGCACAAAGAAGAATAAACAAGTTAAGAGTGAACCAAACTTACACAGGTTATTCTTTGAAGTCCTAATGCTCTCCATGTTCTTGTTGATTTGATTCAACATTAGCTCAACAAGGTTGAAGGATATATTGTTCTTCACCACTTTGAGAGCCAAATCAACTGCCTCACATGACACGTTGTTGAGACAACTAAAGCTATATATCTTATGTGCTATTACATAGATTCCAAATTTCAGCTCCATGTCAGTTACACGGCTGATCTTCATACCTCTTCCATCCCATTCTAAAAGAGTTTTTCTTTCTAGTTCTACCCGACTTAGGGTTTTGGTAGACTTTTCTTTGTTCAAGATTGGGAGCCCTGTTATTCAATGAATCATTTTCTTCATTATTAGAATAGGCTACTCCAACCATAGCTGGCCATTGTGTACATGGTCAAGGATAAACCTTATCCATTTTATCTAAAAGTCTCAGGGCATATGCAAAATGTGTGTTAAACCCTTGGTCTCCAAGTGTTGATGCTTGGGTTGCAATGCACCATTCACACTTAACTTTTAGAGAGTCTCATCTATCTCTAAGGTTCCAATATCTTGTAACAAACAAAAAAAAATTGAAAGAATATCATTAATAAGTATTACCTTTGGTGGAATTTGTGACTGAGCTCCAGTTGGATCAAGCGCTTCCACAATTGTTAGACTCAACTTGAAGTCTGGTGCCTTCCAATCAACTCCTCAAACCAACATCTTGGATCCCTTCTTATTTTTGCTACTTGAGAATGCTATACTCAGTAGGGTTTATGAAAACACAAAAATATTCAACAACAAAAATGCATAGAACACTTGGAAGCATAGAAATCACTCTTAGCAAATAGCTCTTCAAAAATTCACAGTGATAAATGAATTTGATTCCTTCCCTTTTAAGAAATTTCACTTTCCAATACCATAAATTCTTGGTATGATCACTTCTTCACTAACAGACTATCTTCCACATAGTTTGATCTTAGTGCTAGATAGAGTCATTCATAACTCGATGTCTATACAATGACTTATTGTATCCCGACCTTGCTCGGGAGGGTCTTGCAACCTAACCTAGCTTAGTAAGGTCTAGATTTTCCTTAGATACTTAGTGATCCCTTTGCATCTTGAATGCTGATATGGATCTTTCCTTCTAGCTAATTGGAACTGATGTAAGATGTCTGCTTCAAAGTTTTAGTTCTAGTTATCCCTATGGGAGATCAAGTAGGAATGCTTGAGTCACCCAATTCTTGAGTGACATGTGCTTCATGGCTTGGACTTGCATTCTCAGAAGATTTTGGAATCCATTTCTATCTCATCTACTTTCTAATGTTGTCATCCTTGGATTTATTTTCATCTTCAATCCTTCTAGTGTTCATATAGTTCTTGGCAAGGTGTCCAAGTTCTGTGCAAATAAAATATCTTCTAGTGTTGTCTCTTGTCCTCATGTGATGTTTCACACAATTTTTTGCAATGTGTCCAAATTCTCCGCAGTAGTGGCATCCACACCATGTGTTGTAGTCCCAACCAAATATAGCTTTCACAATCTATTATGTTGGTTTTAGTATCTTGGTTATGCGTTCAGAAGATTTGTGCCCATGCTTCTTGCATTTGTGACATTTGCCTTCAAATTTAGATTTCTCTTTGCATTCATTAGCTCTATGACCATACTTATTGCAATTGTAACATTTTCCATTGAATTTAGCTTTACCATTACTCCAACATTTGTTTGATGTATAACCTAACTTACCACAGTGATTACAAGTAGGCCTTTGATTCTTTTGAGCTCCTTGCTTGGATGATTCACCTTCTTATGTGTATCCTATTCCTACTTTACCTTTTTATTTGTATTGACTTTTCTCATTCAACTAATTCATTTTTTCTTGAGATCTCATCATCCTCTTATTGGTTTGCTTTTTAGTGTTTAGATCATTTTGCAATCTTTCATTCTCTGATCTTAGATTTATGATTTCTTCATTTGCATTAGTAAGTTGATCAATGAAGTTTGTATATTGAAGGGATAGATGTTGAATTTCATTGTTCTTTCAATTCCATCTCTTCTTTGGCCTTGTCTTTTTCTTCCATGAGTTCATACAATCTTACTGATAGAATTTCTTGTTCTCTTTTTAGCTTTCTAACTTCTTCTTGAAGGTTATAATTATTTTCTAAAAGTTCTCTGATTGTCTCATTAGCTTCATCTGAATTACTTTATGAATAGATATCTTCAATTCTTTCTTTGGTGTAGAGTTTGTCTTTCATCTGTACTGCAAGATCTATTCTTCTTTTTAAGGATTGAGAGAGTTGCTCCTTTGCTTTCTTAAGTTGCTCAATATCCAATCCCAAATCCATCTTTTCATTGTCAATAGCCTTATCAAGTTTGAATACCTCTACTACCTAATTTATGCTCATGCTATTAAAATTCTTCTTTGAGAACCACAATGCCCTAATACCAATTGTTGGAAATATAGGATAGGATAGGTTACTGAGAGGGGAGGGGTGAATTAGGAACCAATAAAAATTAATCTTAGTTTACCAAATAATCCTTCATATGTATTCTAATCTAATTGCATGTATGATAAACTAAAAGCATTAAAACATCCATAACAATTTGACACAAGATATGGTGACCCAAAAACCTTCCAAATAGTAAAAAAAAACTAGGGCGGGGATGATACCCACAAGATTTAGTGCTCCAATATAAAGTTGGCAAATTAAGGCTTACAATTGATCACTTCTGATGATCTACCCTATTAGGAGCAATAAGGAATACTAGGTCCACCTTGTAAAAGGATTTACGAAACATACAATGAAGTATGCATTTAGTAAAGATATTTACAAAAGACTGTTAAGTCTACCTTATGAAAGGATTTAATTGTTCCACCTATTAGGATGAATTAGTGGCTGATCTCTGATCTACAACTCTAATTTTCTAGTTGAGATTCCTTTTAGAGTGAAATGATCACCTTGCTGTGATGATAAATATTTGTTGCTTCTTATACTGCTTGTAGCCTTCTTACTTTGTACTTATGCTCTTACATATATCTTCTCATATTCTTACTTCATATTACTTATTTTGATGTGATATAATATATTACATATATAAAAATTTGAATTACAATTCATCAAAGTCAACTAAAATACAAGTTTCACCAAAATACACAAAGTCAGCTCAATTGTTGGTAATCAGGTTTTGAAGACAAACTCAGTGAGGTTTTGATACTTGGCAACCATTGTCAACACTCAGCATCATCATGCTCTCGGTAGACATAGAAGCTTGGTTTGTAGTAATCACTTCCAAGTAGTCTAAACTCAGTTAGCATAGTTGACTCGGTGAAGATTGAGAAACTCAACATATAAACTAAATCACTTGATTGACACATCCTGGCTCTATCAACACTAGATTCACATCACTAATGTTGTGAACTCGGTAAATACTAGAGAACTCTAATTTCACTGTACAACTCGGTAAACACTAGATGAAGCTTAGTTTACACTGATATTTATCAACTTGGTAGATTCTACTCAGTGCAAACTAAATATTATTTTTGGAACTTGGTAGAAACTGTAGAACTCAGTAGAACCATAATTACTTGGTTAACACTGTAAACTACAAAATAAGCTTGGTAGTTGCTAACCATTAGATTAAGTGCGAGTCACTAATAAACAAACTTGACTATAATGTCAATAGTCAATACCACACATTTTAAATGGTTCTTGATCTTGTAAGGTTTTCAAGGGGAGGACTCCATTATATTTAAATTTTTCTAAAACCTTTTGAAATTCTTGATAGTTTCTAGTGTAGGAATGATAGTTCCTAAATATATATGGCCAATATTACCTGACATGTAATATCTTATGGGTTGCGGTCTTAGCTGAAAAGTGACCTCTACAAAGTCCTTAATGGAACTCCTTCAAGATAACTTCTTCCTAATATGTGTCTAGACATAATGGTAGTATACCACCTTCTCCAATACAGATGTCCCTAAATTAAGACATATTTTGATTCTTGCAATGCTATAGTCCCCTTTTGATTCTCATCTAGATCACCATGACATTTCATGTATCTTAAGTAGTAAAAAACTTCTTTATACCAAGGGTGATGGTCAATACTAACAACACATT
Source organism: Cupressus sempervirens (assembly GCA_028749045.1). Classification (NCBI taxonomy): domain Eukaryota; kingdom Viridiplantae; phylum Streptophyta; class Pinopsida; order Cupressales; family Cupressaceae; genus Cupressus; species Cupressus sempervirens. The sequence continues at coordinate 1,097,634,281 of CM053785.1, forward strand.
TTCTAGGTTTACTTGATTCACTTGTACTGCATCCAAATTGACATTATCCATAAGCTCTACTAAGCCTTGACCTCTTACCAATTTTGTAATTTGGATATTGATGTTAAACTATTGGATTTGATTGATCTATCTATACATTATCCTAGTAGTGTTTTACTATCTAAAGATGTACTTAGCAACAACATTAGGTACATATGCAATAACTTTAGCACCAACTAGATAGGGCCTAAAATATTTCACATCTTTTACAAATGCATAGGCTTGATTTTTATTTATGTCATAATTTAATTTAGAGCTTTAAACACTTTTACTAAATAATGCAATAGATTTCTCATACCCCTCTTCATTATTTAATTACAACATGATAAAAACTATAGTATGATATGAAGTAAAGGAAAATATTTGAAAATGTTTCTTAAAATTAGGAGCATTTAGTATTAGTGCCTCTTTGATTCCCCTTTTATATCAAAGAAAGCTTACAATTCCTCATCATTCCAAATTACCTTATCTTCTTTCTTCAATATTTTTTGAAACAGATTTGACTATCTTAGAAAAATTCGAAACAAATATTCTTATAAAGTTAATCTACCTAAAAAATGCATGGATAGCTCAACAATTTTTGCGATGTTTATATTATCAACTTCTGCCACCCTTTCAAGATCTATTCTAGCTCCATCCTTTGATAAACATGTCTAAGGAGACTTCCTTCTATCTTTAAACTGACATTTATTTGGATTTAGAGACACTCCACACTTAAGGGCCCTTTTGAATTTTTTTTCGAAGTGATTGCAATGATCCTATGCTTTCTTTGAGTAAGCAACGAGATCATCCCAATACACCACAAGAATTACATCAATTAGATCTTCAAAGGCAATGTCCATGGCTCTTTGAAAAGTGTCTCCTACTATGGTCAAACCAAAAGGCATCCTTTCATAGACCTATGTTCCCCATGGAGTAGTGAAAGAAGTCATATATTGTTTTGATTCCCTCACTTTAACTTGATTATATCCAGTGAAGCCATCCATCATAGAAAGGAGTTTGTTCCCTAAGATTGTTTATAACAATGCCTCCATGTTGGGAAGAGCATAATTATCCTTCAATGATCAAATCTTCGGATTTCTAAAATAAACACACAATCTAATATCTCCATTTTTTTTTTCTTATAGGATCAAGGTTGGAAACCCATGTTGAGTGTCTAATACATTTAATTATCTCTGCATTTCTCATCTTGATCAGTTCACCCTTTATTTTTGGGGATAACATTAGACTTAAAGGCCTTTTCTTTTGTTTGAAAGGCTTAGCAGCTAGTTTTAGATGTATATCATATTGGAACAAATCATCTCTATAAGATTTTAGTTCAACATAAGACCATGCAAATACATGTCTATACTTTCTTAACAAAGAGATGAGGTCTGATCTAACTCTAGGAGTTAATTTTTTGCTAGTGAATATTTCCTTTTAGGAATTTTCATTCCCAATATTTACTTTCAAAATTTTCTCTTTATAGAAGTAGGTTTGTAAGTTTTAATTTTCTCATGTGCAACAAAGGGTAAAAACACAAACCCATGTCACTATTTTGTAAAGGAGAAGGCTACCAAAAGTATAATTGTTCACCTTCAATGACATAAAATTGGTATTATTATTTTGAATTTGAAAATGAAGTAAACTAATGAAATGTGTAGAAGTGGATGAAGTTTAGGATTATAATTTTTAGTAATTATTTGAAATA